>NW_021011597.1:45495-635779 GCF_003987935.1 Bombyx mandarina
TAAAAACTTTGTATCTCTTTTTACGAAAATTGCGCGGACGGAGGAGTATGAAATTTTCCACACTTAGAGAGAATATAGAGAAGAAGTGCATAATGCTAATATTTTTTTAAAATAATGCATAAAAGATACATTAAATCAATAAAGAAAACATTACACACACTACATACCATGTATTTGACGCACACACGCATGCATACTATTTATTGTCAAACTTTTGTTCTTGACGTCTGTTGTCAAATTGAGAATAGATTAAATATTGTTTGTGTTTAAGTTATAGTAGTCTTGGCGAAATTTGTGATTATAGAAGTATAAAATACAATCATAATAGTGTACAAACTTACAATTCCAATTAATTATAGTCGAATTTCGACTACTGCGGGACCTCTAGATAAAATGAAAAATACATATAAATAAACATACATAAAACAATAACTTAAATACAATTAAAGTGACAGGAAATAGTCCAATTAATTTCCTTAATCTCCTCCCAAGTTGTTTTTCATTCCATAAATCTTCCTTAGAATTCAAAGTGTACATTACTGTCTAACCTCCAACGAAACTAGCGCGGACTTAAGCTTCAATAAATGAATTATAATCTATAGCGTTCTACGTCTCTTTCACGCATCGTAGATGTCCACTGACATCTCTTTCTAACACTTAAAGTGCTTCGGGGACTGTGAAACGGACAGGGTATGTGTTGGAGGATGATGGACTAGGAATTTATATGATATTGTATTATCTGAATATTAGTATTATACTTCTTGATATGATCGTCCGAATTAAAACAGCCATTTCGTTGACACTCACTTACAAAGAGACGTCGCTGGTACTGGTCCTCCCGGTCCAACATATGCTCTTTGTGCTCTTCTCTGCTCGCATTTAGACGAGCACCTAGCGGCACTATTCAGAGAGCGTTCATGTGTAGAATGCTAGCCCGTTAAACTACTCTAATCATATATAATTTTTTTTTAGTTTTTATAGTTTTAATGATAGGCATATTTTTCAGATATATATATATCTACAAGCAAAATAAAGAGCTGCTGCTTATGCTTTATTGAGCCTTTGGCTATTCTCATGTTATGTTAAATCAAATTCATCCGATAATAAAAATTAAATTCAAGGCTTGTCAGATTTAATTTATTTAAGGAGGCATTTATACACTGTCTGTCCGGACTAATAGCGGAGGCATTTAGTTTAAAGTACGGAGATCAGCTCAATATCACTACTATATTACATTATGTTTCATAAAGTTTTACTTAAACAATTTCAGCGGAGAGCTCTAGAAGAATCTTACCGTCAGTTAAGTGAACGCCGCTGGCGTTATCTCGCATTGGTGTGTTCGATCTGGGGTTAAGATTGGTCATTGCTCAGAAGGCTTGAGCTATTGCAGCATTAGGGTGTAAACGCGTATACTAGTCAAAAATAGATCAGCATCAGCGACAGATATATAATATCGAGACCGTAGCACAACTCACTTACCACCATCGCATTGTGTGATTAGTTGACATACAAAGAACAACGACCTTCACATAATAATTAAGTAGGGAAAAACACATAGTAAATACGGCTCACACATATCAGATCGTCACTACAGAGTCACCTTTATATCGAACGGGCCGGAGCTCTCTGTTGCCACATATAACCGTTAGCGCACATGTTGCGTTGACTGTATCTCAGGCATTCAAGTCAAATCAATCTAATGTCTAACTATTACGAACTTAGCATGCCATGAAATATAGTTCGAATACTCTACAAACGTACTACAGTGCCAAAAGATTAGAAGCCATGAATCTGTATCCGAAAACGTAAGACATGTGGGGAAAAGGTCCCCCCTTTTAGAACGCGCCGGGAATACACAACGTAATCAATGTTAACATGAAAATGTTTGGCGCGAGTAACACCGGATTAACCTTCTGATAATCGCGATTCTGTGTCATTATTCGTTATTACATAGCGATTGTAGACATCAAGTATAACCTGATTATCGTATCTGCTGGGCATTGTATAAGCAATATCTTAAACAGCTTCGATTACTAGTAATCTCGGTGCGAGCGATCCCCGGGACACATGAGAGAGATATCGTATGTCGACACATTCATGAACGATTCCCCGCGAACAATGGTTAGTTAGGCGGTTGGAGGTCCTGTATCCACAACACACTCAGCTAGTAAGTGATGGCAACGATATGGTGATAATGCCTAACGTCACTAGTAAGGTAGCATGATCAGAATACTAGGCATACTTACATAGAACAATAGTTTTGCGTAAGATATCAACTCTGTATATTGTAAGTTATATGGCCATCGTATGCAGTTATCTTATTTAGTGAATATCAGCAGATACCAATATCTAGAGCAAAGTACCTGTAAAAATCCACATACCTAGAGTCTAATTTAGATGAGCAGTATATGCATATTATGCATGAGTTGAAATGTATAATGCAACTTTCGGGCGGATGGTTACGGTGAAGTCATTGAAGGGTCTGTCCGGTCCAATGGCTTGGCTATAGGGATTTTCATCCAGATTAGCCACAACAATTAGCTACAGGGATTGCGATTCGGTCTAGCATTATCCGGTCCAGTTCGAAAAACTGAAGGGATAACAATTCCGGTCTAAGTTAAAAGGGACATACTTACATACCTGAAGAGTTTTAAATGAACTGGCCCAGGTATGTAAGCAGTCTGAAGGTTATTTATAGCCAGTATAGGATTTTCTGAAGAATTATGCGAACCGAACCGTACTAGATTGTTAATATCATAGACCACGTTTTAAGTTGCATCCGTTAATGTCAGGATGAACGAACACGTTTGTTGTTCACAGACATACCATAAGAATGCGCGCACGAGGACGAGCGCACGTCAGTATGGCCGTGACGGCGTTAACGATATTTATGTTATATAGCACGTGCAATAGGAGTGACTCACACAAGCCAGGCGCGCCGGCCGTGTCGTTCCACTCGTAAACAACAGCTGCAACAGAAGTGACTCATAAGCCAGCTGCGCCGGCTAGTATAGAAAAGCCGGAACGTGCCTTGAAATGAACATTCGTTGGACTGCGCTTGCCTGGTGCGCTTACTATATCCTTGTTACGTTGTGTGATTCAGTGACTGTTGTACGTACTGGTTAAAGTTGGACAAGTGTTAAAGTGAATTGCTAAGATAACATATTGTTGATTAAATCAGGAATCAAAAAGTGACATCGTTTTACTTGGTGTTCAACAAGATAATGTCTACCCTCAAGCTTACATATGCTTAAATCTTTTAAAACTACGCAACGGATTTTGATGCGGTTTTTTTTAATAGATAGAGTGATTAAAGAGGAAGGTTTATATGTATAATAACATCCATTAAATAGTGGAGAGATAAATAATAAATTACAGTTTCCGAAGCGACGCGAGGGCGGGTCGCTAGTTTAAAAACAAAATAAAAACAAATCATAATGATTATTAAACATCTCAAACACGATTATCTAAATGTTTTAGTGGGAACGAGCTACGTTCCGCTGTGGACTATCGTAAAATAGAATATGATAAACACATTAAATTTATTGAAATAACCAACAATTAACACGTGCTAAGGCGTTAGTAGATATTAGTATATGGCATTAGTATTTTGAAACTTTACTACTTACTACTATAATATTACTCAACAGTATAAAGGACACAAACAGGAGAAGCTTAAAGATTAGTATTTTCTTCGATAATCGCGGGTCGTATATATATAATTAAAACTGCCTTAGTCATCCGTGGCCACGAAAACTGTAAACTAATCGAAACGTCGCAAGCAATGACAGTAAAAGGATATTTTTTACTGGGGGTAGGCCCTCTTGTGAGTCCGCGCGGATAGATACCACCTCCCTGCCTATTTCTGCCGTGAAGCAGTAATGCGTTTCGGTTTGAAGGGTGGGGCAGCCGTTGTAACTATACTGAGACCTTAGAACTTATATCTCAAGGTGGGTGGCGCATTTACGTCGCAGATCGCTATGGGCTCCAGTAACCATTTAACACCAGGTGGGCTGTGAGCTCGTCCACCCACCTAAGCAAGAAAAAATAAAGAATTCCCGTAAATTTGGTTTTAATTACACGTACAGATTTTGACTTACAATTTTTTTTCGCTTGTGTCCTAAACAAAAAAGGCAAAAATTAAATAGCTATCAAAACTGCTAAACATACCTCAATCTCATCACATTATAAGTGTCAACGGTTTTTTACCTTAAATTAATTAAATACGAACATATTTGAAGAGCATATTTATATAATGCAATGGGCACGCGCCTCCCCGTGCTTACATAGATAAAGCTTTTAAATATATTTTGTTTTATTACAGCGCTACCAAAAAAACGATAATTTTAGAAGCGGATTCCCAATTTAATTCGAAATAATTTAGTATACATTTAAAATATTAAATTCAGTTATTATTTAGAAAATCGATTGGGTAATTTGTTCTCCACAAAATTCTCAAATTATAATTTGTTAAATCAAATCATTTGTTTGATTTCGTGCACGATTATATTTATACTAATTTATGAGCTGTTAAGTGAATCTTTCGGTGATTCAAATTCTGTATAATATTATACTTTTACTAAATCCATATTGGTAGAAATAACTTTATTATAGACATTAAATTTGATTTACAAACACCGCTCTGAATTTATTTCGAATAGAATAAATTAAGAATTGAGAGACAATTTAATTAATTGAATCGGGTATTTATTTTAAATTTTTTAATCAGGTTAATTCTTAATAATTAGTTACTTGGCTTGTACGGTTGATTACTTTTAAGTTGTATAAATTACGTAGTAGAGAAAAAAATGTTAATTACATCTCATTTACAATTTCTTACAATTAGTTCCTAATTAATGATTATCTCGTGATCTTACCTAAGTCATAGGTATTTATGAAGTTTTATATATTTGCATAATTCACTTGATACTAACATAATATACTAGTTGTGACCGCGGCTACGCTTGATTAACTTGTAAAACAAAATCGTACGTGTGGTTTTTGCTTGGTGTTCGAACAAACAAAAATACATACGAAAAAACGGCACATATATAATTAAGAATATGTACAATACTATTGTAGATATTTCTTCCTGTGTGCATTCAACGTACAGGCATATTTCGGTCACATTTCTTGTGTTACGAAGATATTTCCTATGCACACTACTTCAACATACAGACAGACAGACATACTGATACATTTTTTCTGTTACTAATAATAAGATAACTAGGAGATTAATTACAGAAGCATTTCCGACGCTTTCCAGCTGTTATTAAGTTTGTACATTAGAAATAGTGACACGAATTTGTTATGTAGACCTGTATGGTGCTATAAAGAACGCCATTTGCAAGTCAATATATTGTACGGGAGCTTTTGATTTTGTATATCACGTTAAATGCAAGCTTTTAGTTTAATCGTTTAGTATCATCCCGAAAGAGCTTTCAAACAAGAACGCTATTAACTTTGTGTTTATATTTACTGGTGGTAGGACCTCTTGTGAGTCCGCGCGAGTAGGTACCACCACCTAGCTTATTTCTGCCGTGAAGCAGTAATGCGTTTCATTTCGAAGGGTGGGGCAGCCGCTGTAACTATACTTGAGATCTTGGAACTTATATCTCAAGGTGGGTGGAGCATTTACGTCGTAGATGTCTATGGGCTCCAGTAACCACTTAACAGCAGGTGGACTGTGAGCTCGTCCACCCAACTAATTAATAAAAAAAATTTGTAGTATAAAATTTATTATAATCGAATTAATTCTAATAGATTACAAGCTCTATAGCTCAGGGATTAGGTACGTGGCATACCGGGAGCGGCGTTGCAGCTTCCGCAAATAAATATTTGAGGGCCCGTCGCTCAAACTCTGACACCAGTATAGGCAGAGAGATGTGATAACTGAACTGTTCTAGTAAGGTGACCGCTCGAGATAGCTGAGTTGATACGTTTACATCTACATGTATCTATATAAGTAAAAATGAATTGCTGTTCGTTAGTCTCGCTAAAACTCGAGAACGGCTGGACCGATTAGGCTAATTTTGGTCTTGAATTATTTTTGGAAGTGCAGAGAAAGTTTAAAAGGTAGATAAATATGAAAATGCTCGGAATTAAATAAAAATAGCAATTTTGTTAGCAAGTCTGCCGGGTCAGCTAGTTGAAAATAAAACTAACTCTTTATATTATGTGCATTTTTTTTTAACTAGTAGGCCCGCAGTAGTCGAAATTCGACTATAATCAATTGAAATTATAAGTTTGAACATTGTTATGGTTTTATTATCAAAGACTATTTATTATACTTCTATAGTTACAGATTTCGCTAAGACTACACTATAGACAAATAATAATATAGATAAATAATATGTATTAACTTATTCTCAATTTGACCACGGACTTTAAGCAATAACAAAAGTTTCACAATAAACAAAGAGTATATATGTGTGTCCGTCAAACACATGGTTTTTTTTTATTGCTTAGATGGGTGGACGAGCTCATAGCCCACCTGTGTTAAATGGTTACTTGAGCCCATAGACATCTACAACGTAAATGCGCCACCCACCTTGAGATATAAGTTCTAAGGTCTCAGTATAGGTAGTGTGTGTAATGTGTCTTTAATGCATACATTTTAAAAAATTATAACATTCTGCACTCCTTCTCTATATTCTTTATAAGTGTGAGAAATTTCATACTCCCAGATCCGCGCAATTTTCGTAAAAATAGGTACAACGTTTTTGCTTCACATATTATTAAATAGATAATTGACCTAAATTTCGATGTTCAAATTCAATTTGTGCACATAAAAATACCAAAGAATTTTTTTGTGGGAAATACATGAACACAGATTATCGATCGATTAATTGTAGAAGAAGAATAAAAGTACTATACGCAAATCCTTGAAAGATTTACGACTAACAATATCTACCACGGAGCTCGTAATGAGAAAGAAAATCTATCACTTTCATTAAAAATCTTAAGAGCCCTCCGATGCGTATTCAATTAAATCCTATACACAAACAGCACTCGAAGAATTTCGAACATTAACCACGAGAGCGTATTAAAGTTTAGTGCGCTATTATCGAAGGCGCACGAGATCGTTCGCGCATATCATAATAGTCCGCTAATTATCGATACAAATGTGAGAAGAACATCAACATCTGGCCAACACTGTTGTGAGACAATGAACGTTGTTGCACGCGGAAGACGCTTATTGCGATGTCGAAGGCTCTCAAAACTGGCAATATTATATTGCTGTTAGAATTTTATGTCGGACGCTTAATCTTTTAAGTGTTGCGTTAGTTGAGAAGTACTTATGAGTTTTAACGTTGCGAATGAATACATCTATTCCAATTTCAAATTTAAATTTTAGATGCAATTCAAATTGAGCTTCGAATGAAAATTCTTTATTCAAATTGTAATTCTAAATTAACTATTGTATAGTGCATTTTTTTATTAGTCTTTCGTTCGATACGACTTAAATTAGATAAGTTTTAATAATAATGATAGTTTGTAACTACGAATATAGCGGTTTGATACATTTTGCGCTAGTTTTGAGATATTGAAGTCACGTGTTCCGAAAAGAGGTCATGTGCTACAAATTCACTCAAATTTTATAATAGTACAAGTGTTTTAACGATACTATAAACTGGATTTGGAGAATAATTTACATGATTTTATAGTGACTAGTAGTTATGTCTGTAGGTTGTAAGGTAGTAAACACATTAGGCTAACGCTGTCGGCACTTTTTCCCCGACAAAACAACGTAATTGATGTGAACTTCGTGCAATAAACAAGTTACATTGAGACAGTTTAGTGTTTTTTTTTCTTTTTTTAAAGAGCCATAACTCACCACCACATGCTTCCTCGTCCCCTCCGAGGCTTGGTGCCAGCGGTGTCGCACCTCAAACACAAAACAGTTATCACTAACAGCCACAGACACTTCATTCTGCAATGCGATGGGCGGACCCGCGGAGGATCACATGAGCGCGACCTGGCAAGGCACGGCTACGTCTGCCGGCCAGCGGGCTCGCGTCCGAGGCGGAGTCGCCAGTGGTGGGAGGCCTACCTGCCTCAACGCCCGATTGGTCTCGCCACTTCTATTATTTTCTGTTTTTTTTTTTTTTTTTTCCTTCGGTAATCTCTGCCGTGTTTAGGTCATTAGGTTGGAGTTACGTTCGGTGTCTGCATTAGATAATTCCGCGTTAAGCCTATCACGTTCGTCGCCAAACGTTTCGGTCGTAACGTGATAACGCTGCGGACGGATACGGTCGATGACGACTTTCACTCGATATTTAAAAATGAATTAAATCAATTAAATGTTCGTTGTTCGTCCGTTCGTTGCCAGGTGCTTTCTACTAAAATGGTAGAAACGTGTAACGGTACACGAAAAATCGATTTCATGATCGTATAGTTAAGAAAAAGAAAAAAACATCGGCGGTGTTTTATCTTCATTAACTGCGGCCACAACACGTCATTACGGAATAAAGAAACACACGTGTCCGCTTATAAAAGGGCTTAAGTGCGCGGGTTTACGTACGACCGTGAATTTCCTAGAACAAATTGTTATAGCCTTGAGACCAATACAAAGATAACAAAGTTGCGGTACACAAAATCTAGAGTGCGTTCAACTTGAGAAATAGTATTGTATTCTAAAATGGTCCGTTGATCATATAATTATCCCATCGCAATCCGATAGTATTCGTTGGTTAAGTAAAGAAATGTTCCAAAGCAAAGTATGAATGAAATAATTTTTAACACGCTTCATACGTAGCCTGTTGAATGTTAAGTTACCGACATTTACTAGAGCTCCTTTATAGCTCACAGAAAATATAAGTATATCTTACCTTTATTTTTAATTAGTATCGCATTCCCAAATTAAGATAGGTATGAATGATAAAATACCAAGAAAATGTTCTATATTCAAAATTGTGAGAGTGCATGATTCAGCAAGTTCGCGGCGTGGTGGGAGGGGCGGCGGCGACCAATCAGCGCTCGGCAAGCCTGCGCCCGCGCTTCCATACACGTGCAGTACTAGCCACGCGGCCGTATCAAACGGATCAATAAAAGCTTAAATTCACTCAATAAAATTCGAAAACCGAAAGCCATTTTAATTTTAAATTTCGAAACTTCGAAGGTTTCATTCTTTATTTAAAATTCGAATTGATAGTATGCCTATTATTTTACAATGTAGGTAATTTTAAGCAATAACTGTATGTGTAATCAGAAAGAAAAAAGTACAAACATAAGTCTATCTTATTGAATAAACTATGAATCTAAAAATTTAATTTTCAACAAAAAAATTAACTTCTATGAAATAATTGAAAAGTTACTAATAAACATTACGAACCGAAATAAAAATAAGTTAACAAACTGTTTCAAATAACTACAAGTGTTATGAGAATTAATATTCGAATTCGGCAACAATTATTATACAAATATGTATAGAATTCAAACTAAGCTAAAATAATCAGTATGTATATTAAGCGTGATGTTTGAATTAGCATCGTTATGAGTTTTAGAACTCTTTACAAAGACATCAACGCGAGTCATACAAGCACCAATAAGCCATAGCTCTAAGTTCCTTGCACGTAATTTAATGTGTGTAACCTAACCCATGCATCAGCCCGCTGAGTTTCTCGCCGAATCTTCTCAGTGGATCACGATTGAAATCCGGTAGTAGATTCGTTCGCGAAGCAGCTGCTCTTGAGTTGTTAGGTCTCCTTCGGAGGCGCTCGGGCAGTTGTTAGCAATTCTCACCCCTCCTGGCTGAGCCTTTGCTCACCCGCCCGTCCTGGTGAAACTGGAAAGACTTGTGGGCCACCAGTAAGCTCTCATTCATAAAAAAACGTAATTTAATGTTCATTGCTGCTTCAGTATAAAGCTAATTTCGCTACACGCAATAAAACGCCTATTTGTCGTGACGTATCTAAATTAATATTAAAATTTGATTGCTTGTAAGTTTATTATTTGGATGGCTTGGAATTTTGGATGGGGATATAGTTAGTGATGGCCGTGGTACTTCAATTAACGTCGCGCACCGCGGTCTTCATATACTGACCGATGGGTTCGAAACCCAAATCGTCGTGGGGATCCCCATTTCTTACATACAACAATGCTCGGACAGTTGTTCTTTAAAAGCGCTCTTGTATTTTTATGGGATGTTATGTGCGTCTAGGCCGCGATACTGAAAACCATTGGTAGGCCTTTTGGAAAAATCCGAATCTTATAAAGGGTCACAGTGAGGCACTGCTCTTGATAGGGCTATTACTAACAATTCTAGAGATTGAGCCACATGAACTCAACTACCGAAGAATAGTAGAATAGCCCCTTAGGTTACCAGTGACTAGGTACTGATGGTAGGACGTTTTGAGAGTCCGCACGGGTAGGTTACCTTTTTTTTTTTTTTTTTTTTTTTTTTTTTTTTTTTTTTTTTTTTTTTTTTTTTTTTTTTTTTTTTATTTTTTTTTTTTTTTTTTTTTTTTTTTTTTTTTTTTTTTTTTTTTTTTTTTTTTTTTTTTTNGCGGTCAACACTACAACCAGACGGCGCGGCTCACCCCAAGGACGCCCAGCCGACGGAGCCTTCGAGGCGAATCGAAGGCTCTGAAACGTCGGCCGTCTCGGTACGGCAGCCCGTCGGGCCGCCCAGACGGTGCCGCTGGTGTCCCGGAATACCCCGCTGGACCAGAACCAGCCTGCCGGGTCGGGACGCGATACACCGTCGACCGGTCGCTCTATTCACTCCACGGCAGCGCGCTAGAGTGCTGGTAGCGCGCCGCGCGGCCTCACCCCCTCAGGTCGCCCCTTGACCTTCACCGGGGGACGGGTAGGTTACCTGCCTATTTCGGCCGTGAAGCAGTAATACGTTTCGGTTTGAAGGGTGGGGCAGCCGTTGTAACTATACTGAGATCTTAGAAGCTATATCTCAAGGTGGGTGGCGCATTTACGCTGTAGATGTCTATAGGCTCCAGTAACCACTTAACACCAGGTGGGCTGTGAGTTCGTCCACCCATCAAAGCAATAAAAAAAAAAATAGGTATCACCACGCCCATTCCTGCTGTAACGTAGTAATACGTTTCGGTGAGTTTTTCGCCAGATCTTCTCAGTGGGTCGCGTTTCCGATCCGGTGGTAGATTCTGTGAAGCACGGCTCTTGCTAGGGCCAGTGTTAGCAACAGACCCGGTTTGAGCCCCGTAAGCTTACCTACACGTCAAGGAGAAGCTAATATAGCCTCTCAAGGCTATCAGCATAGGTAGGAAAAAAAATCGAAGGGTGGGGCAGCCGTTGTTCTGTAAAACTGAGACCTAAGAACTCATATCTCAGAGTGGGTGGCAACATTTACGTTGTAGATGTCTATGGGCTCCGATAACCACGTAATACCAGGTGGACCGTAAAGTCATCCACTCTTGTACGTAAGCAATAAAAAAAAGATAGTAAAAACAAAACAATCCTTTCGCAAATCGGATGCACTTTCTCAAAACAATAATGTCTTTATTTATTAATTCATTTCGTAATTTCCGAAGCTTCTACTCCTTCGAGCCGCATCAGTTGTCAATAATGAAACTTTAGGTATTACCGATCGTTTTTTGATTTTCCTTTTTTTATTTATTGCTGAGATGGATGGACCAGCTCACAGCCCACCTGATGCTAAGTGGTTACTGGAGCCCATAGACATCTACAACGTAAATGCGCCACCCACCTTGAGATATAAGTACTAAGGTCTCAAGTATAGTTACAACGGCTGCCCCACCATTCAAACCGACACCCATTACTGCTTGACGGCAGAAATAGGCAGAGTGGTGGAACCTACCAGCGCGGACTCAAATGAGGTCCTACCACCAGTAATTACGCAAATTATAATTTGATTTTTATTACACGATGTTATTCGTTCACCGTGGAGGTCAATCGTGAACATTTGTTGAGTACGTATTTCATTAGAAAAGTTGGTACCCGCCTGAGATTCGAACACCGGTGCATCGCTCAACACGAATGCACTGGACGTCCTATCCTTTAGGCCACGACGACTTCAAATACCTATAAATGTCTTCGTATCGTGTCGTTTCTAAAAGATTAGTCGTCCGGTACACTCCGAACAATTAAGCGATGTGACCAGTGTTCGAATCTCGCGAACACTCGAAGGGTATTTAAGCAAGTTCACATCACGCTTGCAAGCAATTTGTATCTAATATCTAAGAGCATACGTTCCTAATTTGTATTCATGAATAACTGCAGCGATTAAGGAATTAACAATAATAGCGTGCAACAAAACGTAACCAACAAAATTACAAATTTACATGAATATTTGTAGTAAGATGTCTTATAAATCCGGTCGGGTAGATATACCACCATCCAATCTTATTCTGCTGGGAAAGAGATGACTTTAAAATACAGTTTAGACAATACTGACTTCGCTATAAGTCTCGAGGTGGGTGGCGGCGTCCGTGTTGCATTATCTGTGGACTCTAGTACCACTTAGCACCAGATGAACCGTCATCCAACCAATTAGCGCAATAAAAAAGAAGTCAAGCTCTCAAGGGTTATGTTACAAGGAAAATCAATTTCTGAACATCTGCTTCGTTCGCGGATATCCTGGTTAGTTCAACCCCATGCAACACATGCGCGGCACATGCGCAAAACGACACGTGCCGTTTCGGGGCACTTCACTTTTAAGTGCTTGTTTGAACATTAATCTTTAAGTTTGACGTGCCGCGTTGTTTTGAACATTTTTGTTGTTCTGTAAAATTAAAAGAAAAAGTCATCATAATGGAATAAAAAATTATCTCTATTTTGCTGAAATACTAGCTATGTACATTTTTTTTATTGCCCTTGTAGGCAGACGAGCATTCGGCCCACCTGATGGTAAGTGGTTACCGTCGCCCATAGACTTCAGCAACGCCAGGAGCAGAGCCAAGCCGCTGCCTACCGTTGTTAAATCACATGTTAAATCACATGAAATAAAATCGACGTTGTGGCTTAGAGGATAAAACACTTCGTGTACCTACATACTTGCGCTAAGCGATGCGACTCTGCCGATGTTCAAATCCCGCAGGCAGGTACAAATTTTCCTTTCGAATTTGCATATGCACTTACAAAGTGCTATAAAACGAATTTCACTAAGAACGAAGAACATCGTGTATTAGTAGAAATGAAATCCAGAAATTTTATGCATAATAAACTGGTAAAGCCTACACAAGCAAATGCCGCTTTGCCTGTTCCTACCGCAAGACATTTCTTCTGATTTGAAGGTTGGAATAGCTCCAATACAAACAATAGAGACTTTAATATCATGTCTATTTTTCATTGCCATTTGAAACCACATCTGAAGAAATTACTGGTGGTACGACCTCTTTTGAGCCCGCACGGGTAGATACCAACACCCTGTAACTATACTGAGACCTCAGAACTCATACCTATCTCAAGGTGGGTAGCGGCATTTACGTTGTAGATGTAACCACTTAACACCAGGTGGGCCGTGAGCTTGTCCACCCATCTATGCAATAAAAGAAGAACAAAATTCGATTGTGTTCAAGAAAAACTATAAAGACGTCATTATTAAACATAAATCGGTCTACTAGTGCGAGATGTACCTACATGGATAGGAAGATGTCAGATATATAGACAATTAAAAACATGTAGATAATATTGCATCAATAAACGAACCCAGTTTGTGTTTAAGAAATCCTCCAACAAAACCCAGTGAAAAATTCCTAACAACAAAAACATTTTAAGCGCTTCTGTCTCTTAATGGTATTATTTCACGCCAATAATTATTGCTTGATTTCTGGTATTCATAGCCAATACGAAGGTCTAAAAATTTAACCTGCAAGGGCTCTTCGTAGACTGAAACAGAAAAGTAAACAATGAGGCCCGTGAAATCTTTGTTGCAGTATCCTTGAACTAAATTCTATGATTTGAATTTGAACGTACTGTCATTTTTGAAGCTCCCCAAACAAAGGCGATACTTTTAATGTCACAATTGGAAAGATTTTGCACGAATTGTGGGTTTTTATACGTTGTATTAAAACTAATTATATGTCAATACATTCAAACGAATGTATTGACATATAACCAATGATTTTTTATACAACAGATATGTTATCTTCATAGTAACTGACTCTTCAAATCTGATCGCGCCATATATATCTACATACCTACCGATATAGTGCACACACATGTTGACAAGTAGCATTAATGAAAAGTACAAAAGATGGTATAAGCGCGTGAGTAAAAAAGATAGCTATAATTGGAACGATTGCACTTGTTATATTATTATTGCATTTGTTTAGACGCCACTAAAGACGAAACGTCCCAATTGGCCTATTTTCAAGTCTTCACTTGACGTGCGCTTGAAACATATCTGCTTTCATTTTACATATAAAATATCATTGCATATAACACTATGTAATTCCACATTAAATAATTCAATTATTATTAACAATTAAGTATTAAGTAATCCAGTTAAGACAATATCTAATTCTGAAAATAATATCTGAAAATAATTCTCTTATACCTATTTGCTTGTCCAAACCACTTTTTTTTTTCCACAGGAGAAAATCGCCGGATCCCCACCCGCACGGCAGGTGGGGTATGTGGGAGTCGAACCTCACTAAAAACTCCTGCCGCTCACAGCCGGCGCCCTACCCCGGACCGGGTGGGAACCCAGTCGGAGCTATTGAGACGGCGGGACAGGGTTTACGTGTCCAAACCACTGAATCGATTTTGAGGAAATTCTGTTTGGTAAATGTTGTAGGCGAAAAACTAGTGTTGAATATTTAATATATTCGTAACAGAGCAACAGTTGTAGTGTAAAATTGGGACTTAGACCTCAACTCTCATAGTGTTCAAGAGCTCTGGGAACTACATAGGTATGACCATACGAGGCTTGTGGAGAGTACTTTACGGTAGGCAGCAGTTTGACTCTACCCCTGGCATAGCCGAGGTCCATGGACGACAGCAATCACTCACCATCAGGTGGGCCGTATGATCGTCTGCCTATAAAAGCAATAAAAAATATATACGTGTGATTTATAAATCATTCAGAAATTAAATTTAAAGCACATTTGAGTCACCATCATCATAATAAGCCTTGCGGCTAATTAAGCCTAGGGCGCAAAATTAAGCCTAGGGCGGGCCTTAGTCTGGTCCAGTAGTAAGACTACACAGTAGGACTACACAGTCCAGTCCAATAGTCCAGTCTCTCCAGTTTCCCCGTTCTTGGCTTGCTGCTTCCATTTTTCGACACAAACTCCTTTGAAGTTTTACTTTACGTCATCAAACTAAATCAGAGAACATCTGAGTTTGGGCCTGCCATGACTTCTACGGACATCCAGTTCGCCTTATTGTAGTTATTTCGGCGTTTTGGTCTGATTACATGACATTATTTGATTACATGACACTAATAAATCGCTCTAACAGTATACCAGCTGTGTCAATTAAGGTCTATTCATACTAAGCTGCTTAAGACGCAATGCAAACCTTCCAAATAACCTAGTTTACAACACAAACAACAACAACAAAAAAACAGGAAAACAACAGTCTACCGCTAAAAATAAACTGAACCTTATCTAAGAAACTTTGTCTCACCTTTCCATCCTTCGCTTATCTCTTAAGAAACTCAAATATAACTAAGACAATGCACAACCTACAAATAAGTTCTATAAACTGGCATGAATAATCGACCCTGAACCTTAAAACGTTTCAAGGGAACATCAGCTTTATATTAACTAAAATAGAGCGTAAATTAATAAGTGCAGCTCGATATCCAACACCAGTACTTGCTCATTGTATCTTTATTGCTCAGAGCGAGCGTAAATATTAAGGTTTTATTGTATTTACGAATAGGCACGGCCGTATTGTAACGCGTGAGTGTGGTCGCCTCCCATAGTGTGATCAGAAAAAATCCATCCGCCCCTTAACAAAAGTTTTATGGCCACGACACTAATAAGTAGTAGCTGGTCATTTTCCTCCGGGAATTGTGAAGGCACCGCCAAATTCAACACTCTTTACGGACGGGAGCTGATGATTTATCTGTGACTGGCATCTTGCATTGTGTTGCGTTAATAAAGTGATCAGTAATGAAATATCTTGTCATGGTCATTCAATCCTTTCGTCATTTCATGCTCTGTATTCGATCTTATATACTGTTTTCGATTTAATTTTTTTTCAGTTTATTAATATTTCATTTCCGAGCCCTTTGAAACTGGCATATTACACATTAATTTGTCTCAAACAGTCTCATGGGGCGTTTGAAGAAAAAAAATTTCTGTCATTAAAATTTCAACGTCACGGAGGTCTTCAACAATTCATCTCGGACCGTGAGACAATCTTAGCTCGCACATAAACAATCAGCGGAGATGAAGCTACGAATTCATTCCGAATCATCGGTCGGCCGACTAATGGCCAGCGAACATTGTTTTCTGCTCCGCAAAAACCGCAGAAAAAAAAATTGAGACATCGAAATTCTTGTCCGCATTTAGAAGCGATAAAATCACCGCCCCCTGTTTCATAGAACTAGTGACATTTAGAAATGTTTCGTTTAAAAATATCTATCAAGCATGCTTTAAAAAATAGATGTTCCTAATAAATCTAAATACAATCTCAAAATCTACGAACCTAAGATTTAATTTGATATCTATATTTTAAATGATGTATGTGTAAAGTATGTATGTATATATTTAGCTGTTTCTATTACCAATTCCAGATATTTTTGACGTGACAACGTCTTATAATTCGATGGAGCCGGCAGCACGCACGAAATTTTCTTTTGAAAAATGAAACCATTCCATCAGTATTTTCTTATGACGTTGTCACGTTCAACTATCATCAGTAAACCGACTTTACAGACAACCGATTTTTTTTCTTCATGCCATTGTGTATTAATTATTTGTACACAACTCCTGCCATACTAATTTTTTAAAGTTTGAATATGTCAACATTACACATTAAATACGTCCGCTATAGTCAATCAATTCATTTGATAAAATGCTACCTGCCGAATCTAAAAATTTAATAACAATTCATGTCCGTTTCTGTGCATTCGTAATACTGCGCTCAAAATGATATATCGTGCGGTCATTTAGACTAATATCGTTTTAATAATCATAGGTTAGTCATTCAGAATGCGACGTTACACAAAAAAGCGTGATCCTTATTTTATGAAAATATGCAATGAAAAAAATGCGTAATGATTATATTAGTATTAGATACAGACGGTTTTTCGTTTTTTTTGTAACTATTAATGGTCAGATGATCTGATAACCTCATTCTCGTTTTATTAGATGCAAGATATCCAGATCTAAATACTCCTCGCAGAGTGACTGTTTCTACGGCAGCCTGTATTCTCCAACAGTCGTATCACTGGACACTTTGATGGCGGACACGAATTACTGGTGGTAGGACCTCTTGTCAGTCCGTGCGGGTAGGTACCACCATCTTTCCTATTTCTGCCGTGAAGCAGTAATGCGTTTCGGTTTGAAGGGTGGGGCAGCCGTTGTAACAATACTTGAGACCTTAGAACTTATATCTCAAGGTGGGTGGCGCATTTACGTCGTAGATGTCTATGGGTTCCAGTAACCATTTAGCACCAATTGGGCTGTGAGCTCGTCCGCCCATCTAAGCAATAAATAAAAACATCCCACACTTTGCTCTGAAATACTTTACTTCACTATAATGTAACTTGCGATTTTGATTCGGTGGTAGCTTAGGCGAGCACTGCTCTTGCTTGGACCAGTGTTAACAATTCTCAAAGGTTGAGTTAGTTAGTTCAGTTCACCTACCGTCCGTACCTAAGTAGGTGGAATAGCCCCTAAGCTACCAGTGATTAGGTAGGGAAAAAATGTAAATTTTATTTCAGAGCATTTTACACTTTATTATTTGGTTATAAATTATTGAATAGCTTACAAAGGTAATCCACATTTAAATACGTAAAAGCAAAACTGAACAGTTTCGCGCCTTTTTTTTCTCTGTTTGTCAACCGATTTTCTTTTCATTCTATTTAAATTTGTTTAATGGTAACAATAAATATTTTCGGACTCAAAAAACTTCCCGCCTTAATTTCGTTTTTTTTTATCACAGATAATTTATTACATAAAAGGAGTCTAAAACTCGATTATTTAGTGAAATCATAATCGAATTCACGTTAGCCATCGACCATCTAGCTTGCTCTCTAGTAATTAGTTATGGAACATGTAAACACAGTCCGAAGCCAACTAAAGTTTCGCTTTCATTGCACGCCAGGCACGGCAAAAACCATAAACTAGTTCTAGATAATTGCCACCGAAGCGATTCAAGGTCGCGGCCTTCCACATCCAACTCGAAAACGTAGTGAGAAAGCTATTCATGGTACGTTTGTAGCAAAACAGAGCTTGATAGCAATAAATATACTGAAGTTTCTGATTGATGCTTCTTATCGACAATCCTTCGGATAAATAAATAATAACTATACGAGTTTTTCTAAAAAAAAATCTCTTTACCTTCAACTGTATTGATCCGTAGTTTTAAAAATAATTAAAGAATAAAAAAGGTAATTAATTAAAACAAACATACGCAGCTCTTCTCAGAATACTTACTCGAATACAGTATTTTAATATTTGAACGAAAACAAAGGTAATCGAATTATTAGTCAGTTAATAAAAAAATGGATTGAAGCAAAAATTTATCAGATCATATCATCATCATCATCATGCTTTCCTATTACCCTCTGCTGGGGTGTAGGGCTCGAATCAAATTTTTCCATTTATATCTATTATCTCCATTATATGATTTATATCAGATCATATAATGGAGATAATAGATGATAAACGCAATGGGAAACTTTGGTAATTCATTCGTCAAGCCACCTAAAGGCAGAAGACCACACGCGCCTCCAATGGCACGTTTAGAAGTTGTTTTACTCAAACATATTATGCACAATGAACACCTGAAGCTTCTGTAATAAAATTCTCACGAGATGAAACGTCAAGGGGCGTCAAGGGAGGCGCGCCCTCAGAGGGCAAGCCACAGCAACAATAAAGTAATTGATCCGTCAAGCGCCTCGCGGCCAGACCACACCGCCGACTCCTAAACACGTTATTTTGCGATGCCCCATAACACTGCAGACCTCTGAAATTATAGACTCGCATTTGGTATTTAATGAAAGAGAAACGATGGGAATCGGATGCTGTTTTGTTGAAACTGCACACTAAAAAGATGTTATAACGCTTTTACGGGAAGCAAATCACGAAATATAAGTAAATAACTGATTAAGATTTGTTCAATGTGTCTCGCGAAACACGAAAGAAATCTTACCTTTAAATGAGCAATTCTTGTATATATATAATCTGAATCTCGGAAACGGCTCCAACGATTATCATAAAATGTAGTATACAGGGGATTTCGGGAGCGATAAATCGATCTAGCTACGATTTATTTTCAGAAAATGTTGTTTTATTCGTGTTTTCAATAATCAACTCTTCCCGACATTTATTGGCGAATAATAATACTATTTTTCTTAATTGAGGGCAACTAACCGCTTTAAAGACACAACAAGACGGTCATCATCTAGTGTTAATTTAAAAGCAGCCAAGACCGGATATAATTTCACTGAAATATAAACTTTTGAGCATATTCTAATGAGTAAATAACGTTTTCGGTACATATCTAATGGAATCGTTTATCTATGAAGCGGTCACTCGGCGAGTCGCGGTAACAACAGAAACACATTTTAATATAATTAAGACGCGTCCGACTTCGCGCCGACCGCCTCACGAAATTTATTACACACGACCATTGAACGCGTTAAAATGTTGCCGTATTACTTTCATATTAATGTACATAAATATAAATCATACAAATATGAATAATATAAATGTATTCATTTGAATCGGTCGATTTTTTTTTATCAGGGAAACAACACTGTTCTTCGTTTTATTTTAATACTTACGTTCGATTTTTTACTGTTAAATGATTGATTGATATTTGTGAATCGATAATGTTAAGTTGACATAATTATATCGAACGAAATATGCTTCTAACTCCTTTGTCTGAAGATCTTGTAGGTTGTATAATGACATCTTTTGTTTATCACTCATAGCATATAGAAATGCTATTTTGGAATATTTTTAAGGTGATTTAGGTCCGATGTGTATTATTAAGTTTTAAAGAGGAAGTAGATATCACTATACACATGTGCGTATTGTGCTGAATGTTGGTTTCTTTTTTAAACTTAAATTTATAAATTTCTCCTTTTTTCCTTTATTCACTTATATGTGTTATATGTTATATGTGTCACTTATATCACTTCTCTACCCCGTACCCCGAAATGTAACCCGCAAAAATTATAATTTGCGTAAATACTGGTGGTAGGACCTCTAGTGAGTCCGCGCGGGTGGGTACCACCACCCTACCTATTTCTGCCGTGAAGCAGTAATGCGTTTCGGTTTGAAGGGTGGGGCAGCCTTTGTAACTATACCTGAGACCTTAGAACTTATATCTCAAGGTGGGTGGCGCATTTACGTCGTGGATGTCTATGGGCTCCAGTAACCACTTAACACCAGGTGGGCTGTGAGCTCGTCCACCCATCTAAGCAATAAAAAAAATATGTGATTTTGATGGTGGAAACTTGTTAGGTTATTGTTTTAGTTATTTTTTAAAACATTATATTATGTTTGTTTTGTACTGTTGGTTTCCCAAATAAATAGATAAATACAAATCGTTGTCGTTGTGGAACTTATTGCGTCTTTTTGAATGTACCTCCACAAAAACTTAATAGTTGCCTATAAAAACCAACAACAGTAATATAATCGTCAGATAAACTGAGGTTACGTTTCATCGCACTAATAATAGTGAGGATCAGACTTAATGAAGTCAGTCAGCATATGAAGGAAAAAAAAAATTTAGTCAGTTAAAAAGTAGAATTTTACGCAAATAACATCGTTAAACTACTTTTTAATATTATCGTAAATTTCTTAAGTTCGCCACCCAAGAGAGTTTTGCGGTATTTCCGATTACCGAAATCCGATATAATTAAACCTTAAAATTTCGCTACAGAAATTAGCATAAATTATGATCTTATCCGCAACCGCATCCGAAATTAGGTAGGCATTAATTGCGTGTGGTCACTACTTTGCTAAATGTCTCACCCAAATCAGTAAATAATCACGTATTACATATGAATACCGAAAACAAAAAAATGGACCACCCATTATATGAAGACAAATCCATTTTAGTTAATTCGATATTCGAAACAATATTTTGTAAGTATAGATTGCATTTCTTGTTTATAACAATTATGTGACGTATCAGCTCAGCGATTTGTTCCAATTTTGAAATATCGAAATTGAGGCGTTATGATTTGGCGCCAACTTGAAAAAAATCAACAGCATTAACAAAGATATCAAAACCTTCAATCGGGGCACCGCCGCCTCTCAGGAACTAATAGCCCGAGAGAGCAAAGCTTGAGAGAGCGACAATATCTCACTTTCGAGCGTGTGAATCTTTGATTTTCGGGCGGGGATTGGAAAAGAAAAAAAAAAGACAAGATGGCCGCCATTGATGAAATGTATCGAAATTTTAGTGTGGGAGCCGTCGCAACTCTGAAGTAATAATATGTCGGTCTTTCATAATACCCCACTTTATTATACGGCTCTAAACAAACTTGATATTACTTGATTTGTAAATGAAATTTTACGAATGACCTCTTACAATTTTCTCGTAAAAGAAAACCGCCATTATTTTAACAAATCTACAAATTAGAACAAATCTTATCTTCTATTTAACTTGAATGATCACAACAAACAATAAACACATGCCAAATAAAATCTATTATGTGTAGAAATAAAAATTTACAAATTTACTAGCGTTTACAAACACATAAACCCGTGTGCGTGGCTCTCGGTAAGTTAGAGACCGCTAATTAAATTTTTATTCGACACAAAAACAAGATGGAGGTCGTAAAACGAACGAAGGAAGGCCAACAAATCCGACAAAGCTATCTGAGTTTTGACAAACCAAATGAGGCCATATCAAGTCCCTCAATTTACTTTTACAACACGCTGTTGCCTACTGGAGGTGTCGTGTACCGCCCTCGTAAAACCGAAGTTCCATTTCGTAATTCAAAGATAATATTTAATTGAACTTCCCAGATATTAAGAATATCTCTTGAAATTTAGTAAGCCTTCGAAACATAAAATAGTACATTTAAATTATTCATCCGTAGATAATGTAAAAAAGTTCATAGTCCGGTTCATATTTAATTTCCTGTTACCAAATAAGGAAAATTGTTTACTTATTTTGGATATTTATTCTATTTCCGACTATATATGTATGTATTTGAAACATGGTTGTATTTAATATTTTTTAGCAGCAGCTTCGCTCTTAAATGAAGACCCGGTTTCATCTTTGACACAAAAAGTAGACTATATACTTTCTCCGGGTACAAACTATTTTTTGATTGAATTTAGTCACAATTTATTCAGTAATTAGGGTTTGAAGATATAAGAGTGTAAAAGTAAATTCTATAAATGTTTAAATAATAACTTTTTTCCCTTTAGTCCCTATTCTGGTCCAAACGACTGTTTGTCTACCTATGAAAAATCATTTAGTAGATTGGGAAAGTGCGCGAACAAACAAATTGACAGACAGAAAGTAATTCCAAAAATCACTGGTTTATGTTCTATTATTATTCTTTTTTAATAATGATCCCTTTCTATCCGCTCTTTTCATCCCATCACATCTTCTCATCCCGAAATCCATAGTGTCTCATTACGAAAGCGTTTGACCAGTGTGTGTTACCAGTGATAACCTACGTCATTGTAGACAGCGGCTTGGCTCTGCCCCTGGGATTGCTGAAGTCCATGAACGACGGTAACCACTCACCATCAGGTGGGAGGTGGGGCGTGTGCTCGTCTGCCTACAAGGGCAATAAAAAACAAGTTAATGAGACGCGGTCTCTGATAATGGCCCTCAACAGAAGACTCACTCAAGGAGAAGGCTATGCTCCGAATTTCCGGGCGAGATTGAATCAGGAATGAGAAGATTTTCCCAAGAACTAAGGTAGCTAACAGCTTGAAGGATTGTGTGCTTGTAATGGCATTTGTCAAGGTATATTGCTCGAAGAATAAATGCCCGATGGGGCCAAAATTCTTGAGTAGCGACTGCGCACTGGAAAACGCAGCCAAAGCAGAACTCCCACGAGGTGGACTGACGACTTCCTAAAAGACGCGGAAAGCCGCTGGCCTCGGGTTGCCCAGGGCCGATGTTTATGGCGAGCTTTGGGGTAAACCTGTGTCCAGCAATGGACATCTTTGGGCTGATACTGATAATGATTGCATATAGTATTAATAGACTGCTGCTAACATTACAAAGCGGTAAGTGACCAACCTCAAACCTACACCTCGAACACTCGATACAGCCAAGCCACTCTTCCTCATAAAAGTAAATGTTTATCTAAATGTTATCTTAAATCCGTCGATTAGAAAAAATATATTATACTATATTTCAAAAACAAAATATTATCAATTTATAATCACTAGAATGTTTTAGTAAGAGATTCAGTCCGATCGTAAACTTATCCGTTTTATTGATGTCCTACTTATTTGTAAATGTATTTAATGTCCGCTAATAAATAGTTACGGTGTGGACATACGACTTTTTTATTACGCTATATACGTGATCTTTGTTTAATACTGCTGATTTATGTTTTCATTTCAAGACACTTTATTAATTTTATGTGATTTCTTTGAACGCTATAAAATATAACGTTTTCAATGGTGTTAAATTTTTATGGACATTTTTTTAGTAATAATATAGGTATAGGATTAAATTATAAAGGCATTAGTAATGTTATTAAAATTATGTTTATTTATATCAATCGGCTTAAATTCCATTTTAAAGCATAGGATACCGATTATTATAATACAATTTAACTGTGCGCTTTCTTTGTGATTGCTACTGAATTGCTTTTGCTATTGATTACTATTGATATTGATTGTTTTGAAGGGTAGAGCAGTCGTAATATATGCACTGACGTACAAATATACCTGGAGTTAACGCACTTAGCAAAAATAGCTTTTAAATGTATTCAGAAATAAAGAGCATTAAAAAACATTTGACGGCCCAAGTCCCTGGCTATCAAAAATATACATTAGTAGAAGTACAACACTCAGGCACATGAAATCTACAATACACAGGACTACATAGTCACTGTATTCAAAATTGTTCTTTTATAAACATAGGCAGCTGATCTATACCCAAAGCCTATCGGTCTTAAGTGGCTTAGACCAGTGGTGCCCAAACTAGGGTTCGCGAACCCTGTGGGGGCGGTCAGAAGATTGTTAGGGACCGCCAACATGATAAAGAATTATATTGTGAAAACCAATAAGTAATTGTATTAAAAACTAAAACACAGGTCGATAGGAGATATTGTATGTCCACACCAGATATCACCACGCTGCATCGTCTGATATAAGTGCATCATCTTTTGGTTTTTTTTTTCCTACCTATTCGCTGGTGGCTTAAGAGGATATTCCAGCTAGGCCCGGATGATGGGTAGGTGGGCTGACGGGTCCAACGTTAGAGAATTGGCTAACACTAGCCTTAACAAGAGCAGTGCTTCGCAGAATTTACCACCGGATCGGAATCGCGACCCACTGAGAAGATCCGGCGAGAAACACAGTGTGCTGTGTCTTATTTTTTTTAGACCATGACTTCGTGATGACATTATCTCCAGATACGGCCTACGAAATCAAGGAACAGAGTCAATATAGATTCCCGTAGGAATTAGATATTTTTCCAAGATGTGAAGTTGCTGAATTAGTACTGTCAGTTTAAAAAAAATGACAATCTCTTGGTCCGTTTCTACGTGAAAGAAGGACAAACAGACAAACGAATACAGTTTCACATTTATAATATTTGTTGTTTGGATTTGTTGTTGATTGTTATATCGATACCAATTTGACCAACACGTACAAGAGTATTTATTCACAAGATTGGGTTCGAAACTGACACGCGTTATTTATATATCACAGTAACATTTCTGTATTCTATGTGAAATATACAGCTGCGTGTCGTAAAAAAAAATAGATGGTAAATATGCTTTTAATTTAGAAGAATTTCTTGTTTTAGGGTGTAAACTAGAAACGGTAAAATCGTGCACATTTACGACGGAACCTCGAAACAATGGACCAATATTTGGTTGTTTATTACATTATTACGGCCGCAAATAATAAAATGTTTATAGCTCTACGCCTTCTGTTGTTTGAGTACTCGAAAAGGAAGGATTAAAATTCGCGGACCCAACACTTTTATTGTACAATACAAAACTTTCTATGAAAACTTGAAAAAAAAACCACTTACATACAACTTACCTTTAAAAATTACAAAAGACCTATTTTATTCATTTACACACCCAAATAGTGAAGACCAAACAAAAGATTCGTGGAAAATACATGAGATAAGGAATCATTGTTTTGTACAAACGGGAACGGGCGGTGTCTTTGTGATATGAACCGACAATGGGAAAAATTAAGTTAATCCTTTTAAAGAGCCCAAAACAAACGCCCGTGATGATTGATGCCTGCTTCGAAAGAAACGCCACATCACTTAGATCACGTAGGTAAACACTCTACAAAACTTGCATACGCCCCGTCATGACGTATGCAAGTGTAGTGTTCGCTCACGCGGCCCGCACCAACTTGAAACCCCTTCAAGTTATTCAATCCCGTTTTTGCAGGATAGCCATCAGATCACCATGGTTCCTAAGGAACGTGGATCTGCATGATGACCTGGAGCTTGACTCAGTCAGTAAGTATGTACAGTCGGCATCATTGCACCACTTTGAGAAGGCGGCACGACATGAGAACCCTCTTGTCGTGGCCGCTGCGAAATACATACCGGATCCTGTAGACCGAATGGTAAACAGTCGACGTCGCCCAAAACATGTCATTACGGATCCTCCCGATCCATTAACGGTGCTTTTAGGTACCACAAGCACTCTCGATATAGCCTATCAAGGCTATCGGCATAGGTAGGGAAAAAAAGACCGAAAATAAATCAAAATTATTGTCGAAAAGCAAAACCTTTGCAGTCGGTAGCGAATTAGACGAATAATCTATTAATGTACAATGTATACCTATACCTGTACAATTACTTTTAGGTGTACTTGGCCAGATGAACAAATATACCACGCGGTGTTCGGCGCTGCTAAAATCTATAGTTGTGACAAAGTAAAATAGTGTTTAGACCTTGACACACAGCGTTTTATGGACAACGATCTTGCTCTTCAAATAGGAACGCATGATTGCTTGGCGGCAGAAATGGCCAAGCACGTAGTCACAAAGCGGAAAATTGTATATCGAGAGGTGAAAGGCTTAAACGAAATTTCGCTTAATACGCGACATTTCTTTTTTTTTATTGTTTAGATGGGTGGACGAGCTTACAGTCCTTCTGGTGTTAAGTGGTTACTGGAGCCCATAGACATCTACAACGTAAGTGCGCCACCCACTTTGAGATATAAGTTCTAAGGCCTCAGTATAGTTACAACGGCTGCCCCACCCTTCAAACCGAAACGCATTACTACTTTACGCCAGAAATAGGCAGGGTGGTGGTACCTACCCGCGCGGACTCGCGGAAATCAGTCCAGTTTTTTTTTTTCAAAATTTTTATATTTTATAGCCTTTCTTTCACCCCTCAATATAGTTTGTGTAATTGTAGGAAATTATGCTTTAAGATTTTTGAGACCATGAAATGAATCGGACGTTGAAAGCGTGAATCAGTTAACTCCTCTAGAGTTGTTTTGTTACTGAAATGTAAGGTAGTGCTATAAAATTTTAATAGATTCGGTTACCTCGGTGGGTGTTTTACAATTCTCGAGCAACGAACAAAAGGTTTCCACCAGTCTAAACACGTACCTACGAAACAAAGATTTCTGTAAAATATTCTATCACAAATATTCTGAATTTCGAACGCTCTTTAAAATTATCTATATATTAATACGTGAAGCAAAAACGTTGTATCCCTTTTTACGAAAATTACGCAGACGGAGGAGTATGAAACTTTCCACACTTATAGAGAATATAGAGAAGAAGTGCACAATGCTAATATTTTTTTTAAATAATGCATAAAAGATACATTAAATCAATAAAGAAAACATTACACACACTACATACCATGTATTTGACGCACACACACATGCATACTATTTATTGTCAAACTTTTGTTCTTGACGTCTGTTGTCAAATTGAGAATATTGTTTGTCTTTGTTAATATTTTTTATAGTGTAGTCTTGGCGAAATTTGTGATTATATTGTCGAATTTCGACTGCTGCGGGACCTCTAGTTTTAATAAATACTTCTTTATTTTATTCTTTATGCACGCATTATGAAGACAGACGCCAGCGAACAATAAACATTTGAAGCATTTGAAGAAAATATTTTTTTTTTTAAATATCCCACACAAGATTATCAGACTCCATAAATATCACCACGTGCATACCTACTCCTACCTTGGGCCTTGAGGTCTGTATCTTTATTATATAAAAACTATCAGACCGCTCCGGCTCCGCTCGGGTCCTTAACAAAAATTTCAACGATATTTGACGTTGTTTTATTTTTTAAAATAGAAGAACACGTATTGCGGCATAACTATAATAGTCAACATATGCTGTCGCGACACATTTTATAAATAATAATGTTTTCTACAAAGTCGTAGTACATTATTTTATTCTATCATCAATAGTTTTCGCAGAGCACGCGATGTAAAGAATATTATAGGTAATTTTTTTATACCATGGGTTACATTATTGGAGTTTTGGTAGGGATCCCTAATTTTTTTCAAAAAAGATTATAGCCTATGTCACTCGGGAATAGTGTAGCTTCCAAATAGTGAAAGAATTTTTCAAATTGGTTCAGCAGTTTCGGAGCCTATTCAATACAAACAAACAAACAAATTTTTCCTCTTTATAATATTATTATTATATTATAGTATAGATTACGGAAGTTACTAGCTACGAATGATTAGCCAAGGCTGACCGGAGATACGCGAGCTTCTCCATCACTGTGTAAAGTTCCTCGCAGTACACATCCATAGTAATGCTGATGCCATTTGGTAAGAAACTGTTATGAATTATAAACAGGCAGGCACTAAATTACCAAATAGTGACTGTGATTTTTTGGGGTATTTTCTTTTGGGACATTGCTTAAGTCCTGAACAAGGGTGTAACCAAAAAACTGACGACTGTCAAAAAAAAAAAAAAAATTCGTCACAAATAATAATGCGGTTCAAAATCGCAAATCAAATTACGCAACACAAGGCTTAGTTCATGCGGCACTTACCTAACAATTTTATTTACCTTACGAATTTTACGTAAATGGACCAATATTGTTTTGATGTTAACGTTGAAAACTGCCACTAACTCATGGGTAGATTGGGTAACGTCAGCGTCTACTATCCGCCTTTAATTGGTCGTTGTTGACTCCGTAGAGGTTATGGAGGACATAGGATTAATGTAGTAAGCCGTTTCTGTAGCCTTGCTACCGCGACGGAATCCATATTCCGTTATTATCGTCTCGATATTGATGAAAAAGATACGAAAGTAATGAAAACAAAATAGTATTCAATAAAACAATGACAGAATTCGAACATTGAATTCTAAATTTTTTAAATTAAATTCATTTGAATTTAGAATCTATTGTCAGCCATACCTACATAAATAGCCTTTAAAATGGTTAGTATTGTAAAATGGCAACTTCATAGGTAAATAAAGACCTGTTAAAATACATCAAATAAAACTACATCTTGTGTTAGCAGTAATTATGATCTTCGATCGTTGAATAAACACTTACATTTATTTGCAATATAGCATTCTAACAGAAGCGATGTTTTAACTACCACAGTAAAAAAATATCTAAATCGCGCTATCGACGATTTTAAGAAAATCAGACTCAACTACAATTTCAATTAACAAAATTTTTGACTCTTTATCATCATCATCATAGCCTTTAATCGTCCACTGCTCTATATTGACCTTTCCCAATTTACAGCAATGAGCCCCGACAAAAGCTCTCCTCATTCGTATCTTTCCGGCCAACCTTTGCCAATACCGCCACATCTTAATACCTCCACGCAATTGTTTAACCAAACGCTAATAGCCCTCAACTCTAAAGGGTGGTCCGTTTCCCTTCATCGCACCCGCTCCAACACCTTGATTAGTCAATGACCGCACCATTCAATTCAATCTTCATAAAAATTCCCGACGAACAAATTTAAAAGCAATTAATCGAGATAAACCCGAAACTCCGATATTATTTGAGAAGAAGACTATTTGTAGACAAAAAAAAAAAAAAAACAATAATGTTAACAACTTAGATCACGGCCTCACGCATCAGGTAGGTATTGGAATACCAATATTAATAGAGACGTTCCTTTATTTAAATTAAAAAAAAGAAAAAAAGAACACGACTCAAATTTTACAATTAATCTTTGGAACACACGGAGAGCGTGATAATTGCCTACTCATTTTGGCGTTGTCGAGATCGGGACCCGAACAAAAAATAACACAATTTTAACAAATTAAGCGACAAAATCGCCACTTTTCGGTGTAAATTATGGTATTTACTATTATTTTGTTGAGGTTATTGATGGCTGATGGCCTTTAGGCGTGCTTAGGGAAGTTTCGAGACCCCAATAGTATTATTGCTTGATTTCGATAGAAAATCGAGATGAAAGCAAATTTTAATTGAAAATAAATATAGTCCTAACATAGATATTCGATATACATCATCATCATTCATCATTATCCTGCCCTTCTCCCAGTCACCTGGGGTCGGCGCAACATGTTTTCTCCTTCCATACTCTTCTATTATATACCATTTCTTCGCTCACTCCCCTCTTACCCATATCGTCTTTCACACAATCTATCAATTTCTTCTTAGGTCTACCTCTTCCTCTATATCCTTCCACATTCATAGTTAACACTCTCTTACCAACCTCATTTTCATTTCGTCTCATCACATGTCCATACCATCCCAAACGCGCACTCCTCAGCTTCTCTGTCACAGGTGCCACTTTCAGACTTCCTCTAACATATTCATTCCGTATTCTATCCATTCTCGTTACTCCACACATCCATCGCAACATTCGCATCNTTAACACTCTCTTACCAACCTCATTTTCATTTCGTCTCATCACATGTCCATACCATCCCAAACGCGCACTCCTCAGCTTCTCTGTCACAGGTGCCACTTTCAGACTTCCTCTAACATATTCATTCCGTATTCTATCCATTCTCGTTACTCCACACATCCATCGCAACATTCGCATCTCTGCTGCATGCAATCGCCTTTCGCCTCTCGATATATTCGATATACGTAAACAATACAGAATAATTCGATTTAATGTACCTAATACCTGAAAGTAAAATTTATTAAACTTCTATGATGCTCTGTTTGTTGGAGCATTACATATAAATATAATAATTAAAGTCTTAATCGTGTAAATAAAAATATATTTCATTGAACCGTAGCTCTAATTTACTTATATCACAATAATCATTTGCTTCATCATTATGGATCTCAAGAAATTTATTAGATATCACGAGTGATTTTAAAACATTTGATACAGCAATTTCACTTTTTTTCATTTATTAAATTGCTAAAAATCTAGATTACAATTACAGACATTAAAGCATATTTCGTAAACACAAACGCATATTGAAAGCAATCCGAAATAAAAACATTACCTTCCTTAAACATTCATTAAACTTTTTTTTTATGCACTGTTGATTGTACCTATAATTGAGGTGACATCTGCCATGAGCTTTTGTTAATTGTTCAATGTTTTGTATCGATGATCACTTTGTTGGTGCGACTTAATAAATAAACATGAATCGCTTTAAGATTTCATTCAATAACAACAAAAGCTAAGCCCATCACTACAAAACCACAGTTTCTCAGATGGAAATTAGATGAGCGTTTCAAATAGGGCCGCGGGCTCGTAGGAATTCCGCCGGGAAACTATTCTTGATATCCACGTCTCGTTCTAACTACGGTGAAAAGACAGAGACGCATCGCAAGAATGAATTTATTAAAACATCAACGTGTAGAGATATCATTACAGACGCGCCAGCCCAGATCCACTTTCACGCTGCCAGTAGATGAATAGACAATTAAAGTGAATTGTGTTATGTAAACATTTTATTGCTTTGATCGTCATTGTTATATTCAAGGCGGAAGGTATAGGTAGTGGGAAATTTGTTGAAGATAGTGTATGTAAATATCTATATATTAATATGTGAAGCAAAAACTTTGTATCCCTTTTTACGAAAATTGCGCAGACAAAGGAGTATGAAATTTTCCACACTTATAGAGAATATAGAGAAGAAGTGCACAATGCTAATATTTTTTTTAAATAATGCATGAAAGATACATTAAATCAATAAAGAAAACATTACACACACTACATACCATGTATTTGACGCACACACGCATGCATACTATTTATTGCCAAACTTTTGTTCTTGACGTCTGTTGTCAGATTGAGAATAGATTACATATTGTTTGTCTTTGTTTGTCATAATACTGTACAAACTTACAATTCCAATTAATTATAGTCGAATTTCGACTATTGCGGGACCTCTAGTTTAAGGAAATTCGTCAAAGCCGTTAATAATTTCTAACTATTTGGATTCCCTAGTTTGTACAATAAATGGGTGGTCTGTTGACGTCTGTTAAAGTTTTATTATAACAATAAAAATATAAACAATATTCACAATACTTTATCTACAAAATGAAAGTAAAACGAATGTAAAATACATTTTAAATATAGTAAAAAAATCAAGAAAAATTTAACTAAAACAACTTAAAGCACGGATTCTCGCGAAAAACAGAACAAACACCATTTAATTTTATATGTACATTAAAAAAAAACCTTTAAAATCGAGTGCTATTACATTGAAACATCTCATTACAAGTCATTACTCTGTCAGTCAGTTTCGGTACATCATAACAGCAATATCCTGTCCATTCATGTCAAAAATTAGGAATTTCGACAATTATGTCTCACCTCCCACGCGAGGCCGTGAAAAAAACATGCACCCGGCACATCGGAGATTTTCTCAAAGGAGCTGTAGTCTTATTTGTTATGGAGTCCAAGTCATACGATGTAATAGTCTTTCGAGAAAATTGGGGTATTTGACCCCGGCGTGCTTAAGCTATTACTTTCCGTAATACGTATTTCTAAAACCATCCTGTAAATCTCTTATCCAGTGATTAAGGTTTCAGGCTTAAGATCAGGCAAGCCAGCCAGCACTAACTGCACTCAAATTGCAACGTACACGAATCATTACCGACCCATCGTCTAAGTCTGTCGCGAATCAACCTTGCGAACTTCTACTAATGAATACATGAATAATGAATGCATAATGTATCTAATGTAGCTATTGACCCAATGTATCTAATGTCGTATTCATATAGTCCCGCCTAATGGCCCCAGTAGCCAAATAGGCTGTGAAATTTTCAACCGATCTGCGGTCTAAAGCTACCGACTTGTGTAATGTGGCATAAATTGATCAATATTGTTGATGTTTTAGGCCCTTCCAGCACCGGTCACCAGGACGGTGAACTTATCAATTACCACGAAGAGTTCGACACGCAAACTAACCCTTAGACACAGCTCACTGAGTTTCTCGTCAGATCTTCTTAGCGGGTCGCGATTCCGATCCGGTGGTAGATTCTGCGAAGCACTGCTCTTGCTAGGGTCAGTGTACCAGCGAATTTGTCGGTTGTATCCTTCACACATTGTAAAATCTATTTAGATATATGCACAACAACTGTTTACTCATCAATTTATCTCCAATTCAGTATATTATTATGACAATGGTCAGAATAAGGAGGTAGTCGAAGACGGGACGAAATGGCACAATATCGTGAAACGAGAGGCCACGACCCTCAGAAATGAGAAGCGGGACTTGAGGAGGAGTTTGATAGAACTCGAGTACACAAATTTTCAGCGGTTTTTCTTAGAGTAATTAATATCAATAAAATTGAGATTAAAACAATTCCGGAGGTTAAAATTTCCTTATATGATGCATTATTATACAAAGTTGATTGAAAAATACACACAAAAACTAAAAAAAAACTAGCTTGACCTGATCCACCTTGGTTTTTGGGGTGAATCGGGTCACGTATGGGACAACAGAGTTTTTCGATAGGGGTGGCACTGTTTAGTTGTTAGGTAGGTACTTACCTTTAGGTAATTAACTTTTCAATATCTTTAATCAGTTACAAAACTCTGATGATTAAATTAAATTATTTAATATCCATAAACACTAAATAAAAGTCCTTTTCAATTCAACAAATTTAAATCTCACAAAAGCATTGTAACAGCCCAGATCTGTCCCTACTCTACCCCTAGTCCCTATTCCCCCAATCTAGGGTTGCTAGTAAAGATTTACAAACAAATAAAGTGGTACGGAAAATCTACACTCAAAACGCTTCTATCTCTATACTTGAGCCAAAGGTAAATTAGTAGCTTTTTTTATCATATTCCCTTTTGTTGCTTTTGTACGAAGCTAGCGCCGGCTCGAAACAGGCCGAAGGGTATTCTAAGGCGTACCCTCTAAAGGGCGTCGGTTACATTATAATATTTATTTTCGTTTTATTCATCTCCTGACACGTAAATAAATGATGTTCGGCATATTTTTGCGATTTCGCGCTTTCACGGTGGCGGCCATTGTTACTGTATGATAATAAATTTAACTTTAAGGTTACTGTGGAAAATTATGAGGAATGAAAAAGGTTTCCGTTAAAATTCGGTCCCTGAGTTATCTGTTTTGAGGTAAACATTTGACGGCATATCGACAACTGTTATATTTTATATCACTAAATTGGATGTCAAAATATATTCTGAAACGATTTAATCTCAACAATTAATTATTAATAATTCATTTTATGCAGAAAACACGTGCCTTTTAACCAATAAATAAATAAAAGAAACAAAGATAATGTTTAAGTAATACCTTTTTGTGTCAAGTATTACCCAATGTTTTAATCCTTAACATCTTAAAAAAATTTGATCAATTCAATTTAGAAGCATGCTCTTTTACACCGAAAGTGGATGATAAGAGATGAAAATCGGCTCAGAGGTACAAATCGGGAGATTATCCATAGACTAGTGTGGGCTGATGATGGTGAAATAATTCTTCAATGCAATCCGCCGATTTTGAAGAGGCTAAAAAGCTTCTAGTGATATATATAATGTACTTTGAATTATTAAGATATATAATAAATTTGAATTGCGGAAACAACGAACATAGCGACCTCAAACTAATTATGTAAAAATCAGGCAATTATTGAAAATTAATAGAAAACTGCATATTTATACATCGGGTAATAGAATTAAGCCTCGAAAATAATTTTCAAATTTAGCAAAAAGTTTGACCCCGACGTGATTTGAACACGCAACCTTCTGATCTGGAGTCAGACGCGCTACCGTTGCGCCACGGAGTCCCTGCTGTAAACGTGCATAAATTAGCAATCTATCTTTAATTTCACTTACTTCAACCATAATTGAATATGCAATTTTGAAAAAGGCACATCTCTGAAAATGTAAAATGTTCAGGAAATGAAAAAAACTGATTATTTTCTAAAGCAGTGTAAAATTTAACATATTAACTTTTGAGATAGATTTTAGTGTTAATTGGCAATTGAAAACTACTGGAATTATTATGAAATGGGTGTAGGTAAGCCTCAAAACTACATGTATATGAAAAAATGTATTTGACAAAATATGCGACATGTGCCCTTTTCGAAATTGCATATTCAATTGAAATTGTTATCAAAAAAGTGTTGACTTAAAATGATAAGCAGCAATTTTACTGCACATCTAACATTGTTGAAGCGGCTGAGACATCCAGTAACCACTTTTCATAGGGCGGGCGAAAATTTGCGTATTTTGATGCCAAAAATAATTCTGTCAACTCTTCATTAATAATTCCTTTCGTTCTTGTTGTATATCGGTTATAAAATAGCCTATCCGTTCCTCCCTTATCTTCCCGTGGGAGAACTCTAATGCCAAATAACTGCAATGTAGCTATAGCCTGCTAGAATAGACCACGTGCAGTTACTAAGCAGACAGTTCAGCATTACCTCCTACGACGGTTAGCCAAGGCCATTTCCATGAATGAGTCTTTCATAATAGACACTAATTCCGTTAATGGTCCAAAATGGGGTAACCTATGAATGAGTAGGTATATCGAGAACAATACTTTCTCGAGTACGTCTGCTTAGAGTTGTAGGAGCTGGCGCCAGAGTTTATTGCGCTATTTTGTTCTACAGTGGGTCAGTAATGTACCTAATTCTGAGCCGAAGCATTGTGTTAAAACAGCCGCTATTTTTTGACGGTCATTTATTTCACTTTCTCATCGGTTTTTTTTTGTTTTTTTTTCCTGCCTATTCTAGTAACCTCGATGAGTTATTCCAAATTCACCCAGCTAGCAGATGAGCTCACGGGGCTCAACCCGGGAGTGTTGCTACCACTGGCCCTAGTAAGAGCAAGGCTTCGCAGAATCTACCACTGGATCGGAAGCACGACCCACTGAGAAGATAAGGCGAGAAACTTAGTGGGCTGTGTCTGTGGGTTAATTTACTCGTAGAGCCCTTCGTCGCAAGCGACGGGTTCGGCAAGGACGTTGACCGGTGCTTGAGGTACCTAAAAGCACTGTTAATGGATCGGGAGAATCCGTATGAGGTGCTTAGGGCGACGTCGACTATTTACCATTCGGTCCACCGGATCGAGTATGATGACGGTTTTTTTAAGTGTAAGAAAATGCAGTCCTTAATAATTTGTAAGCCACCAAAGTCAAAAGTACGACCTTCAACGAATACCTTTCGATTATCATCAACAGTCTGCTGAAGATCGCGAAAAACAGATATGGGCAGCGCAATACCGACCACTATGTGCAGAAGTAAACGTCCGTGGGCTGATGATGATGATTATGATTCAATGGGGTTTTTAACCCACACATTAAATTAAATGCTTATGACATTTTATGCTTCGATTTTGACTTTTAAATTCGATATTTGATTTAAGCATATAGGTAATAAATACAAAAATAACAACTCAATTCCAAAGTGGCCCTGACATAGTACTAGAACCCTAGTTGAATTTGGGGAAGATCCGACTAATGAAGGCACTCTCAATATTAGTTTTAATGGCTTTATCAGACTAGTCAATCGATATTCGCCATATTATAAATGTTTGTCAGAAATGTTTTTACCTAAAGACCTCTCACTTCTCGAAAGTCCGGCCAAACATTATAAGCCTTAAATATATCAAATTCTTTAGCTTCCATACTTGTTGCAGAATTGGAAAAATGTGGACTAAAGCCATTTTTTTTTACTTAAATTACGAGGATCGAGCAGACAACGACTTGTCATATTTCACATCAAAAAAATTTAACGGACTGCTATTCAAGATATTTAAACCGCCAAATAAAGTCGGGAGTGAAAGCTTTATCATCCGAATCGGTGTGTCAAAATGTTGTGCAAATGAAAAAGCGGTCTCGGTAAAGAGTTTCGTGAAAAATTCGTCCGGACCCAGCGATGGTCGATAACTTGCGATCGAGAAGTGAAATCAACCGCATATTACAGTTGATTTACATTCAAATGTTTGATATTACGATTCGCATGGACGTAAGATAATTATTGAAGCGAGTCGTTTGTAAGACGAATACGCGTTGAGGTTAAAGAAAATCCACTTATCTTATAATAGTTATAAGCTGAGTTCATTGTGGAATTTTATCTAAATCTTTTTTGGTCATCGATGCCGCTGTTTCGGATATTTTAACCATTATTAATAATGCACGGTTGCAGGATATGTGTGATATTGCCTCGGATGAAATTTAACCTATTGCGAAATAACTTATTTTCGATTACTATAAAGAGATCCCTTATATTTTCGATACTTTCCGCATATAAAGTAATGTGGTATTTTTTGCAAGTCATAGTTTCATACGTTTGTATGAGAAATTATTCTCCATGAACTCCAACAAGGACTTAGACTAGAGGATTTGTGGTGTCCGTATGTAATTTAATATAAAGTTATTATTTACTACTTTATGTGAAATTATATATCGTTTTTTTTTTTAATATTAGTGTATCCAACAATAGCTCTTAGATTCATCGTATATAATTTAAGCGTTAATACCTCATGTATTACTCTTACGTCTTACTTCCATGTTAATCGTAGCTGTCATCAGCAGAGCGAGCCACTTGTAATGCTATATTTTAATTTCTCAAGTGGCAACGGTAAAGCAAACAAACTTCCACAGTGGCCCGCGACGAGTATTAATGATAATATTTTAATTGGCATTAAGACTCAAGTGTTTTAAAATAAATAAAAAAGCTTAATATATTTACTTTGTTCTGTTTATATTTAGTACGGTGCGTGTGAAGTGAAGGGAATAAATACTTACGGGCTATAATTAATTAAAATTAAGTATTAGTGTTGATAGTAAAAGTATTGAATTGATATTTATAACGGACGGCGCTAGGTCGGCTGTTAGCAAACCCCCGACCTCTTGGCTGAGGCTATGCTCGCTCACTTGTACTGGTGAATCTGAGAAGGACTCCGAGCCACCAGTAATCCTTCATTTATAACAAAAAACGCCAGTAGCTGGTTAATACAAGATACCCTTTATCTAATTGTAGCATAAATAGTGTGTTATAAGAGATTGCTGTACATGCCTGTAACTGGCTTACATACCAGTACTTAATTTTATATAGGTATGTTAATTTTAAGCTTGAATGTTTTGTGTGTATTGCTGTTGGTGTGTCTAAATAAATAAATAAATAAATAAAAAATTTCAAGTACCAATATCAGACCATTCACTAATATTATACGACAATAAAAATATCTTTAACTTAATCCCGTGATACATAGCTACAAACCGCGATAGCTGAGTAAAAAACCTTCGCACTTATTCTAACACACTTCGAATAATATAGTTAGTTATTAAAGACCAACTATTAAATTTATTTAAAGAGATTAATACTGAGATAAACGTCGCGTTTCGTTAATGTAAAATAAAACACAAAACACATTCGCACGCACACTTACTTTTTATAAATGATATTGTTAATTGAAAAGATTTATCAATGTATGGGAGAAACATTAATTAAGAGATGCTTTTTACATAGATAATTTAAAGGTGTATAAAGAAGTCTGTATTCGTATTTTGTGTATATTTATCTTGTATTAATATAGTATTTCATAGTATTAGTTTATATTATATATTATAAAGTATTTGAGACAAAAGAATAAAGTGAGTGCGTTTTGTGTTTTTATCAGCGAATTTCAACCTATGTATTTCTTGTATTTGATCAGAGTTATATCTTATCACATGCCCTACGTATGTCAAACGTCTTATATAAACACAGAATACAGCTACAGCTTGAAGCGACTAGTTTCAGGATCCTTGAAAGAAGTTAAATTAGTCTTGGAACATAGGACATAATCAAAAGGGAAAATATTGGTCATTACGTTGACTTTGATTTGTATGTACCATAAAAAATACTTTAGAACTTATACGCGATTTGCTACCTTTAGCTTAAAGTAAAGGCCGATAAACAAAGTTTTAAATCGCCATTACATACCTGACATCATTATTATTACAGTTACGACTGAAGGCCGATAATGGGAATTTTGAAGTCGTCGTAGCCTAAAGGATAACGACGTCCGGTGCATTCGTATCTAGCGATGCAGCGGTGTTCGAATCCCGCAGGCGGGTACCAATTTTTGTAATTAAACACGTACTTCACAAATACATATTCACGATTGACTTCCACGGTGAAGGAATAACATCGTGTAATAAAAATCACACCCGCAAAATTATATTATAATTTGCGTGATTACTGGTGCTCTGCCTATTTCTGCCATGAACCAGTTATGCGTTTCGGTGTGAAGCGTGGGGCAGCTGTTGTAACTGTACTGAGACCTTAGAACTTATATCTCAAGGTGGGTGGCGCATTTACGTTGTAGATGTCTATGGGCTCCAGTAACCACTTAACACCAGGTGGGTTGAGAGCTCGTCCACCCATATAAGCAATAAAAAAAAATTAAAAACATTAAATCGCCATTACATACCTGACATAATTATTATTACGGTAACGAAAAATGAAAAAACAAAAATGTATTTGTCAATTCTCGCAACAATGCACAAGTTTATGTGACACAAAAACTAGTCAATCGACCCTCCAGTTGATTGACGAACACTGTGCCTGTATCAGTTCCTAACCCGTTCGGTGCTGTCAATCCGATCTCGTTGACAATGTGAAAAAGACCCAACACCTTGACGGTTAAGCCGGTGGTGCAATGCACAAGTGAATTGCCTCTAAAAGTTTTTTTTCTCATCGCTGTATTTGCTTCGCGAAGTTTACAAGCGACAACGTGGAATTTGCCGCCCACTTTGACAAGACATTTTGACACATGACAAGATTTTACTGGTGGTAGGACCTCCTGTGAGTCCGCGCGGGTAGGTACCACCGCCCCCTGCCTATTTCTGCCGTGAAGCAGTAATGCGTTTCGGTTTGAAGGGCGGGGCAGCCGTTGTAACTATATGGGTGGCACATTTACGTTGTAGATGTCTATGGGCTCCAGTAACCACTTAACACCAGGTGGGCTGTGAGCTCGTCCAACCATGTAAGCAATAAAAAAAAAAAGTTTTCATTTTTTTAACAAATGAATGGCTTGCCATACGAATTATATGAATTTTAAATATGGTGTAAAAGCTAATTAATGTAAATTATCTATAATAAAAATCAAATATTTACGTTAAAACGCAACTGCAAATATATTTCTACATTCCAGGGTCTCCGTTGTGATAAAAACTCACTTTACAGCCTTATTTGTTCGTTTTAATCGTATTAAATAGTCAGTTTCGTTAATTTTAAAGCTTTTTTATCTTTTTCGTGAGCAATTAAAGGGAACCTCAATAAAATCAGCATTACATTTTCCTTATTAAGACAAACACATTTCAAAAAATAGGAAAACTAATTGTCGAAACTTACCTTGTAAGATAAGTTCTAAGGCTCAGCTTTACAGAAACGTTTGACTGCTTCACGGCAGAAATAGCCATAGTTGTGGTACTTACCAGTGCAGGCTCGCGTACCTACCCTACACGTTTAATTTTTACGGAATTTGAATACCGGCACAGTCGCGTCATTCGATACGGATGCACTAGACGTCTTATCTTTTAAGCCACGACGACTTCGAAGTACATCGGCAGCTCGTTTTTCCTTACTTCAGCTTTTTTATAGCACTACTAGCTGCACCCGCGGCTTCGTCCACATCAAAACTAAATTTTATTTTAAAATGTTTAGAAGATTCAGGAAACTGACTACGTAAGATAATTTTAGGTGAACATACCTCTTCTTCTTCTTTTTCTCCACCTTATCCGACTAGGTGGGGCCTACACTTTATCTCACAGCAATTTTTTCTCTTATATCAGCCGTCATCTCAACACTCACTCCTCTCTCTCTCATATCGTCATTCACACACTCCATCCATATCTTCTTCGGTCGACCTCTTCCCCGTTCTTCGCCGATCGTTTAGGTGAACATACATATACGCATATAGTGTCCTTTGTGTATATACTTATATATATGGCACAGTAACAATATTTCGCAAATCTTTTAAAGTCAATATAGTTGATTCTGCGAAGCACTGCTCTTGATAGTGCCAGAGTTAACAAATTCTCTCAACCTGAGCCCTTGAGTTCACCTAGCCATCAGCGAGAATCTGTCCGCCTCTTAGACTCTCAGCAAATAGGTAGGGGGAAGAAACGAAAAAAAAACACCTGTAAATTAATAATAACAATGAAACTCTTTTAACGCTTGGACCACACGATCTTCTCTACGGGTGTCCTTAAGAAATGTGTCGAATGTGCAGACTGTGGGGTGTTAAATAATACATTAAATTACGTAACGTTAAGAAACATGTTCACAAAACTAAAATGTTATGATAATTAGGTGAACTACTGTTTTTTTTATTAAGCTTACAACGGTACACAAAGCTTAAACTTCAAGAAGTTAACAAAATGACTATAAATACGCATATAGTGCGTTCTGTTGAGTCATAATGTAATATAAATTATTTAATATGTTAAAATCAATAGATAAACCATATTTTTTAAATTGGCATTTGACATCTAACGTAAACTCTTTTACGAATTCTTCGTTCGAAGCTATAAAAAAAAAACTGTGAACTATAACTCAATTTGAAAATGACTCAACCGGTTGCTTCGAATGAAGAGATTAATATTATTAACAAAACGGCTGCGACCAGTCAGGCGTCATTCCCGATTATCAACGGGCATCAGCCGTGGTTCGCTTTTAATTAAATAATCAAAAATGCTGTACTGCATTCGGTGGGTGAATGTCGTGCGTTCAAAGCTATGTTACAGAATTTCGAATACAGAACTTTTATTGGAAATTTCTAAAAAAACATACATGCGTAATTTTTTACGTTTACAAATAAGTATCATCTATATATTAATACGTGAAGCAAAAACTTTGTACCGCTTTTTGCGAAAATTGCGCGGACGGAGGAATATGAAATTTCTCACACTTGTAGAGAATATGGAGAAAGGGTGCAGAATATTAATATTTTTTTAAAATTATGCATAAAAAAATACGTTAAATCGATAAAAAAACATTACACACACAACCGTGTATTTGACACACACACGCATGCATACTATTTATTTATTGTCAAACTTTTCTTATTGCTTAAAGTCTGTTGTCAAATTGAGAATTTGAGATATCTGTGATTAAAGAATTATAATAGTATTTGACAATAGAACCATATTAGTGTACAAACTTATAATTTCGATTAATTATAGTCAAATTTCGACTACCGGGGGACCACTAGTTATTATTAATATAACAAATTTATCTCGGCGACTCGGTGGCGCATTAGTTAGCAGCCCTGGCTGTTGGGCCGAAGTTCGTGGGCTCGATTCCCACATCGGGCAAACATTTGTGTGATGAACATGTTTGAGAGAGAGAGAGAGGGAGAATGCTTTAATGTACACAAAAAAAAGTAAAACATTAAATACAAAAAATAACAATTGGCGATCTTTATCGTTAAGGGCGATCTCTTCTAGAAAACCATCAGGCGGTTTGTTTGCTCTTTGTCTGTTTAATATCTACATATGTAAGTATATATTGTAGGAAGTATGTAGGCAGAGGCAAGATGACCGTATGTCAACTGTCCAAAAAAGAAAACCAAAACAATTGGACTCCGAGCTCTTATTCTACTCATATCAGAACCAGAGGACGGGGCAACGTAAAGCCGCCGTCTCCAGAAACATGTCTTGTCGGATCCTCCAATCCACTCTCGATGCTTTTAGCCTCTTCAAGCACCGATCACCATCGCCGTCGAACTGATCCATATACACAACCCAGTGAGTTTCTCGCCAGATCTTCTCAGTTGATTCAGCGAAGCACTGCTCTTACTAGGGTTAGTGTTAGCAAATTCTGACAGTTTGAGCCCGTGAGCTCACCTACCCTTCCGATCGTAACTGGAATAGCCCATTAGACTACCAGCTAAGAAGTAGGAAAAAACACCGATCGACGTATTTTATTGTCAAATTGAGACATAAATAAACGAAATATCTTTAGCTACACTGAGTCAAGTTCAAACTCAAACGACCGGCTGAGTGGCTGCATCTTCCTTTGTCCGTCGATAATTACACGCATCATGGAATACATAAAAAGGGGGAATTAACTGTAAACATCTTCGCAAACAAATACTTGTGTAAAAATTGCTCCTAACACCATTGTGTAAGGATTAAGCGCGTTAATACTTATTCACGGTACAGGTAAGTGAGCTCTCGAAGCGAGGTCTTAAACATATAATTGGCAAGATTCGTTTTGGGAAGCGGCGAAACGTAATCTTTTGTAATACATACGTACCGAAAACGTATATTGATCTATTTAAAAGATTAAAGACGTGTTATACAAACGCCATGTAAGTAAAACTATTTTGCCTAAATAAATAAAAAAAAAGTGAACAATATGCAGTTGATATTTTTTTTTAAAAACATATTATTAATGATGCAACAGCATTTTACTTAAGTGAAGTTAATGAATTTAATTAATCTGATGAAATATTTGCGTAAGTAAGTATTGTAAATGATAATCAATCTTATGATCAACTTCAACAAATGCAATTCTTATTGAATCCGATTCCAAAACGACATTATTATTAGTGGATCATCAATAGTAGATTATAAATCAAAATAATAGCTTTCAATGTGGTCTTAGTATGTAAATTTTCAATTTTGTCTTTTCAAAATAGAAACATGATAGAAATTTATTATCATATTGCCTTAAAACACATATTAAAATGAAAGTTTTATATTTAAAAAAAGTACTGGTAAAAGAAAAACTTTTATAACGCCTGACACAATTACTGTAAGCTAATTTCGTATTTACTAAGAACTGGACCCAACCACTGCCACAGAGAAGACAAACAAATTACAAACGTTGTACCTATCTCACTTTTACCGGCTTAATAATCACAAATTGTCCACGGATAATTGATTGCATTATGTTCAAGGGAACTTACTTTTTACCGAAGAACTGCCCTAAAGGATTAAAATGCACTAAGTATTCATCTTTCGTATTACTAACAAAAACTCATGTTATTAGGAAGCTGGAAACCTCACACATCGTTTGGTAGAAAATGTCTTTGCAGCATTGGTCACTTTGTAAATCAACGAATCGGAAAATTGCGGACATTAACTCGTTTCATTACTTCCGTAACAATAGGTACGAAGTGGCATTTTGTATTCGTGCCTTTAAAATTTTCAACCCTATTGTGTTTAAATATTCCACTTCTAACAATTACTTACTACCATCCGTGTTGTTTGATCGACTTGTATAGCGTCTCCTTCTAACAACTTGTTCTATGTGAGAGATAGAATTTTTTTCCTACCTATACTGATAGACTTGAGAGTATTTGCCAACTAGCCCTAGCATGAGCAGTGCTTCGCAGAATCTACCACCGGATAGGAAACGCGACCCACTGAGAAGATCCGGCAAGGAACTCAGTGGGCTGTGTCTGTGGGTTAATTTATTCGTCGAGCCCTTCGTCGCAAGCGACGGGTTCGACGGTAATGGATCGGGAGGATCCTTAATGACGCACTTAAGGCGACGTCGACTGTTTACGATTCAGTCTACAGGATCTGGTATGGAGACATATATGCTATGCTTTGAGCTAAATTACTTTATTTTTATTTTTTTATTGCTTAGATGGGTGATCGAGCTCACGATCAACCTGATATTAAGTGATGACCGAAGCCCATAGACATCTACAACGTAAATGTCGCCACCCGCCTTGAGACGGCTTACAACGGTTACCCCACCCTTCAAACCGAAACGAATTACTGCTTCACGGCAGAAATAGGCAGGGGTGGTACCCACCCATGCGGACTCACAAGAGGACTTAATAAAATAAATAAAAATAAAAAAGCCTTTTATTTCTTGCTTTTCATACCAAAAAAAATTTACACTATTAATATGCATGCAAAATTATTCACATTTTTAAATTTATTCTCCAATATTCAAAATAATTAACGAAATAATTTTTAATTGAATCTTGATTATGATTTTTTTATTATGTACATGTTATGAGTGATAAGAAGTATTGAATTGTGTTCTTATTTTAAGAAATAATATACATAGCATTTGGAATAATTTTTACATTGAAAAGTACTAAATAATGATTTAATTGGTTAAATTAGTCAGGGTTTATTTATGTTAGCAAGAACCCTCTCAATGAAAGGTGAAGGCCTCCTCCAGAGATGACCAGTACTCTCTATTCTCTGCCGCTCGCGGCCATTGTACACCTGCTACTTTTATGATATCATCTGCCCATCGTGTAATTGGTCTACCTCTTTTCCTCTGTCCTAGTGGACCGCGCCATGATGTTGTCTTTGCGGTCCAGCGGTTGTCGCTGAGCCTCGCTACATGTCCAGCCCAACGCCATTTCAGCTTTTGTGAATAGCTGAGAGCGTCGATGGCTTTTGTTTTCTGTCTTATAGTCGTATGGCGGATCCTTTGGATTTTCTTAATTTTCAAGATGCTTCTTTCCATGCTCCTTTGACAGGATATAATTTTATTTTTTACTTTTCTGGTAAATTTCCATGTTTGACAGGCGTATGTTAATGAGGGTAGTAGGCAGGTGTTCATGACTTTCGTTTTCATCCGTATGGTCATATCGCTTTTGAGTATTTCTTTGAGACTCCAGAACTTTTTCCATGTGTTGTTGATCCTTCTCTCCACTTCCAATTCATTATTTTGTTGGTTGAATGAAACTTGCTTACCCAGATAAATGTAAGCACCGACATATGCTAAAGAAGAATTTTCAAGATATATCGGTCTTTCGATATGGTTCGTCATGATATTGGTTTTTGTTAGATTGATCTCCAAGCCTACTTTACGACTTTCTTCATGTAGTGTTTATCATTATTTGCAGTTGGTTAATACTTTCTGATAGCAGGGCTATGTCGTCGGCAAATCTCAAATGGCTCAAGTAACATCAGCACAAGAGGACTTATCAGTAGTAAACTATTTAGACACTAAAGAGACTACACTCTAGTAACAGTCAGAATAAGCCTTCGAGAACAATGTCCAACGCGTGGGTCACATGCTAGTCTTCCTAGTGAGGCTTCAAAAATAATGTTAAATGGTTATGCCCCTAGCGGCAAGCGTAGGCAAACGTTTCAACTCCACACAAGTTTAAGTTTTTTTTTTTTGTAATTGCTTCGATGGGCGGACGAGCTCACAGCCCACTCATGTTAAGTGGTTACTGGATAGCCCATAGACATCTACAACGTAAATGCGCCAACCACCTTGCGATGTAAGTTCTGAAGTCTCAGTATAGTTACAACGGCTGCTGCACCCCTACAAACCAAAACGCATTACTGCTTCACGGTAGAAATAGGCGGGGTGGTGGTGCCTACCCGTGCGGACTCACAAGATGTCCTACCACCAGTAAGTATCTTTGACGTTATAGAGAACGTTAAAAAACTGGCACTAAGTACACTGATATGTTGTCATAAATGATCCATGGTAGGCAATAGGTCACATTGAAAGCCCGCGTAGGTAAGTACCACAAGCCTCATTGGTACTACTGCCACTAGAGATATAAAAAACCTTTGAATGCTTTCGTCCATGGATACATCGATTTATGGATACAATGAAGGTTAGCTAAAGCATGGAGTCGTTGGTGCGGCAGAGCCCTAAAAATATCCTGGGGCCTGCGGTCTGCTCCCAAAATTTGTAGATCGTCAAGTCCCACATATCCCGAGTGCTCCGTGTGCGTTTTAGGTACCTCAAGCACCAGTCATCGTTCTCGTTGAAGCCGTCGCTTGCGACGAAGGGCTAGACGAGTAAATGAACCCACAGACACAGCCCACTGAGTTTCTCGCCAGATCTTCTCAGTCGATCGCGCTTCCGATCCGGTGGTAGATTTTGCGAAGCACGGCTCTTGCTAGGGTTCGTGTTAGCAACGTCGTCAGGTTTGAGCCCCGTGAGCTCTTCTACTAGTTAAGGTTACGCTGATATGGTTTCTCTAGACCACCAGCTTAGGTAGTAAAAAAAAAAAGAATATGCTGTCTATTTATCTTAGAAGCGAATTAAAACCGCTATTTCGGTCATCCGTTTATCGTTTTTGTGAATTAAAAAAAACCTTATACATAAATATCATACGTTTCATCATCACACGTAATGACAACGTTAGAGAAAAACCAATAAAACAGATGTATGCTAATTTAACGCGTACCTACGAAAAAAACGACTCTTAATAATAGGTATCTAATGGAAGACAAATTGTCAGTTCTTTATTTTTTTTCCTCCGAAATTATGTCTTATCAGTGATCGTCGGTGATAAAGTTCTCATTTTTTTAAAAGGTAGTTGAAATCAATAAGTGATCATCGACATCACGAGACACCGGTGCTACCTGATGCGTGTGATGCGATATGCATAATTTCATGTTATTTTACATAATGAATTAAACTGACTTCTCCTTGACTGAGTTGTTTTAAAAAAAAACGTACCCAAATCATGTTCGGGTTCCGCAGACGTTCAACTAAGGACTTGTCTTCTCAGGTGCTCCGTATTTATCAACAAAGTTTTTTGTTACATATTTAATTTCACCACGGAACCCCGGTATTTTTTTTCTTTCATACAAACCATGCCCTGACCATTGCCAGCACAATTAAAAATAAACTAGCCAATTCAGTCAAGGCAATTGATTTTCATAAATATAGATGTCTACTCAAATCTTGTTGCACTCTCGAATTATATACAGGGTGTAAAGAATTCGTTGCCGTCTTTTTCTTATTTACTTTTATAAATGAATTTTAAATTATCATCATCATCAGCCTGTATCTCTCCACTGCTGGATGTAGGCCTCTCCCGTAGTCCGCCACAATGAACGATCCTCCGCCTTCCGCATCCAATCTCTCCCAGCATATCGCCGCAAGTCATCGGTCCAACGGGCAGGGGGACGCCCAACGCTGCGTTTACCGGTACGCGGTCTCCAGTCCAGAACACGTCTGCTCCATCGGCCATCGGTTCTGCGACACGTATGTCCGGCCCATTGCCACTTCAGCTTGCTAANGCCTTCCGCATCCAATCTCTCCCAGCATATCGCCGCAAGTCATCGGTCCAACGGGCAGGGGGACGCCCAACGCTGCGTTTACCGGTACGCGGTCTCCAGTCCAGAACACGTCTGCTCCATCGGCCATCGGTTCTGCGACACGTATGTCCGGCCCATTGCCACTTCAGCTTGCTAACCTTTAGGACTATGTCGGTTACTTTGGTTCTTAGACGAATTTCATCATTTCTGACTCGATCCATCAAAGAAACTCCGAGCATACATCTTTCCATAGCACGCTGAGCGACTTTGAGCTTACGGACCAAACCTACGGTTAATGTCCACGTTTCAGCGCCATATGTCATGACCGGCAGCACACATTTTTAATTATGTTGATGACCTATTCTTTTAATTATTTAATTTATTTTTACTACAATGCTGAATAAATATTTGTGTAGGTACCTTTTTATTGCTTTATTTTATAAGGTTATTGACGGATAAACCAACTGTTTTTTACTTTTTACGGGAAGCCATAGACACGAACAACGTATACACCACCACCCACTTTGAGACATGAGTCCTAAAGGCCACAGTTCTATAGTGCAACGTACCGATCTGAATCAACTCACAAGATACCCTACCACTAATAATTACGCTAATTAGAACTATTGCGGGTTTGATTTCTATCGCAATTGGTAGTGGAAATAATTCGTCAATATTTCCTATAAGTGCTGATTTAATTTTAAAAAAAATTACCTGTCCGTGGGATTCGAACACTGACACAGTCGTGTCGATACGAATATACAGAGCGTCTTATCCTTTAGGCAACTGTGACTTTGATACGCGCAGGAAACGAAGGAAGATATTTTATTTTACATCTTTGTATTGACATTGTAGGTAGTTGAGGATACGGCTTACCTTATTGTGAGTGGTTACCGTGGCCCATGGAAGTCGGCCATGCCAGCACAGTCAAACGGCACCTTCCGGTGAGTACTCCTCGCTTGAAGAAAGATACGTCATGGTCCTCAGAAAAAACCGTGGAAGGGAGTTCATTCGGAAGCCGGATTTCTATAGTTGATTTTTTTTTTATTTCTTTGATGGGTGGACGAGCTTACAGTCCACCTGGGGCTAAGTGGTTACTGGAGCCCATAGACATCTGCAAAGTAAATCCGCCACCCACCTTGAGATATAAGTTCTACAGTCTCAGTACAGTTACGACGGCTGTCCCACCCCTCAAACCGAAACGCATTACTGCTTCACGGCAGAAATAAGCAGGGTGAAGGTACCTACCCGCGCGGACTCTCAAGAGGTCCTACCACCAGTTAACCAGTAAACTCCTCGCTTGAAGAAAGATACGTCATGGTCTTCAGAAAGCACCGCATAAGGGAGTTCATTCGAAGCCGGATTGCTGGAGTTGTTTGCGTAAAAACTGCGACATTGCACTACCGATTCACCTTAATTGTACTCAGATACACAACAAAAATCAGAACAATTTCAATAGTACGTATTAAACACGAAATTAAGGCGTATATAAGATCTTTACCAGCAAACGGGAGACACAGTAAACTAACTTAAATGGAACAATACCATAGGCGTTTTGTGATGTTTCAGACATTAAACATTTACTTCACGTCCTTACGGATCCATCAGATCCATTCACCTCAGCACTAGACGCCTTCAGCTCTAAGGCTAGGAGCAGGCTTAAGGACCTCGGTAACCTTACTAGTCTAACTCGGCAAAGAATTCGATATGACACCTAACAAATACATTATTCCGTTGAGTTTCTCGCCGAAGCTTCTCAGCGTGTCGTGATTCCAATCCGGTAGCAGATTCATTCACGAAGCAGCTGCTCTTTAATTGTTAGGTTACCTTTGGAGGTACTCGGGCAGCTGTTAGCAAATTCCATCCTTCTTGGCTGAGCCTTTGCTCGACAACCTATCCTAATGAAACTGGAAAGACCTTAGGGCCACCAGCAATCCGTCCTTCCTAAAAAATGCAAAAAACACTTACTATAATATGATCTGAAACACCACAATATACTGGGAAATGTATTTTATTTAATTGATCTACCAAAATCGAGGCGAACGTGTAACCCTAATACAAATAGCTAAATTAAAAAAAAATATACGAGTGAGTACCTACTAATTTTACGTCTCCATTGACGATAGCGGCAACTTTATCTGTCTTAAAGTAAATCTGACGTTATTCGTGTTTCATTCAAGTGATAATCGAATTCACAGGGTGTTCTGTTATTATTAATATTCATGTTTTTTTTTTTCCTTACATATGCGCTGGTAGCCTAAGAGGCTATTGCAGCTACGTCCGGACGAGTAGGTGAGCTCACGGGCTCAACCTGAGAGAATTTGCTGACATTAGCCCTAGCAAGAACAGTGCTTCGCAGAATCTATCCGTAGGCAGCGACTTGGTTCTGCCCTTGGCATTGCTAAAGTCCATGGGCGACGGTAACCACTCACCATTAGGCGGGCCGTATGCACGTCTGCCGCTCGGGCAATAAAAAAAACATTAACGTATCAATGAATTAAAGAAAAAAAAAGAAGAATCCACCACCGGATCGGAATCGCGGCCCATTGAGAAGATTCGGCGAGAAACTCAGTGGGCTCAAATTTAAGTTTTTATTTCAGGAGCTTAGTATAAGGCTTGTTGTGTAGGCAGCAACTTCGGAACTATGAGCGAAATGTGCACCCTCAATTCTGTTTACCTTGACTTAGTTTAAGAATGTACTGGAATTCCTATTTAATTAAAATTAATTTTAAAAGGATTGGAGCAACACTGATATAGTAAATGTCCACATTTGCCCGTTGAAATTACCAGTGCCAAGGACGCTAGTGATGGGGCGTGTTGTGATAGGAAGCAATGGGCTTAAATAATGTGGCCGTTGCCATAGAAGGTGGTCAGAGGAAGGTGGTCATTTATGTTGCTAATCTCTATGGCCTCCAATAACAATTTCTCACCAGGTGGACCGTGAAATCAATTACCCGTTCACACGATTAAAAAAACAACAGGTGCTAACAATTTCTTATTTGACCAAGAGTCTTGACGCTTTCAAGATTTTCATACTAGATTTACTACTACTAGTGATAGTTAGTACCTCTTGTGAGTCCGCACAGGTACGTACCACCACCCTGCCTATTTCTGCCGTGAAGCAGTAATGCGTTTTGGTTTGAAGGGTGGGCCAGCCGATAAAACTACACTGAGACCTCAGAACTCATATCTCAAGGGGGATAGCAGCATTTACATCGTAGATGTCTATGGGCTCCAGTAACCACCTATTCCAGTTTTAGAATTGAAAAAGTCTTAATTAATTGCGAAAATTATAATAAAATTTTACGAAAACAACATTTATTCATTTCGTGTGTACGTATTCGAGACAGAAAGAAGCAAAGAAAGAGAAGATAATATAAACAGTTTTTCTTTTCATACTTGAACTTCATACATTTCCTATAAACTTCCAATACATTATAACAATACGCTGAATGACACAGTTGACGAAAACGATCCAAACATGAAAGTTTGCGTTTAAAAAAAAACCCAAAACAATGTTCAGCATTTAATTAGGATGTGAACGCGACCATTATAAATAATAAACGATAAAGAATATTGTTTTACGACTGGATATTGACTCGAATGTAACATTATTTTGATTGGTATTGTCTCTCTCGGACGATAGCCAGCCCCTACTTGCGAAACGCGATTCAAATTTTATACATTTTAAGATGATAATGCTCGTCGTTTTTTTAATCATAATTAAGTCCGCGAAAAATAATACTCGTAAACTAGTACAATATGTGGGGTACGTTAGGTATTTTTCGAAAATGATTTTATTAATAAATAAAGAAATAAATATTTACTAACAATCACGCCATGTTAACTGGTCCCGTGCTAAGTTCGTAAATAACTTGTAATACAGGTACCAGATAATGGAAATGAATGTAAGATTTTTATTATACACACGGTCACTACATAAGGGGGTCGCGGGTTCGAATCCCGCCAAGGGAAGATATTTGTATGATAAATATAAATGTCTTTTCCAGGGTTATGCATGTATATTAAATATATGTATGTGTATAATAAAAATCTTACATTTATTTCCGTTATCTGGTACCTGTAACACAAGTTCTTTACGAACTTATCACAGGACCAGTTAACGTGGCGTGATCGTTAGTAAATATTTATTTATATTTATTATTTACATATTATATTTAATATACATTAGGAGTGGGTAATATCGGTTTTGCCGCGTATCGAATCGTATCTATATATCGAGGATCAATATCGGATATTGAATCTATATATTTTCTGAATCTATATATTGATGGATGCTAGTAGATTTTCTCGATTCATAATATTTGAGATTTGAAACGATACGCTGATATAATATCGTAGTAGATATAGATTTAAGTCAACGTTATACGGTTGGTTTTCTGATATCAATTTATAATATGATCTTAAAGTAATAAAAAGAACATGAAAATAAAAATATCAAAAAAACTTTCCTTCATGCTTTTACCAGGCTTAGGACTGGCTACATTATTTTCAGTTTTTAGTATTTTGTGTCTTAATTTAAAATTACAAAATATACCAAAAGAGTGTAGATTTCAAAAGTTTAATACAAACACAAGAAATAAACTCAATTATTTGGATTCAACTAAAAATAGAAAAATGTGTACTTTAAAAATCAAACACAAAAAACTTTTAAGTATTTATAAACACTTGTCCAAAAATTCTAGTTCAAGGTCAAAGCGCGTGAAATTAAATTCAACGATGCAAATAGGCTATACTGCATTCAAGTTAGGGTCGAAAGTTGAAACTTCTTTCCTTAATTGTATCCTGCTGATACGCTAAGAATAATCTACAGACTTATGGACTTAAATATAAGGTTTACAATTGTATGGATAATGCCTGTTTCTGTTTCATTCATCACATGATATCCCTATCGTGCGCTCACTCACTCTGGCCGATTCGATACGAACCAAACGAATATTGCTGATATTAACGAATCGATACGATATGCCGATGCGCATCACATCGAGCAATATCGTGTATCGGCTAATATCGAAATATAGATTTCGATTCACGAATCGGTACGATATGCCACGATGCCGATGCGCATCACATCGAGCAATATCGTGTATCGGCTGATATCGATATATAGATTTCGTGCGGGGCGATATCGGATTCAACGATATTGCTGCGATATATAGATATTGAATCTATATACGATTTATATCACCCACTCCTAATATACATCCTTAACCCTGGAAAACATATTTTAAATTTATCATACAAATATCTTCCCTTGGCGGGATTCGAACCCGCGACACCCTTATGTAGTGGCCATGTCACTTACCACTACATCAGACGGCTGATATATGTAATTACAGTATAAAAATTCTGCATATCGGTACGACAAAGTAATCAAACGATCCGATTAGAAAAGTTAGGATAGCCGTTTATTTAATTCTGATAAGACTTTACTGCTATAGAGTATTTGATGTGTGGGCACACATCAAATAATCTACAGCATTATCGTCATATCCTATCATTTCTTTCTTTTTTATTGCCTTTGTAGGCAGACGAGCGTATGGCCCACCCGATGGTGAGTGGTTACCGTCGCCCATGGACTTCAGCAATGCCAGGAGCAGAGCCAAGCCGCTGCCTACCGCTTAATACTTTCCACAAGCCTCGTTTGAAGAAAGACAGGTCATAGCGCTCTGATGAGACTTTACGCCCACACATCCAATAAGCATTCACGACTTAAGCTAACCTAATCTATCTTAAGAAGGGGGAGGGAGAGAGGGGATCAGTAATACAGGTCTTTGAACCTAGTACAGACTTCAGCTCTTTCAAAGGCTTACAAAATAAATTATAAGGTTAATTTCTATTGGTATTTGTACTACATCTTTAAGAGAGAAATAAATAAATTAAATCATTATCGTCATATCCTATCATCTCATCCTATCTGAAATAATAGGAAAACTAAATAATCCATTGACCCCTAAAGCTTGCCAACGTTTTTCTGTACTAATTATTTACTTATTCTCATTGCTTTAATAGGCATACGGGAATGCGGCCAACCTGGTAGTGAGTATTACCGTCAGCAATACCAATGGAATAGTCAAGTCACTGCCTAATGTCAAATGCCAATCCAATCCTTAAAAACCTTTACTCCAATTTACAATCGAGTTGAAACCGATGGTAGCAAGCGGCGCGTCGTAGGGTCAATAAATAAATAAATCTCGACTGAATCGTTCTTTTTGATATTATTTTTCATTAATATCGTAATTACTTGAGTTGCCTTCGAAAACAAACCGCAATTTTGTGGTCCGCCTTAATCGTTTATGGGTCTATTATAGGCGTCATAATAACATGTATGCGGTTTTTTAAGTCCACTAATACTGTATTCGTGTGTTAGTCATTCATTAGTTAATCGTTGTTGAAGGGAAATTTTTATGAAGATATTTTTTTTGAGCGATTCAAGAGGATTCTGTGATGAGTCACTTCTGTATCCGGGGAGGTAGGGTACGGGTTTTGAAACTGCTTTAAATTGTAATCGTAGGACGTTCCTGATTGGGTTTTTGATCGCCCCTGCGGCGTTGTGGTCATTTGCCTTAACTATTGCTCCCATCCTCGAATAGCTATTGCAACCCAGAGTCTTTTTTTGTGATTGAGGGTTTACTGGTGCCCCGCAGACCTTTTAAGTTTCACAAGGACAGATGGGCGAGCAAGGGCTTAACCAGAAGGGGCAAGATTTGCTAACAGCTACCCGAGCGCCTCCAAGGGAGACATAACAACTCAAGAGTAGCTGCTACGCGAATGAATCTACTACCGATTCGCAATCGCGACCCGCTGAGGAGATCCGGCGAGAAACTCAACGGGCTGATGTTTTGGTTAGGTTGCACGTCGAACTCTTTGCCGAGTTCGACGAGTACGGTTTCCGGGGTCTCTACTCCTACTGTTAGAGCGGAAGACGTCTAATGCAAGGGTTATTGGATCTGATGGATCCGTAAGGACGTGTCTACGGCGACGATGGTGACTGATTATCTGATTATCGATCTAGATTCGACCTCTGGGCTCGATTGAAAATAAGTCATTAACTAAGTTAAGGATATTCAATTCAAGTTCTTGATCAACAACTTCTTGTCAGGTACAAGGAAATCGTGAATTGGGGCTTTGAACTTTGTTGTTTTAAACTTTTTTTAGCATTTCATGAATCTATGTACATATGTAGTTCTTACAACAGAATTCTCCCAACTTCGAGACGTAAATTTAAATTGAAAATTTGCTCAAGTATCAAATACAAATGATTATACAATAAGTCTAATACTTGGGACAGCCATTTACTTAGTAAAATCAATTATCTGCTTACGCTCATAGTTTTATTTAAACAAAGCCAATAATATTATTATGATGTGTGACACTATTTCTCGAACTTGATATTTTCTGTATAAAATTTCTATTGCGATGAACATAAATCTCAACATTATTTGTGTATAAATAATATTTATGATGAGTTTATTAGGTGGGTACAGCACTTCACGCGTATAATATTTCACGATCGACATGCATCGAATCGATTTTATCTTGTGCGTCTCAATCCGATGCAGAATGCTGTCGAATTAAATTTAAATGAACATCGGGAATTTCGTTTCGATGATGCCAAAAGACTTCCATCCTTTATTTTGTATACATATAAATGATCTCGGTTCAATTAATATATGACGTAGCTGTGTTTTTTAATTCGCTTTTATTAGCCTTGAACTGTATCTGACTATGTACCTAATGTAATGGAATTGAAGATCATTTTCAAGATATTCTAGACGTCCGATGAATTAAAAAAATTGCTCACATATAGAGGACGTAATATATAAATACTATTATAACTTATATGTAACTAGCTGGAGCCCGTTGTAGTCGTCGTAGCCTAAAGGATAAGACGTCCGGTGCATTCGTATCGAGCGATGCATCAGTGTTCGAATCCCGCAGGCGGTTTACCAATTTTCCTAATGAAATACGTACTTTACAAATATTCACGATTGACTTCCACGGTGAAGGAATAGCATCATGTTATGAAAATAAAACCCACAAAATTATAATATGCGTAATTACTGGTGGTAGGACCTCTTGTGAGTCCGCACGGGTAGGTATCACCACCCTGCCTATTTCTGCCGTGAAACAATAATGCTTTTCGGTTCGGTGGGGCAGCCGTTGTACTGTAATAGCTGAGACCTTAGAAGAACTTATATCTCAAGATAGGTGGCGCATTTACGTTGTAGATGTCCATGAGCTCCAGTAACCACTTAACACCATGTGGGCTGTGAGCTCGTGCACACAACTAAGCAATAAAAAAATAAAAAAGCTTCGGTTCACCTAAAAAACCCACGATTTTTAGTTCATTTATTAAAAAACCTTTTTTTTATTCATTTATAATCGACATATTATTATGATGGTTCTAGAGACTAAAATCATTACAACTAGCGCCACCTATCCGACATTAACGTAACTATGTTTGTCGGAGTGGTAAATTCGCCCTTTAAGTTTGTGCAAAGTTTCATATCAATTAGGCTAACGGTTCTCGAGTTTTAGGTGAACATATTATATACATACACCCATATGACCTCTTTTATTTAAATAGATTTATATTATTAACTGGGCCGGAATGACGAGGGTAAAAAACATCACTTCTAAATCGGGCTTCGGCTATTCAAATTTGTTCTTGTAGTTTTTCAAGTATATGTGCTTATTTATTGCTTCTAGACGGACCGAAAGCATAAGGCTAATTTAAAAAAAAAAACATTTCACTCATTCGGAGACCGAATATCAACCTTTTTCGAGAAAACACATTTATATCGAAACAATGTCTATTCTATTCACAATAACATATAAAAAAGCAATAAGCCTAGTAATAGCTTTACTTGGATGAAATTTTTATTGAATACCTTTATAAGATTTCTGAAATATTCGTGGTTTAATGGAAAAGACGTTTAATGTACTCAGTTGGACAGCTACAGCACGTTTCGGTCCTTGGACACCTATAAATAGTTAACTTAATATTACTTAGAATAGCATCATCTCTTCCGTAAGTAACATAAATGGTAATTTAGAGATTCACTGGAATATGTTTTTTTTTCCTACCCAAGCTGATAACCTTGAGAGGCTATGTCAGGGTAACCCTAACAAGTAGGTGAGCTCACGGGGTTCAAACTTGGCGACGTTGCTAACACTAACCCTAGCAAGAACAGTGCTTCGCAAAATCTACCACCGGATCGGAAACGTTATGATACGGTTTCCAAGTCTCAACTACTGCACACCAGGTGGACGATGAGCCAGTTTACCCGAAATAAAACGTAATAAAAAAAATATTTTATTCATTATTCTAAGTAGTATTGTATCTAATCCAATAATCCAATAATACTTCTCAAAAATTCTATAATATAAAAAATATTCACAAAAGTTCATAATTAAATTTTTTGTTCTACTACTAATGTCATCTATTAATTTTTTCAAGAACTAAAATCTTCAAAAACAGATTGGCGTTGATTGTTCCGGTTGAATATCGAGATGTTTTTCAAACGACTAAGCAAATTCTATCCTAAAGAACTACTAGATGGCGCTGTATTAAAAATTCCTTTATAAGCGAAGATTGATTGTGATAACATAGCATGGTTATTTATTGATTTATGCAAGTACATAATATTTATATAATTTATAAATAAAAAATCGACCGTAAAACATGTTCCACAGGATTTTGCGAAGCGAGGTAAGCCGGCGTTAAGTGCGTTAAGTCGTCAATTTTAAGACATAGGAGCTCCCACAAAACATAGGAAATGTTCATGTCCCTCCTATTGTTAAGATGCTACCTTAGCACACAGTCGTATTACTCGATTCTAACACACCGGACATCCTTAGCGGCATCACGACCTTTTGCTAATATTGTTAAAATTGACCTTTAAATACATTGCAAAAACGGTTACCCTACATCGTGTTTGATGCACAAAAACATTACTAATTAAAATACAAATTGCTTAATTATAATACAAACTATAAAAAGCACATTTCGCAATAAAGTGAAGATGAGATCAGGACGCGCATCAGAAGCGGACCTAGGTCACAAGTCGAGGGAATGCTCTATACTCATTCTACTACGTAACACGACAGCTGGAAAACGAATCCATTGAAATCTAAAGTTACTTCCATAATTTATTTGACAATCCGTTATGCTAATTACATACATTCACCAACATTATTTACACGTGAATATTTCCGCTTCTTTAACACAAGTATCGCACTCAACGAAACAACAATTCACCATCCTGCATTTGCACCGCGACGTCACATTCTTCTTGGTAGTCAAATAGCCTCTCCCGCAACACAGCGTGGCACAATTATGTCTGTTCTTACACGTTCTACCTTTGGTCCAAACGCACAGATTGGGAGTCTTCTGCAGATAAACCAGGTATTTCTCGTCAGATTTCATTTTCTTCTTAGCTTGCGGTGTTATAGCTCTTTTGGTCGTGTAATTCAATAGCTTCTTCTTCACGGCATGATGGTAGTGCTTCTTCAATAATCCCATGGCAGAGTTGAACGGCCCCAGTCGTTTCCAGCAAGTCTTCGTTGTACAGGAACCGGAAAAACCGTGGCATTTACATACCTCTCTCATCTGCTCTCCGATGGAGTCAACGCCAATCATCACATCTTGTTTTAATGTTTCAGCGATTTGGTCGTTGCCGGCGTGATTGAAATCCAGAAAGTTCTTCATCATTCTCTTGCCTTGCTTGAAGTCGTCGCCGCACCCATTGACTTTCCATGTGGTGTTCTTTCTGAAGCTACCGACGCATGAGCAGCTCTTCAGCTCTCCGGAAGCGCAGGCTTTCGCGACTGCATGAGTCAACGATGCCGCCAGCAGGGCGTGAATGAAAGCGGTCTCTCTATAGATTTTGTTAAAAATTCTCTTTTTCGCCTTCCCATTGTATACCAGTGAACAGTTCCATCTGTCGTACTGGAAGCTCTCTTCGCAGGCGCTGATGGCCTGTTTCTTCGCGTTCGTCAAAATCTCGAAAAATTTCTTTTCTCTCGTACAGATTTTCGCTTGTCGTTTCGAGGCTATAAACAATTTACATGAACCCGGGTAGATTATGTTCGAGCGATCACTGAAAAGAGCTTCAATCGTCTTTTGTAGAATTGGTTGCGATCTGAAAATCGTATAAAAGCTTAAGCGGAATTCTGTAATCGGGATTGGCGGGCTTCGAGACAATCGAATGAAACATAAAATAAATTCAATTTATAAACAGATTTAGTTCTCGTTTTAAATTGACTCGGATTGTTCGCTTAGAATAAATTTTCAAGAAGGAAACCAGGGCCACATATTTCAAAGTATCTAATGAAATCGAAATTTTGAATTTTTATATAATTTTATGTAACTAAATAGTGATCATAAAATTTATAGCTCACCCATTAACATTTTTCGTGGCTGGTATAGAAACGGCACACAAAATCAACAACGATATAACATTACTACCACGCATGTTTAACTACTGTACTCTTCATTAATTTTAAAACGATAACAAAGAATTTCACTTCTATACCTAAGGTGCTCACGGCACATGCATACAATTTGCAAATGAGCCATACTAATTGACAGCAAGGGTGCAGTCGATAGGTTATCGAGAAATAGGTGGGTCTCCGCCAAAAATGGTCACGGAAAATCTACGAATCAATGTTAACAAAGAGCTTCGTCATTTCGACAAACAACGGATAAACTGAAAATGAAACAATGCGTCTATCTGCCCGTGGAATTTGTAGATAAAAGGCAAACTATTCCATTGACTAAATAATGCCAAAAAAGACATTTAATTATGTAATTAACTATTTGATTTGCAATTTTTTTATATTGCCTTTATAGGCTGACGAGCCTGCGGCCAACTTGATGGAGTGGAGTGGTCACATTCGGCCAAGGATGTCAGCAATTTCCGAAGATTGACTGTTCTGCCCCTGCCAATCGCTCAGTACTTACCACAAAAATTCGCTGGAGGAAAGACAAATCTTAGCGCTCAGGAAACACAGTGAAGGAACTACAAAGCGAGTTGATATGTGGCAAAAAAGATATTTGGAAACTCATTTTGTTCCACACAGAGGTTCCAGGTAGAGTGAATAAACCCCGCTCCGGTGGCCGGCGCTGTGATTCTAAAAACGAAATAGGTACCTAATTGGTTTCTTCTCTAACATTTCCTCGGAGTACTCCCCATAGATATAGTACAAAAAATAGACAAATCCGAAGTCCCTCCGTGGACCAAGAGGTTCCCAAAGATCTGTGATATTTGGAAATTCTAACAAGACCCAAATACTGTCTACGTCTCTAGCCTATTCTCAGCCTAGACTTGACGGTCTTATCAAATGCCAAACTAAAAAGGTTCACAGATCCAAACTAGAGTTTTCAGCTACTTTACAGATACTAAACGCATCCATACGAAACAAGCACAAATAAAACATAAACATTGAATATCAAATATCTTGAACAAAGAAAATGACTATAACCGGGAATCCCTTCAGATAAATAGCAATTAAACCAGCGAGGTGATACCTACTTGTATGTATGTACCGTATTTAAATCAAAATAAATTAAGTTAATTGAAGTTAAAATAAGTAACATTAGGAACCGCTATCCGAAAGTAAAAAAATCATTACCCTATTTGACCCAAAAGTTTCTTAAATAGTAAGTCTATAAGTTAAGCTGTCGAGGGAAAAGAAATAAACAAAAGCAAAAGCAGAGGAAGTTTTGTGTTGTATTGTACTAACTAACCAAACTGGCATGTATGACTGTTTTGCGACAGTATTCAAAAGGACGTGGTAGCAGCGTAGTTTTACAGTACCCAACACCACCAAAAAATCCATTCCCTTATTCCTGACCCGAAATTGATATTTTATGTTGTGGTAAGGCAAGTCGCAAACTTGGACTTTTCTTGGTCGCAATACGAACGTAAAATTTGTAACCGACAGATATGTCAGATAATACACAAACTAAGAAGGAACAGAGGGCTTTTCATTAAAGTTAAACATTTTAATTAAAAATAATGCAACTGAGCTAATAACGTAACAAAATGCACCCGTCTTAAACTATGACCACCGGGTTTTGCGTTCGGAATAAAGTTGCCTCCGCAATGTTTCTGTACAGTGGTTGTTACTATTCAAGCCAGGTCCTATGCGGTATGCAACGGCTTGGCAATGGTACCTGGCATTACTGATGTCCATGAGGGCCAGGGAGTGCTCGCCATAATAAGGGCCGAATACTCGTCTGCTTACAAAGAAAAAAAAAACGTTGATGAACGTAAATGAATATCAGGTCTTTACCTACGAAATTGTAGGTTTTGATCACGACCCGTGGAGTTTGTTAAAAAGGTGTGTCAAGGACTATAAAAGAATGTGGATATTACATTATTTGCGTATGCCGTTATGTAAAAAGCTTAATCTGGTTAGTCCAGAACTTTATGTCCTAGTCATACCTAGTGACCTAACCATACCTAGTGACCTAGTCCCTCACATCGACCTGCATCAAAGCGCTTTGTAGACTCACTTTCCTACCTAGACACGCCAAGTTTCGTAAGTAACGTTATTTCTGGTAAGCTATTTCCACAATCATTAACTTAAACTCTGTGTGCATAACATGACATATTGAATATTAATTTTTAAAACGCTCTAAAATTAGATAATGGATGATAAACAAATAAGTATGTAGCGCTAATGGAAATCTTTCGTGGCTCTGGAATGACTGGTTCTGCGTGGATCGATACGGAACGACGCGCCGCTCCGCAAATAGTGAAGTTTATAGCACACGTCTTTGTACATCCAGCATACAGTATTACTGTTTAGAGCATTCCTACTTTTAATTACACTCATTTGTTAAGCGAACCGACGTATTTAAATTAAAAATGGACTTAGATATTAATTAGATATTAAGTCTGGTTTTCGAGTTTTCTTCATCTTTAATGCCTTAAATACGGCCGATCTGATGGTGAGAGGTACCTTGCCAAGGTCATAAAAAAGGCAACTATCGTTAAGGACTCTTTTCAAAGCAGGTCTGAAGTAGGACACGTAACAACGTTCCTGAAATGCCTTGGAGCGAAATTAGTTCCACAGACGAAAGTTACGTCGCAAAAGATTTTTTTTTTTATTGCTTAGTTGGATAGACGAGCTCACAGCCCACCTGGTGTTAAGTGGTTACTGGAGCCCATAGACATCTACAACGTAAATGCGCCACCCACCTTGAGATATAAGTTCTAAGGTCTCAGTACAGTTACAAAGGCTACCCCACCCTTCAAACCGAAACGCATTACTGCTTCACGGCAGAAATAGGCGGGGAGGGTGGTACCTATCCGTGCGGACTCACAAGAGAGATATATATTATTAATTACCACTTATACATATATTCATGTGTATAAGCGGTAACCAAAGCTCGCATATGAATATCGTCCCCACACCTATACATAGGTCCGAAAAATATTAAAATCATAACCACCCTCCCCTAAAAACCCATCATGTTCCCTGACTAGGAGAGTAAGCAGTAGACTACCGTAAGTACTTTAGTGACTAGATTAAATTCTACAACTAATTTAACAAATTTTATATTTTTAATAACGTTCTGCTTAATTAGTTTCTCCCTCTAATCTAATTCTGTTGTTGTCATAATATTTACGATATCACTGAGTATCAAAATGTATACTCAACTAAAGCACTAATTGTATGCAGAACATTTTTATGCTTGGAAATAATATATATAACTATATAACTCCATTTGGAAAATATCTGAAAACAGAACTCACATTCCCAATTCGAAAAATGACATTGTCCTAACAAAACGCCCGCACACCGCACATTCATTTCCATTCGTCTTTATTGTGTTCATTTTGTTGTTACGATACACACGTGTATAACGTGGAACATGCAACACAATGTGCACATAGCTTTACAATGGAGCTATTGTTCACACAGCGGGAGGTATTCTAATAACTTTTAATGGATGCAACTTTTGAGCTCATACCATTGGATTAAGAAGGAAATAGATGCGAGAGAATCAGATATTAAAATCTATATATTATTTTAATTAAAGACTTTTCATATTGTGGCTGCTGAAAGTTTAATAGAGATTATTTTAAATATTATAACGTTATGAAAAGTTATTTACGGCTAATAAGCGATTTTGTTCTCTAAATACTGACTCAGAAATTTAAGACAAAGAATCTTCTCAGTGGTTCGCGTTTTCGATCCGATGGTAGATTCTGCGAAGCACTGCTCTTGCCAGGGTCAGTGTTAGCAACACTCCCGATTTGATCCCCGTGAGCTCACCTACACGTCAACGAGAACCTGAAATAGCCTCTCAAGGCTATCAGCATAGGTAGGAGAAAAAAATTGGTTGACTGTAAAGTCGGTTTACTGACGATAGTTTAACGTGACAACGTCATAAGAAAATACTGATGGAATGGTTCATTTTTCAAAAGAAAAATTTAATTTTACTTGTTTGATAGATATTTAGTATGGACAATTGACACCACATTCACTTTCCACTGAACTTCATACTTGACGAAAACATGTAAATGTATTATTGTATAGCAGCTGTCCACGCGGATGCATCGCTCACTCAAGTAGGAGAGAGACAGATGTCGAACGCTGCCGAACGCGGAGGCCGATTGTGCCTTTTTGTCGCTCGTTGCGCGCTCTCGCTTGCACTTCAAGCCTTAAATGGAACGCCTCAATAAGTCATGTTTTTTCGTGCGTGCAGCCGGCTCCATCGAATTATAAGACGTTGTCACGTCAAAAAAGGAACTTTTTATCAAATGATTATCTGATAAAACTTGTCGTCTATTATTCATTACTTCCTTTTCGAGTGATACATTCTCGTTTACTGGTGGCATGTCGTACTCAAAGCCACACTAGTAAATAGCACCGACCTTGGGTTTTCTGTGGAACAGCTATGCCTCTAGTTTGAAGGGTGGGGCAGCCATTGTAACTATATCTTAATGTAGGTGGCGGCATTTACGTTATAGATGTCTATGAGCTCCGGTAACGACTTAACACCAGGTGGGCCACGAGCTCGTCAATTCACCTAAACAATAAAAAAAAAAACTCATGGTTTTTTTTTAACATTGACTGCATATACCGGTAACATTTTGAATTTTCTACGTCTACGAACTAGTCTCGTGCGACCTTCTTTGACCGCTGAAATGAATAGGAAAAATCTTATTCTGTCAAGAGCTATTCACGTCCGCACCTGCATTAAGCATTCCCAATGGCCAAGCGTACCCTGAAAACGTGACCTAGATTCGGAAACAGGTTTCAGCAACATCGAAATCAGTTTCTGTCAGTTAAAACGCTGAATTAAATGGACCGCAGTATCGTGGATCAGTTTTTATGGATAATTATTTCGCTTTGTTAAGCTTTGTTAGTTTTAAGATTAGATTTAAAGGTTCCTGTTGACTAATTATATGTAGAATATTAAAAACATTGTTTTTTGAACAATGGTATTCCTTATCTATCTATTTATATAAAAATGGATTGCTGTTCGTTAGTCTCGCTAAAACTCTAGAACGGCTGGACCGATTTGGCTAATTTTGGTCTTGAATTATTTGTGGAAGTCCAGAGAAGGCTTAAAAAGTAGATTAATATGAAAATGCTGGAACTTAATAAAAATAACAATTTTGTTTTTTCTTTGATGTGTATGATTTTAGTTTATTTTATACAAAAGTTTAGGTCTTTTATTTATAGATTGAGGCACTGCGAAGTCTGCCGGGTCAGCTAGTTTCAAATAAAACAATTTAATTAAAAAAAAAAAAATTCTAGTCGTTTCTCTTTCGTCTAAAATGGCGTCTGGGCTTTTTCGTTTTGAATATTGAGGCGACCTCTATACCAGTCTACACTATTCAGTTCTGAATCGGACGCGTGTCTCAATGTCTTTATTGTGATATCTATGTGCCTATCTATGTGCGTAAAGACTTAAAAACCGGATCGGTGTGAGTTGTTAAGTATAATAAGCATTTTAAACAGTCAGCGTGCTATCAATGTTTAATACAACAGATAAACATGCCGTAAATTTAAAACGCATATTGAAAATCGATTTCGACTCTGAGATACATTAATTTAACTTAACAACGGAATCAACTCAGAAACATATATAATATAAATAGCCTGTCGACCAAAAATAATACTAAACTAGCTCACGGACGTCGAAAATATCTATGAACATATAGCTATACAGAACTTCCTCATTTTTTTGCATTCTGTTAAAATATACCTCACAATTAGCTGTTTCGGAAATTCATCATGCGAATCTCTTAGGACGTTAAAAACTCTAATTGGGCTACTAAGGAAACTAAGATCGATCACAACTCATAACTTATAATGAACGAGACTCAAGTATTAAGGCGAAGTCTCACAAAAATATTGCACGAAAGAGACCGTTATGCCAGCTCATTTTTTTTTCTACCTATGCTGATAGCCTTGAGAGGCTATTACCGCTTTGCCCTAACACGTAGGTGAGCTCACGGGGCTCAAACCGGAGTGCTGCTAACACTGGCCCTAGCAAAGGGCAGTGCTTTGCAGAATCTACCACCGGATCGGAAAAGTGACCCACTGAGAAGATCCGGCGCGAAACTCAGCGGTCTAGAAACTCAGTGGGCTCCAGTTCACGAGAGCTACTCGTAGTATAGAACGTAAACTTTACATGTATAGTTAGTATGTTAGTAACCGCTCTTCTCAAGTCCCGGCCAACACAGAGTTTTATGTCTTTCAATCTATGTCTTTCAATGCAAAAGATATATGCGATATAAATCTACAAAAGGAACAACGCTTTAATGATTGGAATATCTATCTAATCTCCTTCGGTATTTCAATGAACCGCAACGTTATTCTTCAAATGGGACTCAAGATATTTGTTTAGGTTACGTTAATAATGTCCGTGCAAGCGACAGTCATAAACTCTTTTCTGTCTTTGATTAATAATAACAAAAATAACAATGCCAATAAACAAAAATCATTACAATGTTTCCAAAATGTATATAATTTGTTGTTAATTAAATTCAAGCTGAACGTTCGATTCCTTAGTCGTATCAAATTTCGAACCTTGTGTTATTACGCTTGACAAATAAATTAATGTTTTTTTTAATGATTAATATTTTCTCATTACAAATATTTTTTTTTAAATTTGACTATTAAAAACTTGACTTATAAATTAAAGACACGCTTCGCTATGACCATTGTTAAAGACGCTTAACAACCTTACATAAATTTAAATAAACTAAAACATTAGTTGAATCATAAAAAGGTTTGTGTTCCTAGTACCAGAGTGTGTGAGAGCCTTAATTGAGGGAAACGAGACGGAATTGCTCACGCAACGCTTAACTAGAATTGTTTCGGAACAACGTTTGATTTCCTGGAAAATTTATTATTTAAATTTCTATGTTAACGGAACCCAATATGCATAACCTAATATTTTTTTTTAAGTTGGAACTTAAAAATGCCGCGGCAGAACTAAGCAGGTAATATTCATCCATCAGTAGAAAGTAATGGCAGTTTTAAGTAGCCTATTTGAGATTACGGACTGCTACGCCCGATTTATTCCCGTTGGGGCAAACGTACTCTTGAGTGGAGACCGCGAATTAGCAAACCTAGTTAAATACAAACACACATGCTTACAAGGCTTTTACTGGTGGTAGGACCTCTTGTGAGTCCGCGCGGGTAGGCACCACCACCCTGCCTATTTCTGCCGTGAAGCAATAACGTGTTTCGGTTTGAAGGGTGGGGCAGCCGTTGCAACTATACTTGAGACCTTAAAATTTGTATCTCAAGATGGATGCCGCGTTTACGTTGTAGATGTCTATGGGCTCCAGTAACCAAATAACACCAGGTGGGCTGTGAGCTCATCCACCCATCGAAGCAACAAAAAAAAAAGGCTAATACTTATATAATAATCATAAAATAGCTTATTACAGTAGGCCAACATAAGATAAGTATAATCTTCAAACAAAGTCACACAACTACAATGATGAGTTGCTTTATTTATTGAACGTTTGTTCTGTGAGGGTGAAAAGCGTGCCGCTGCTAAGGACATTGACCCCTGACGCGGGATCGACTGGGCTACAAAGGTCTAAGGCAAACATTCGCTCCCCTGTAAACAAAATACTCCAAGAATACATGTTATGGTCGTAATCAGTAGTGTTGGGATTGATTGTTATTTGTGCACTAGTGAAATCCGGTAACGTTTTGCTATTACTGACGCTGATTGTACGAAAAACATCGATTTCTTCGAACCAATCGGAACTGTCGTACGTTGAGGGTATTATGATAGAAACTTTTCTTGAAATGTCTACAGCAACTGTGCTAAGTTTGTAATTATATTATTGATATATTTTGATGTGAAACATCTATAGGCGTACGTAAACTCGATTGCAGACGTGGCGACGCATTTTTTATTTATTTTTTATTTTGCTTAGATGGGCGGACGAGCTCACAGCCCACCTCATATTAAGCAGTAACTGGAGCCCATAGACATCTAAAACGTAAATGCGCCACCCACCTTGAGATATAAGTTCTAAGGTCTCAGTATAGTTACAACGTTAGTATAGTTCAAGCCGAAACGCATTACTGCTTCACGGCAGAAATAGGCGGGGTGGTGGTACCCGGTAAAAAAGACGTGGCGACGCGTCGACATGCACAAGCGACTTTTTCTTAGTATTAATATTTTATTTTTCATTTTGTCACATGAATTTCCTATCGTAAACATTATTTTTATGCATCTGTACCTGTACAAAATAATATCAATGTTTCACATCTGCCCGCCTTTACGCGCTAGCTAATATTTATTTATTTTTAATACTTATAATATTTTTATAAAAAAAAAACTAATATTTTTATATAGTTCTGCTAGACTTTAAAAATAAAATAATATTTAAACTAAAACTTTAAGCTTCATCAGTAAAAGCAAACATCTCTCGCGTCTCACTAATAACTATTAACAAATGTACTTTCTCATACTTAGTTCAGTGTTAACAAAATAAATATACAATTAAATATATACAGAATCGATACACAATAATGGAACATCACACTAATAATTAAGTCACTAATAGCTTGGAGAAGGTGTTCCATTCTGCATGTCGATTCAAAGAAGCTTAAAAAATATATAAATTTAATAACATTTGTTCACACTTAAATGACGTTGAAACTATACAGGTAAAAAACAAGATTTAAAGAAAAGGTTCGCCTACACAGCGATTGAAAATTAACACTTAACGGGCTACGACCCGACTAGACAGGCAACGCCCGACAATAAACATCCACTTACCAAATAATAATCGTTATCAAGATGTTTCAACAAAATGTTTCGTGAGATTTTCTCTATTTTAGATTCGTTAATAACTTCGTGAAATGCTATCAAATCCATACTGCAAGTACTTACCTACTAAAATTATAAAAGTGTAAGAATGTTTGTTTGTGTGTTGGTTTATCCTTCTTTCGTGAAATTAACTCTCTTTTATCCCGAAAACATATTTAATTCCCAAGGGAAACTGTTTTATTATCTTTAGAAAAACTACTTGACACTTTTCCTTGCCAACGCGGGTGAAGTCATTAATATACTCTCTCAGGCTAAGGCTCGAGAATTCGCCTACCGACCCGACAATGCTGGAATAGCCTTTTTTTGGTGAAGACGAAATCGCCGGACTTCCGCCCTCCACTAGGGATGGTGGGTGGGGTATGTCGGAGTCGAACCGACTGAAACCTCCTGTCGCTCAACAATCCACATCGGAACCTCGCATGAGACAGAACTCATGAAAAGGCAAAGGGGGGAAAGTGAAGCGTTTAGTGGGGAGAACATCTCTCCCATCACTCTCCCCCTCGGGACGCCAGACCGGCGGTCGTCAGCGCCACGACCACCAGCCCTCTGGTCGCCAGGCTATCCGAAACCCGCCTAGATGGCGCCGGTTAAAATGGGTTATCCTACGGAATACCCCGCTGGGTCAGAACCGCGTGGTATTCCGTGCTCTTGCTTAAAACGCGTGCAGAGCAGCATGCACGTCGTTTTCTTAGGCCCCCTCGCCGGTCCACAGGCCGACATATGAGGGAGGCCCGAAACACTTAGAGGGCCAGGGCTTGGGCGAGATTCGCCTCCCTGGCCCCCACTCGAAAGCGACGAGTGCGTCTCTCACGGGCCTCGCCGCTTCCTTCTGCAAGATGGTGCACGTAGTGCTCGTAGAAGTCGAGCATCGCCTTCCACGATTCGTCATCGCCGAGTATCGATGCCACAGCACTCGGCAACGACAAGTCGTTTCCTATTTTTGCGACGAAGTCACGGCGCCACCCCTCCCCGACGAACGTATGCTCCGTCGTGTCCAAGTCGCAACCACAATGGTGGCACTCTGCCGTCGTCTCGGCTCCAATCCGGTGCAGGAACTCACCGAAGCCACCATGCCCAGTGAGCACCCGCGTGAGCCGGAAAGTGAGGCGGCCTCGGCAAAACTGCCTATTTCTATCTCTGATTTCTCGATTTAAATAACAGTACACATGTTGGGTTTGGTATAAACGTCAATTCACCTACAAAAAATCATTAAACATGCAGTTAATAAATTTTATAAAGGATAAAATGTTAGTGATAAAATCCTCCATCCCACAATGTGGTTTGAGCCGCTTTATGAGGACACTAGACTTTGAAGTGAAGTTGAGGCTGAGTTTTCTAAGTACTCTCTGTATTATGTCGTTATAGAACCATTCTTTTTTGTTAAAGCATATCTTTTGTCTAAAGATATTTATGATCGACTAACTTGTGTATAATATAACTAGAATGTATTGATTTAGAAGTTTAATTAATATGTTGAATATGTTGATCCACTTTCTGCTTTGAATCTAGCGCATATTAGTTGTAACGTGTTGAAACTAAGGTCCCAAAAGAACAGGCGTTAAAATCTAAGGGTTCTATAAAAGTATTCCTCAAGACATCATATTATTTTTTTATCGAAAAAAGAACCAACTAAACTTTTTACTGTTACATTAACAAAATTGACCTAAGCCAGTGATGTAAACGTTACGTTGTCTATACTAATATTATAAAGAGGAAAGATTTGTTTGTTTGTTTGTATTGAATAGGCTCTGAAACTACTGAATCGATTTGAAAAATTCTTTCACTGTTTGGAAGCACCACTATTCCCGAGTGACATAGGCTATAATCTTTTTTGAAAAAAACTAGGGATCCTTACTAAAACTCCAATAACGTAAGCCAAGGTGTAAAAAAATAACCTAAAATATACTTTACATCGCGTGCCCTGCGAAAACTATTGATGATAGAATAAAATAATGTATTACGACTTTGTAGAACACATTATTATTTACAAAAAGTGTCGCAACAGCATATGTCTGACTATTATAGTTATGCCGTAATAAGTGTTCTTTTATTTTAAAAAATAAAACAACGCCAAAAATCGTTGAAATTTTTGTTAAAGACCCGAGCGGAGCCGGCGCGGGCCGCTTGTTATTTATAAAGCGTGATGGGTAATCATTAATATATGGATCGTGCGAGCCTGAGATTCGAAGACGTATCGGGATAGCAAAAAGTGCCATGTCTCAGCTTGATAGCATCTAGTCCGATAGAAACATCTCCATTAAAACCAAGCGTAAACTTGTAACAAGTCTTGTGTTTTCTGTTTTCTTATATGGGGCGGAGACATGGACTCTGAAGAAGGCTGATCGAAGTCGGATCGACGCGTTTGAGATGTGGTGCTGGAGGAAAATGCTGCGGATTCCCTGGACGGCGCATCGGACAAACGCATCAATCCTGGAAGATCTAGGCGTCTCGGCGCATCGGACAAACGCATCAATCCTGGAAGAACTAGGCGTCTCCTTAAGACTCTCCACCATTTGCCTACGTAGGATTTTAGAGTTTTTCGGTCACGTTGCGAGGAAAAAAGGTGACAATCTCGAAAGACTTCTCATCACCGGCAAAGTGGAAGAAAAGAGGCCTAGGGGGCGTAGTCCCATACGCTGGTCTGATCAGATTAATACGACTTTGGAATCCAGCATCAATGTCGCTATCCACTGCGCGGAGGACAGAAGTGAATGGAGGAACATAGTCCTAACAAAAGTGCTCAGTAAAGGTCACGATCCTCAGAACTGAGGAATACGAGGCACGGAGGAGGATGGGTAATCAATACACCTTATACACCTAAGGAATGCATGTTTGCTAATTAGACGAGGAAATAGATATACACATAATAATCACTTTTAATATATTGTACTGTACAAAGTTTAATCGTTTGATCAATAGACAGACATGTACTCGTTGACGCGTAAGATGCACTATAACACATTTATTATTACTAGAGGTCTCGCAGTAGTCGAAATTCGACTATAATTAATTGGGATTGTAAGTTTGTACACTATTACGATTGTATTTTATACTTCTATAATCACAAATTTCGCCTATAAAAAATATTAACAAAGACAAACAATATTTAATCTATTCTCAATTTGACAACAGACGTCAAGAACAAAAGTTTGACAATAAATAGTATGCGTGTGTGCATGCGTGTGTGCGTCAAATACAGGGTATGTAGTGTGTGTAATGTTTTCTTTATTGATTTAATGTATCTTTTATGCATTATTTAAAAAAAATATTAGCATTGTGCACTTCTTCTCTGTATTCTCTATAAGTGAAGAAAATTTCATACTCTTCCGTCCGCACAATTTTCGTAAAAAGGGATACAAAATTTTTGCTTCACGTATTAATATATAGATATTGTAAACAAATATAAGGGACACAGTTTGATTCCGTCAAATACCGTTAAATGTCTGTTTTTTTTTTATTTGTACTCATTTAGCTTACGTTACGGCCCATTCAATAACAAGTTTCAATAAACGCAATGAAATTATTTGTGTGTTATATCGTGTTCTGTTACAATTTTGATACACGAGACTTTGATTTCGCTTCTAAAAGTGGAAGGAATTTATGATATGATGTCTACATCCGTCGTGGTTCCGTAAAAAATGAATAACAAGTGGGCTGTGAACTATTCGGGGTATTTCGAGCAAAATAGTCAAGAGCAATTCAGCTTTTGTGTAGATTCATAAACCCACAATGAGGGTACTTGATCTAAATCCAAACCACTGAATATTTTGAGAGTCAATTTTGACTTCTGACATTCAATAAGTCTTGGAATCGGAGATAAACATTCAAGAGGTTATATTGCAAATGTTTGTTTTTTTTTTACATAAAAAATGAATATTCTCTTTCTAATTACTGTTCTTTTTTTATTTATTGCCCTTGTAGGCAGACGAGCAAAGGACATGTCATAGCGCTCGGGAAACACCGTGGAGGGGAGCTCATTCCATAGCCGGATGGTACGTGGCAAAAAAGACCTCTGGAAACGCACTGTGGATGACCGCAGTGGCTCCAGGTAGTATGGATGAACTCTACTCCGGTGGCGGGCGGTTTGATGGTAAAAACGAGATGCCGGTATCATCTCGAACAATTCCTCAGAGCACTCCTCATGGAACATACGGTACAAAATACAGAGGGAACCGAAGTCCCTCCGAAGACCCAGAGGTTCCAAACGATCCGTGAGAATGGGATTATATGTTCTCGAAAATTACATAAAGTTAAAGAAAATGAAATGCAAAATCAACAAGAACACTCCAGTTATCTACTTATCTCTGCAATGTACCATTAATTAAAAGACGTTTCTGGTAATTTCGAAAAACTTCTTAGAAATTAAACACCAACTCAAAATATACTTATTTCGAAGCCAATAAGTTATTCACACGACAAAAAGGACAATTCCTTTTTCAACTGCCGATTTATTTTTAAACTGTTTTTCCTCATTGGAATTACGATTTTGTTTTAGTTGACAGCTTTGTCCTTTCGCGGTTTCCTTTTTGTTTTTGTTTAGCTTAATATAATTATAATTTAACTTAACTTAATTATAATTTGCGTAATAACTGGTGGTAGGACCTCTTGTGAGTCCGCGCGGGTGGTCACCACCACCCTGCCTATTTCTGCCGTGAAGCAGTAATGCGTTTCGGTTTGAAGGGTGGGGCAGCCGTTGTAACTATACTTGAGACCTTAGAACTTATATCTCAAGGTGGGTGGCGCATTTACCTTCTAGATGTCTATGGGCTCCAGTAACCGCTTATCACCAGGTGGGCTGTGAGCTCGTCCACCCATCTAGCAATAAAAAAAAAGATTTTATTGAAATTATCTGGCATCCGTGATGTCCATTGTACTTACATCCTAGATCCTACGTCATAGGACATATGCCGTCATACTGACAAAAGGGATGATACAAAATTACTGGAGTGAAGACCTCGCTCGTCGTAACGTGGGCAGACAACTAATAAGGTGGACTGATGACCTGCTCAAAATTGCTGATAAGGACAGGATGCGAAAATCAAGAGACCGAAAAGAGTTAGTGGATATGAAGATACTCAGATCGTGAAAAGACTCAGCATTGGATTGAAGAAGAGAGAGATCCTATCTAAAGTACCTTGTAAATCTTTTTATTGAGTGGATCGGTGAAAGAGCGATCGACTCACTTGCTGTCTCAACGTGAATGGAGCCGTCTATTCCAAGACATGAAGTTGAAGTCTCAATCGTAATGCCTCATGATTGCTTCACGGCAGCAACAGACAAGACCCATACGAGCTTATAAAACGGTATTCTACCTACCTACCCAAATGACGGTTTGTGATCGCAATATGCTCTTATTCAGAGAGTGCTACTGTTCATAATCCGGTGAATTCCTTAATCGCCTTAGACGTTGCCCAGGGGAAAAGCCAGCTGGCCTTATTCTAGACACCTCGTAGCGTACAACTTTCCGAATTAAAAGTACTCATTATTATTCTCTGAAAAAATTCTCTTCCTCCCGACGAAACGAAAACCTTATCACACTGTCAAATAAAATAGGCATCTGACTTATAATTGAAAAAGCCTAACTTATTCAAAGTCTACTTACCAATGAAACTTCCATTTATCAGGCCTGTCGTTTTAAGGATTATATAATACAGCCACCCACACCAGCCAGTGCCATTAGAATATTACCATTACATCTAATATAAAATACAAAGAAACTTTTATCCGCCCACGTATTTTCGTTTCGGAGTCTCCGGATTAATTCCAGTTTTACGCAGATCATTATTTTATTTTTACAACTAGCTTTTGCCCGTGACTTCGTCCGCGTGGATTAGTTACTTTGGCATAACGCTAAATTTTACCCGCCTCTTCATTTACGTAGAAAGTGAAAATATTTTTGAAAAACACCTTCACAAATAATGCTTTATTTTAGAATAAATTTGATATTTTTTTTTTTTTTTTATTGCCTTTGTAGGCAGACGAGCGTACGGCCCACCTGATGGTAAGTGGTTACCGTCGCCCATGGACTTCAGCAATGCCAGGAGCAGAGCCAAGCCGCTGCCTACTGATAAGCATAAAAACGTTATAGTGAGCCAACCTTTAAATATAGACATATGCTGTTGCGGACTTTTTTTTAAAGCTTTTAAAGGGGAATAATTTTGTCATACACTATTTTAGCGTAACTGTGATCGTTTTCGCAGCGCACGCAACGGAACCTGTCAAAAGGGAAATTTTGAAACATTCTTTATTGGTGCTCCGCTTGCATTGATCTTAGCGTAATATTATATAGCCTATAGTCTTTCTCAATAACTGAGCTATCTGACATCGAAAGAATTTTTCAAATCGGACCAGTAGTTCCTGAGATTAGCGCGTTCAAAAAAACTCTTCAGCTTTATATTATAAATTATTAGTATAGATAGAACAATCAGAATTTTCAATTTTTCTTCACACTTCTTACCTCAAGCTTGTCTAATATCGGTTGAAATAAACGTATAGATTATTATCTCATAATATGTTTGGCCAAAATTTTCCATGTTGAAATTGGTGGAATCATTGAAATTAGTGTGAATACCCAATCAACGAACACTGTGTTTACAATGTTAAATTGAATATTGTGTTTTAAAGTTTGGCTCCGAGGAATAAATTCAGCGTCTTCAGTTGAAAAATGAAGGTGCTGATAACGCATGCGTGCGGAGCGCAGACTGTTTTCCAAAAGCCAGAACTGAGCCTCTAGAACAGGCAGGCGATCGCGTCCCCCGCAGTCTCAGGTTTACCAAACGAATGCTTTGTTTCTGCATTTGGATTTAGTTAAAATTAAAACACTACCAGTTGATAATAAAGTGGAACAACATAGAATTTTGTGTGCTGTGAACTTTAGATCGCGATTTTGATGATGCAGCCTCTTTGATCTGGTTGGTGAGTGCATTAAATAAATTCTGTCACTTATTCAATACCAGAAAATTTACAATTTTTAAGGATAAAACTCGTTCGAAGAACAAACCGTTCAGCTGAAGCCGTAATTCATGAACGTACAAAAATAAATATAGGAAGCATTTATTGTAAGGCCGCTTTCCTCGACCAAGAAGCCGGAGTAATTCATAGCAGAAGCCCCTGTGCGCTCTCACCTCAGTCAATAATATATTACCAACTAGGACAACATCGGAATGGAATAATCTTTTTGACGAATAAATCCGATTTAATTACATGTTATTAAACACTGATAATAAATAATGCCGAATCTCTGAGCAACATGATATTGTATACGTATTGGCCTGCATATTCATACTTTATATTTTTCAACTAAATTTTTGTCAACATCAGCACCTATCCCATAAAAATAGTGTGTGGTAGTCATTTACTGCACAGTGTAAATACCATCAATCCACCAGTTGCGACATCAGGTTGCAGTGTCCATTGTATAGTTTCACTGATGTTCATTACAAACTGGATGCATGAATTGTTTGAGGGAGATATAGGCAAGGCTATCCGGACCTCCCAGACTCATAGCACGCCCTGTCAACTTCAGTTATGCACAATTTATATTTGTAATGACTTCATTGTAATACACGACGTTTTAATTTTAGTGGCGGTAGGACTTACCTGATAGCCCGTATAAGTAGGTCAAACCAGCTTGACTGCTTCTGCCGTGAAGCAATAATGCGTTTCGGTTTGAAGGGTGGGTCAGATGTTATACCTTAAACCTGAGACCCTTGAGAGAGAAAACCGAGACTGAGGTGGCATTGTGGATGTCTCTGGCTTTCGGTAACCGTTTAACAAAAGGCCGTGAGTTAAAAAAAAGCCAAGTCGTTTTTTATCGTGAAAAACATTAGTGAACAAATAAATACATAAACATGTACTTAGAAACATCAGTAGCTTCAGAGTTTGAATCCCAGAATATTCACACAACATCAAACGGACCGAACCTTTTATCGGTTAGGCCGCGATTGATATCTCGAATAACCATTTAAATCATCGTGAAACGAGTCGATATTAATCACTTGGAATATGGTTTTAAGAAAATACGATGAGACATCTTTAATTATTTAGTGAATTTACAGAGAAGATGAGCGATTAAAGTAAACTATAGTGACTTATCATTCAGCCTAAGCACGAATTATGTTCACTTAAAATAAGTAAGTTAAAAAAAAGTAAATAGAACAAACTAAGATTTAATTCTCAACATACAATTTCTTTAATCTTCTTCTTAGTCGGTCTCTTCATTGCTCTCGGTCGTATCTAATTTGGAATGTGGACCACTTGATGCACAATGCTTCTCCACGTCTTCCTGTCCTTGGCGATCTTTATGGACCCGGTTATTGGCAGGCCGGTGAGCATCTTTACTATATCAGACCAACTATACCAGACATCCGCATGATCTTCTCCTGTCAACCTGACCGACTACCATCAGCTTCTCTAAGTTATCGGGCCTCTACGAGCGATGTGACCGAAGTACGTGAGAATACGTTGAGAGCAGATAGCGGACAGCCTTGTGGCAATACCGAGCTCCTTTAAAATGGATACTGGTGGTAGGACCTCTTGTGAGTCCGCACGGGTAGGTACCACTACCCCGCCTATTTCTGCCATGAAGCAGTAATGCGTTTCGGTTTGAAGGGTGGGGTAGCCGTTGTAACTATACTGAGGCCTTAGAACTTATATCTCAAGGTGGGTGGCGCATTTACGTTATAGATGTCTATGGGTAACCACTTAACACCAGGTGAGCTGTGAGCTCGTCTACCCATCTAAGAAATAAATAAATAAATAAAAGATAAGTTGGTCGGGCGTGTTATCCATGGAATTCGCAATATTCGCCTCCAACACCACATTTTAAAAGCGTCGATCTTTGCCCTCTCACTTCTTGTCGTCCAGCTTGGACGATATCGTCTATCGTTGGCTTTATCAAAATATAGTATTACTATGGGTGAATCTAGTTAAGAGCTTCATCATCCATGTCTCTCTTTATTTCATTAATAAGTAGATATAGTAGAATACATGTTCTTTTTTCCCATAAGGGACATAGATGGCCAACTTAAACGAACAAACACTTTGAGATATGAACCATTTGCTTTTACTATATTTAAAATTATTTGTCCAAGTGTAATTAGCCCACTGAGTTTCTCGCCGGATCTGAGTGGGCTTCAGTTCGGGTCCGGTGGTAGACTCTGCGAAGCACTGCTCTTGCTAGGGCTAGTGTTAGCAAATTCTTTCAGGTTGAACCCGTGAGCTTACCTACCCGTCTGGGCGTAGCTGAAATAGCACCTTAAGCTACCAGCGAATAGGTAGAGGAAAAAGTGTAGCAGATCTATAGAGTACCCTGTCTATTAACTTATAGCGCAGACGAATAAATAATTAAACTTTTATTGCTGTTTTCATGTTTTTTCGAAGTAAATCGTGGAAACAGTTCGCGAAGCCGTCTTATTTATGTATTTCACTTAAAAAAATATTATTAGCTAGTGGGATTCGAAGTTCGACATAATTGTACCATTTATTTATATTATACCCACTCTCTTATAACCTAGGTAAGCTAGAGTTGTTTACGACCCACAATAATACGACTTTTTTTTAAACTACTAGCCTTGAGAGGCTATTTCAGCTTTACCCCAAGGTGTAGGAGAGCTCACGGGGCTTAAACCAGGAGTGTTGCTGACACTGGCTCTGGCAATAGTAGTGCTTCGGAGAATCTACCACCAGGTCCGAAACGCGACCCACTGAGAAGATCTGGCGAGCAACTCAGTGGGTTGTGTTTATGGGTAAATTCGCTCGTCGAGCCCTTCGTCGCGAGCGACGGGCTTGGCGAGAACGGTGACCGGGGATAATACGACATAAACTGGGGGGTCTTACATATTTAGTAAACGTCAGAATGAAGAAACAAATTATCCCGAACTTTTCATACATTGTACTTTGTTTTTTGTAAATTGAAATTACTGTCAAATATTTTTATGATTTTTTTAATTTTTTAATACTCTTTTAAATAGGTTACGCAGACCTCATACTTATGAGACAGTCAGGATTTGAACAAGCCTGCCTTAGACCTCCACGAATATTTCATAAAAGGCCGTAACGATACTAAAAAGCAGTGAACGATGTCGTTGTATTTTAAGAAGCTTTAACCTTTTTTCACTAAAAACTCCTAAAATGAACCAAAAGAGCAGCGTTTATATGTCCTGATGAATTACTTCATTAACAAACAACTCTTTATAGTTGTCAGTTATCTATGCTTATAGTTCTGCTGGATAACCCTGTAGTATTGTTTAAAAATTCGATCTCCACTCATGTCAAAATAGTCTTTAAATGTCATTCAACGAAATACCCGTGCAAACGTATACTGTTATGATAATATCAAATAAAAAACTCTCTTTCTCCCGAAAGAACATGAGTAAAGCTATAAGTGTACAATAATAAGAAATGTATTTTATGAAATATGTATACATATTATCTTTACCTCTAAGACACGTGAGCTAATATTTTTCTATCTAGAAATATGTCATTATTTCTTCTGCTATGTCTTATATGACTTGATAAGTATAATTAATATCAATAATGGGAGAACCAGAATTTCTTTTGGAAGCATATTCATTTGGCTGTCTTTAATTGATATCAAAAATGTTTATCTAGTTCTTGTAACAATAAACTTCGCATTTTGATGACTATCTTCTTTTTCTTCTTCTTCTTCGTGCTCTCATCCAACACTATTTTAAAGTCTTCGTGGTCTAAAGGATAAGACGTCCGGTGCATTCGTATCTAGCGATGCACCGGTGTCCGAATCCCGCAGGCGGGTACCAATTTTTCTAATAAAATACGTAGTTAAAAATGCTCACGATTAATTTCCACGGTAAAGGAATAACATCTTGTAGTAAAAATCAAACCCGCAAAATTATAATTTGCGCAATTGCTAGTGGTAGGACCTCTTGTGAGTCCGCGCGCGTAGGTACCACCACCCTGCCTATTTCTGCCGTGAAGCAGTAATGCGTTTCGGTTTGGAGGGTGCGGCAGCCGTTGTAACTATACTGAGACCTTAGAACTTATATCTCAAGGTGGGTGGCGCATTTACGTTATAGATGTCTATGGGCTCCAGTAACCACTTAACACCAGGTGTGAGCTCGTCCACAAAAAAAACGTGGGGGGGAGGTGCAGCATGTCTCTCTTGTCATGCTGCATAAGTATTTGGCATGAGTTTTACGACCGACCGCCTGTCTAATGTCAACCCTATATATTTTTGTTATGGATTACAAGATTACAGTATTTTCACAATTTACCTAAATAAATCGTTTTGAATGACATCCGAGATCCTAAATTTCAAGTATTTTCTAATCGATTTATTATTATTGTTTCAAGACACTAAGAAGTTGTGATAAGGGTCGACATTGTTACGTCAAAAACGACATTGAAATTGAAGTACGAAATTCTTCGAGAAACGTTAACTATATAGTTAGTCAATTAATCATTTTAATTCGTGATGCCCCATGTATCGGTATTAAGCAATGCAAATAGGAACCAGCGTGTGTTTTGATTTAAAGGAAAACCATCATGCTATAAAATCAAAGAATTATTCACAACCTATAGAATACGATTCCCGGTAATAGCTACTCAAGCGATGCGAGAAAATGCGACCGACTTTCACGCTGAGGGAATAACATCGTCTTAAAACCTACTAGCTTTAGGGCATCTTGTAAGTCCGCACGGATAAGTTTGGATGTTGCCTATTTTTACCGCATTCATGTATAACATATCGGTTCGGAGGATGGTGCTGCCGCTATATTCGATTCAGTCTTCGACATTTGGCAAAGGGGGAGAGAGAATTCATCTTGTGATGCTTAAAGGCTTCGATAACCAATTAATCCGGTTCTGGACAGTTAGCTCAATCTATGCAAAAAAACCTATGAATTTTATTTCATTCGAAACTCGTTCGAGAAAAAAGATTTCTAGAGCTATCTTTCGACCCTAAAACCTACCAGAAATCCGCTATGTCGATCTATCTTAAAAAGCCGTCTCGACGTACAAGGTTCATGAAAATCAAATAACTGTACAGCTTTCTTCCGAGCGAGTGATTTTTTTTTGTTCATTTTACACTGCCATGTTTGTCGAGCATCTGAATTGGGACTTCAAACATTTCAATACAAACGCTAAATTTATAAAGAAAGGCCCGATCCTTAATTTTACATTGAGCAAACGGTAATTATGTTAGCAGAAAGCTAATTGAGATGTCTTGTTAATTATTAAAATTTACAAATTTATTCTTGAAACATGTTCCCGTTAATTTATTATTCATGTTTCGTGTCTATTTTTTTTTTGTTGCTTGACTAACGAGCGCTCGGCTTCTGTTGTTAAATGGTTACGAAAGTCTTTAAATACGACTACCCATGTGAATGCTTTTTTACAATTGAAGTAATACTGGTGGCCCGGAGGCCTTTCCAGTTTCACTAGGACAGGTGAGCGAGCAATGCTTAGCCAGGAGGGATGGGATTTACTAACAGCTGCCCGAATGCCTCCGAAAAAGACCTAACAACTCAAGAGTAGCTGCTTCGCGAATGAATCTACTACTGAATCGGAATAGTGGCCCGCTGAGAAGATCCGGCGAGAAACTCAGCGGGCTGATGCACGGGTTAGGTTGCACGTCGAACTCTTTGCCGACTTCGACGAGTACGGTTACCGGGGTCTCTATTCCTAGTGTTAGAGTTGAAGGTATCTAATGCAAGAGTTATTGGATCTGATGGATCCGTAAGGACGTGTAATGTGAACGCTGACACTCATCTTGAGATGCTTTGCGCTAAAAGGGAGCGTATCTGTTCGTGACCTTATTAAAAAAAATTATGTGTCCGAGTTTGATTTTTGTTACACGATCCTATTACTAGATTGTGGAAGTCGTTCGTGAACACATATTAGGAACATTTTTTTTAAATAATTGGTACATGCCTTACTACAAGTACTCGTACAATCGTATCCGACCCAGGCGACGGGGCAGCCCAAAGTCGCCGCCGCCCAAAACATGTATTGTCGGATCCCTCGGATCCACTTTCGATCTAGCTACTCTTGAGTTGTTAGTTCTCCCTTGGAGGCGCTCGGGTATCTGTTAGCAAACCCCGCCCTTTCTGGCTGAGCCCTTGCTCGCCCAACTATCCTTGTGGCGTCCGGGCCTCACTCAATCATAAAAACAAAATCCATTTTCGGTGTTTTTAGGCTCCTCGAGCACCGGTCACTGTCCTCCTCGATCTCGTCGATTACGACGAAGAGTTCGACGAGTGAACTAACCCACAGACACAGCCCACTGAGTTTCTCGTCGGATCTTCTCAGTAGGACGCGATTCCGATCCGGTGGTAGATCCTGCGAAGCACTGCTATTGCTAGGGCTAGTGTAAGCTAATTCACTCAGGTTGAGCCCGTGAGCTCGCCTACCCGTCTGGGCGTAGCTGGAATAGCACATTAGACTACTAGCGAAATAGTTAGGTAAAAAAAGCACAACGGGTGCATTATTCTGTAGGCCACGAAGATTTTAATTAAGCTACGTTAAGATACGCGGTCAAAATTCCAATAACTTTTCTTTTTTTAATGACAGATTTAAATTGAAACAGAGCTAGCTATAAAGTGAGTCGATCTTCTTTCCAGATATGATGTACCTATTGAAGCTCAGCGAGCCTAGTCCAAGAAACATCATTGTGATTCAGAATTACTGCTTTTATATTGCAAATGGATTGGATATATAAGAATTGAACCATTTTTTTTAATGTATAATTTATTACTTATATTTATTTCATTACTTATTTGTATCTGAGAACTTCGTTGAACAATTAAAGTTAGGTAAGGCAAAAACGTTTCAATCTGTGTTAGACAATCTTGTGGAATCCCACAAGTAGCTTATAAAAATAAGTGAGTAGTTACGGCACTTGGCTTGTTCTAATTCTTGATGTCTGCTTTTTTTCCTATTTAATCAATTTTTACACCTTTACGGTTTAATTCCGCTTTTCGAATACTTTACAGAATTCACGATAGCGATTATACGACTTGCAAAGTTGTTTGTTTTTTGTTTCTTTTTTTTAATTTATAACTAGGACTATTAATTAAAGAAATGAAATTAAAATTAGGATGTTCGCCTAATGATCGAATTTCGATAACACTAATTGACACTTCAAGATTGAGACGTATTTTCTACGCAACATTTTCTCTTTGATTTTATTGTGATTTTGAAAAAAAAAACTGGACTGATTCCATATACATATATTGCCAGTAAACATTAAGGCTCGTGTATGCCTATCAAGCACAAAACACAAAATACAAAAAAGAAAATCTGGTGAAAACTAAATGACAAAATGGCACGTAAGCTTTGCCTCTTTATATACAGATTTATTATTACGAGGGGTGATTAGGATATTTGGCTTAAGCGACATTTTATCAATTTCACTTAAAAGACATAAAAAAATTTGAATTTGGAAAAAAAAATCATACCAAAAATACTTCTTCTGCTACTTCAATGGGGTAAAATTAATTGAAGTTCAATTATAAACATCGAATTGTTAATACTGATACCATATAAAACGGACCTTTAATTCCAAAGTTAAATGTCGTGTATTAAGCGAAATGTCGCTTTTTTTTATTGCTTTGATAGGTGGACGAGCTCACAGCCCGCCTGGTGTTAAGTGATTACTGGAGCCCATAGACATCTACGACGTAAATGCGCCACCCACCTTGAGATATAAGTTCTAAGGTCTCAGTGTAGTTACAACGGCTGCCCCACCTTTCATACCGAAACGCATTACTGCTTCACGGCAGAAATAGGCGGGGTGGTGGTACCTATCCGTGCGGACTCACAAGAGGTCCTACCACCAGTAAAGACCAATCACCAATCGATTAGTACATTTGAAGCTTTTTGATATTTGTGTCCGACAAACATATTGTAGAGCAAAGAAAATATGATATGTGTCCACTTAAGCTGAATACACCATGAATACTTTCATTAAGTGATGTTGACACATTCCCTATCCCCCTCATATTGAATTCATTAGCTAATTGAATTGCGAGCCAAAATCTGGTGAGCTCATTTATGCTAATCACCACTGATCGTTCATAGATTGTAGCACACATCAATGCCTCAGTTTCAAAGGGTAATAAGTTTAGGGTAATAAGGTAAAAATTTACAAAACGATCATTAGACTTGTCGTGCTGTTTGGATCTGAATGCTGGGCGACGAAAGTAAACCATGAAAGAGGAGTGGTGTGCGTGCGGTAGAAATTCGAATGTTGAGATGGATGTGTGAAGTGACAAGAACGGACAAGATAAAGAATGAGTATATGAGAGGAAGTGTGAAAGTAGCCCCGGTAGTCAACAAATTAAAGAGCGGACGGTTAGCGTGGTATGGACATGTGATGCGTAGAGAGAAGATGCATGTGACTAGGAGATGTATGGAAATGAGAGTGCAAGGTAGAGGAGGAAGAAGTCGACCGAAGAAGACATGTATGGAGCGTGTGATTGACGTCGTTCTCGTCGAACCCGTCTCTTGCGACGAAGGGCTCGGCGAGTAAATTAGCCCGCAGACACAACCCACTGAGTTTCTCGCCGGATCTTCTCAGTGGGTCGCGTTTCCGATCCGATGGTAGATTCTGCGAAGCACTGCTTCTGTTAGGGTTCGTGTTAGCGACGTCGTCCCCCGGTTTGAGCCCCGTGAGCTCACCTCTGACATGCAATTGAATTAGATACGTGGTGTGCGTGCCTAGAATAGCATCACCCCCTCCGGGTAATGGCTATAGCGTTATCGCCAATTATGCCTATTACTGGATTAAACAATTTACCTCCGAGAACACTGAGGCACTACTATATAAATATACACACACACACACATGCAAGTACACCCAACACCCACACACTTATCTTTGCATGTTGATTCATGTCCGTTGATTTATTTATGGGCTGAGTTCGTCCACATTGTGTGTGCGATTTTAGTTAGAGCGGAGTCTCCTGACACAGGCTGCCAATTTATTTTACAACCCAATTAAATCTTACCCCTTATGTCTCAGGGGAGTAGAACTAGAACTAAATAAGCCTATGAATCGTTGTCTTCAATAATTCTTGTCAACAAAAATGTTAAGTTGAAACAACTTTTTGCGAAGATAGCTTTTTTGTAAAGATTTCATTTTCCCATGTTGTGTACTTTCACAGATGCTCACACACACACACAGGATCACTTAATGGATCACGATTATTTTTACCTGAATTGTTATTTAAAAACTGAAGAAACTCTAAATTAAAAAAATAAGCAGTCACACAAATTAGCACCTTATTAGTCTTATTACTTTTTTTTTTAATTAGTCTTATTACTTTATTAAATACTAGAGATGTTATCCGCATAAGCTTTGTAATTCAGAAGGAATTAAGCACTTTGTAAGAGTGAGTGAGTAGCCTACGAGTATTTTTTTTCCTTTTTCTTGACTTACAGTAGCGGTATATTCAATTTGAGAAGTTGTAATCAAGGATAACCGACCTTCGATGTCGTGAAATATTTCAAAGGACCGATTTTGTTTTTCTATTAGCTCACAAAATTAAATGACATCCTGAAATGTGGCGTTTCATTAAAAAATCTATACATATATAAAAATGAATTTCGGTTCATTAGATTTGGCTAATTTTGATCTTGAATTATTTGTGGAAGTCCAGAGAAAGTTTTAAAGATAGATAAATATGAAAATGCTCGGAATTAAATAAAAATAACAATTTTGTTTTCCCTTTGATGTGTCCTCCGTCGGACGGATTCCTTTTGTTTGTTTTAAGTTTATTTTATACAAAAGTGTAGGTCTTTTATTTCTCGATTGAGGCACTACGAAATCTGCCGGGTCAACTAGTAATTCAATAAATTTATACATATAAAAAATTTACAATATAATCTAATATAATCCACTCGAAAACAGATAAATGTAAATCCTATTTACACGTAACTACCCTCAGGACATCTGGTTCGAGATCACCTACCCCCTCGTGACTAGAATCTTAGGCGTCTAGACTCTAGACATTTATCGCGAAGTCTAGACGAGCAACGCACGTGCTTTTTAGTCTGAAACTAGCATTAGGAAAAACGAACTGGTGGCTCTCAAACTTTCATTTTAAATTATCATTTATGATTATGTGAGCAGTGTTACACACAGCATGGCAGGTACAAGTGAATACGAGTAAGTACCATCGACTGACTCGAATTAATATGCAGTCAGACGTTATATTGCTTAAATCAATAAATAAATATTTAGAATATATGTTAAATTATTAAGAATTATTGCCTAACTCTGAATACTAATATACTATACTATTATAATAATTAAATTTAGAAATAAATACAAGAACAAAGAGATGTTCTCCGCAGTTACGATATTGGATCTCGAATCTTGGATCTTTCAATGAACAATTATTAATATGCGAGAATAAAGTCAACAAAATATGTAGTCGGTAAATGAACAACGTTGTCTATGAATTTGACTATTAATTAATTTCGATCTTATTTGTAAATAGCTTTTGCCCGCGACTTCGTCCGCGTGGAATAGTTCACAAATAATTTTGTATTTCAGAACAAATTTGGTTAGCATAAAAAACGTTATAGTGAGCCAACCTTAACATATAGACGTATACTGTCGCGGACTTTTTTTTAGATCTTTTAAAGGGGAACTATTCTGTCATACATTATTTAAGCGAAACTTTAACCGTTTCTGCAGCGCACGCAGCGGAAACTCTCAAGCCTATATATAGCCTTCCTCGATAAATGGGCTATCTAAAACTCAAAAGAATTTTTCAAATCGGACCAGTAGTTCCTGAGAGTAGCGCGTTCAAACAAACAAACTCTTCAGCTTTATAATATTAGTATAGATATTAATAGTTGTTAGTAAGCACAGTTATACAGAAAATTAAGTGAACAAAAGTAGAAGGAGTTAAGGGGCGACTTCGAAGTACATATCATCACAGTGCTTCCCAACACGTAACATGGAAAACTATTTAATGATGTGAAATGCTATTTCATCTGCTAATTCTTGATGTATCGTCTAATTGTTAGGAAAGGTTCTCGTAAAAAGAACACACCTTGAGTTTCCGCACAACCTTCACAATTATTGTAAAACTGTATTAAGAATCGGTGATACAGCCGAGCTTATTTTAAAGCGTATATTTCAATAAAACTTGCAGGCGTTGAGAAGCCAAGGAATAAAATATATTTTCGTGTAATTTGAACTTTCACTGGTGGTAGAACCTCTTGTGAGTCCGCACGGGTAGGTACCACCACCCCGCCTATTTCTGCCGTGAAGCAGTAATGCGTTTCGGCTTGAAGGATGGGGTAGCCATTGTAACTATACTGAGACCTCAGAACTTATATTTCAAGGTGGGTGGCGCATTTACATCGTAGATGTCTATGGGCTGGGAATGAACGAAATATATAATCTATGCATCTATAGGTATACAATAACTTTTGCAACGTTGACAATAAAACTGTAGTTGTATTATAAAATATTTATGCACATTGAAATTTTATTTACCGAGAAGATTGCCATTATTAAATGAAACTAATTATAAATCACTGATTTTCATATTTTCTCTGTGTGTGAATATATAGACGTAAGAAAGCGGAATTGTCGTAATTTGAAAAATGTAACTTTACACCAGAGCCATAAAACTAACGGGACTAGAGATAGAAAGTTGAAAATTGATAGGTGTTTATATAATCTAAAGCTTATCTAATTAAATTATATTATTATAAATATACTTCGGTTCCCTCTGTATTTGGTACCGCATGTTCCATGGGGAGTGCTCTGAGGAATTGTTCGAGGTTATACCAACGTCTCGTTTTTACCATCGCACCGCCCGCCACCGGAATAAAGTCCATCCATACTACCTGGAGCCACTGCGGTCATCCACAGTGCGTTTCCAGAGATCTTTTTTGCCACGTACCATCCGGCTATAGAATGAGCTCCCCTCCACGGTGTTTCCCGAGCGCTATGACATGTCCTTCTTCAAACGAGGCTTGTGGAGAGTATTAAGCGGTAGGCAGCGGCTTGGCTCTGCCCTTGGCATTGCTGAAGTCCATGGGCGACGGTAACCACTCACCATCAGGTGGGCCGTATGCTCGTCTGCCTACAAAGGCAATAAAAAATAAATAAATACAAATTTTCAATTTTCTATCTCTAAAAATATAATTAGAGTTGTGAATTTTTTAAATAGCTAGTGATAATGTAATGTTGGGTATGTCAAGTTTCTCTTTACACTCTTAAAACTGGTATACAAAGTGGTATTTTATAAAAACAAACATAATCAACGTAATTTTTGTAGCCTAGATGGTTACAGGGCCAGCCTAGTGCTAACACCAGGCTGGCCGTGGTAACCGGAGCCCATAGACATCTACAACGTAAATGCCGCCGCCCACCTCGAGACATGAGTTGTAAGGTTTCAGTTTTAACATCACATTTCCAAATATATCTAGAACATTTCCTACACATATAAAATTGTTAGAACGCATCCAATATTTATAATATTGTGTATATACATAAGTAATATTATGTTTTTAATATTGCTTGCCTATTATTATTTTTTTATTGCTTTGAAGTGTGGACAAGCTCACAGCCCACCTGGTGTTAAGTGGTCACTAGAGCCCATAGACATCTACGACGTAAATGCGCCACCCACCTTGAGATATTAGTTCTAAGGTCTCAATATAGTTACAACGGCTACCCCGCCCTTCAAACCGAAACACATTGGTGCTTCACGGCAGAAATAGGCGGGGTGGTGGTCCCTACCCGTGCGGACTCACAAGACGTCCTACCACTAGTAAACATAACATAAAATTTTCTGTGCAAATAAATACATACCCGGCCTGATGATACGGTCGCCAACCAGTCCTATGCGCAAAACTATCGCTATCGAAGACTATACTCACTTGTTTGAAGAATCTACATAATTTATAGCTAAATGAGGTTTTCAGTGATAAAGACGCACAAGTTCAAACGCTGCGTACACAAACTAGCCCTTCAAATTAAAGTCAGTCGTAAACGAGCTTCTGGCTACGAATGAATAGAAGAAAACCACTTTTTTTTTTATTACTTAGATGGGTGGACGAGCTCACAGCCCACCTGGTGTTAAGTGGTTACTGGAGCCCATAGACATCTACAACGTAAATGCGCCACCCACCTTGAGATATAAGTTCTAAGGTCTCAGTATAGTTACAACGGCTACCCCACCCTTCGAACCGAAACGCATTACTGCTTCACGGCGGAAATAGGCGGGGTGGTGGTACCTACCCGTGCGGACTCCCAAGAGGTCCTACCACCAGTGAAAAATTTAAGCTTTGCGTCTCTGAAATTAAGGTCAAGTGTATATAAGCATATACAGTTATTTACGACGTAATGTCTAAATGCAATCAACTTAAATGGGAATGTAACGTAAAAGCGAATATTGAGTTATTTGCGACGAATCGCCCTCAAATGGCAAATAAAACGTTTGCAAATTGAATCAGAATTTGTCAACCGCTAGCCTGTTATTGGTATTAATGGCGTATAACGCTTTTATTGCTTCATAGTCATAATGTGAACTTGTTGAAAATGTTGTGGTATTCATTTTTATATTGGAAAGTTATAGTTTAAAGAAATTTGATTGAATTCGACAGTGATATCATCAAACGCTACACGCTGCTTCGCTGCTGCTTTTTACTGTTTCACGGCAGAAATAAGCAGAGTGGTGGTACCTAGTTACCTACCCATGCGGACTCACAAGCGGTCCTAACACTAGTAAAAATAGTATATATAGAAATGTCAATTATATTAAAAGCTAATTTTTACAAATTACGGTTCCTAAAGTACTACTAGAGTACAATAATTAGATCCTCCTTGCGTCGATTCCTCACTGCTGAGGATCGTGACCATTATATGTCAACAGGATTTTGCTCCTTGTAATGTCCTGCCAGTGCCACTGAAAATTGGCCGCATGAAGGGCGTCGTGGAACGGATCTCTAGTGTGGTGCGGATTTGGTCGAACCACCTTGTTGGACTGCGCCCGCGCGGTCTCTCCCTCGATCTTCCCTGTCACGAATAGTCTCTCTAAGCTATCCGGTGTTTTCCGAGCAATATGACCGAAGTACTCGAGTGCGTGGCGAAGGCAGAGTGTGGACAGTCTGGTCTTGATCTGCAGTTGGTCTAAGATAGACAGATTGCTTCTCTTCGCTGACCAAGGTATCCGGAGCACTCTTCTCCAGCACCACATCTCAAAAGTATCCACGCGTTTGCGATCAGCCGCTCTAAGGGTCCAGGTCTCCGCTCCGTACAGAAAAATGGAAAATACCAGAGTGAGCACTAGAGTTCTGGGTAATATTAATAAAAAATTATTAGATCTATGCTTAGAAATTTTAGTCAAAATCCTAATTGTTCGAAATCCCAAAAATGTTATTTTTATGGTTAGCGTTTTTGTTAGAGAAATCCAAATGTCGAATTAATTGAATTTTTCAAGAAAACATCTCTGCTCGTAAGCTGTTTTCGAAATACAAGAATTACATTATTTCGTTCTTACAAATCTATGCCAATCATGTTTGTACGATGAAAGGACGCCTACACTATTATTTGTACTACAAGTCTGTATTCACAAATGTAATTTTCTAAATTTCCATTAGGGTTCACTTGTTGACTTCGAGCTTCGGATTAAATGAGCCTCATTCATGGTTCATCTAAATCAGGCTCTGGACACGCTTGATAAGATTCAAATACATCCTTTCTGGAGTAGACGGCTAAACTGGCTCACGATTCACCTTATGTTAAATACTTACCGAAGCCTAATTTTTAATTTTTTTTATTGCTTAGATGGGTGAACGAGGAACGAAATTAATTAAATGAATAAATATAGCTACTTTTTTAAAACAATTGCTAGTGGTAGAGTAAAAAGAAGAAAAAAACGGGTAGTATTATGATACCACTATCTAAGCAATTTCTGACTGTGAAGCAATAATTACAGTTCAAAGGGTCCGACAGTCGTTGTGCAAGAAAATTGAGATTTTAATCTCAAATTTCAAGATCACCTTTTAGGTGACAATTTTAGGTGACCCGCAAAATTATAATTTGCGTAATTACTGGTGGTAGGACTCTTGTGAGTCTGCACGGGTAGTTACCACCACCCTGCCTATTTCTGCCATGACGCAGTAATGCGTTTCGGTTTGAAGGGTGAGGCAGCCGTTGTAACTATAAGTATACTTGAGACCTTAGAATTTATATCTCAAGGTGGGTGGCGCATTTACGTCGTAGATGTCTATGGGCTACAGTAACCACTTAACACCAGGTGGGCTGTGAGCTCGTCCACCCATCTAAGCAATAAAAAAAAAATAAAAAAATAGAAATGTCTTTATAGACAAAAACGACAGTAGTTAACACAATTCCAACCTCGACGAATAATAACGCCCTAGTCATCCACGTGACCATGAAAACTGGACAGAAACGTCGGAAATTACATATACATACATATAATAACAATAAATAAAATCAAAATTTAACCGTAAAACTAGTTTTAATTATGTTGATATTATTATAATAATTGGCTTCTAATTACGAAAATGACAATAAGATTAGAAAATAAAATAAGAAACAGCACAGAGATTTCAGATTTTGTGAAACGTTATCAGCTAAATTTAATTTAAAAGTTCAAAGGGATCAACGCTGCTACAGTATCTTAATTAATGTTCCGTGACGTAAGCGGTCCTAGATTACGTTCTGATTGACCCGAACATCAAACGATTATTTTCCTTCATATTCTCATCAATGTTTATTACAAAAAAAAGAAGGAAATTTAGCAATAACGTGTCCGTAATTTAATAAGTTTCTGACATTTGAATTTTATAATTATTTTTTTTAAGCTATTGCATAGCTTTTATCGCGGGCCTTGAACGCGGCGACCGAATCATGAAATTCCGTAACGAAAAAACCTAACAGCCCTCACTCCGCCTATCATGTAGCTCGCGTTCAACACATTCACACGTTGCGCTTGTGTAGTGTTTGTGAATAAGCGCGTGGCGTGACGTCATGCGCATCATGAAAAGTCTGCCCATCTCTCTCTCGCGCGATATAGCTTATGAGTGTGAAGGGGACAGTTAATGTTTTGCTTTTATTAATGTTTAATATAGCGTGGTCTTGTTTTATTATTGTTTTAATATTAAATTATCATTGTTTAAATATAATTGCATAAGTTGATAAAAAATGCTATGCAATAGCTTTACCGTGGCAGCTCCCGAGTGCCACGCAGGTTGTTTTTTATTTTCTTATTTTTAAAAATGGAACACTAAATGGTGCTGACGATGTTCAGTTTAATCGAAAAATTTCTAATAAAATTGAATTCCATAAAAACTTTGTATTTTTTTTTCTATACATGTAAAGAATTATACAAGGTTCAGCAAATTCTGTTTCAAAAATTAGGAAATTACTCGGAATCAAAGGGATTTTAAAAATATTTATTTGTGCCTCAGATCACTACTGGATTTTTGGTGTGTAAGATACAGCTAACGCTATGTATCAAATAGTGGACTGTCAATTTGGTAAGTAACAATTCAGTTTTTGTCTTCCTACCTAATCGCTAGTAGTCTTAGAGGTTATTCTATCTAAAGCTGTTTCAAGAACTCGATGAACTTTAACGAAGGGATGTTGTTTTTAAAACTACTTTTACGGTTTCTTCACGGTTTTTTTATTGTCATTATTACCGACGTTTTTAAATACTTTCGTGTGCAGTTTTCATGGTCACCTACGACTAAGGTGTTATTCATCGACATTCCGTCGTAATATCACCGTTCAAATATATAATAAAAAAAAAAGTATGAATAGTCTAAAGTATATCGCGCAAACCGTAGAGAAAACTAAAGAGATGTTTACTAATTTTTATTAATTTTTATTTATTTATTTATTGCTTAGATGGGTGGACGAGCGCTTACTTTTTTATTTATTTATTTCTTAGTTGGTCGGACGAGCTCACGGCCCACCTGATGTTAAGTGGCTACCGGAGCCCACAGACATCTACAACGTAAATGCTGCCACCCACCTTGAGACATGAACTCTAAGGTCTACTAATTACTAACTAACGCTTACTAACGTCAATCTCGACATTGTATTGGTTACTGTTCATTAGCTTGTGGTGAGTATTAAGCGGTAGGCAGCGGCTTGGCTCTGGCCCCTGGCATTGCTGAAGTCCATGGGCGACGGTAACCACTCACCATCAGGTGGGCCGTATGCTCGTCTGCCTACAAGGGCAATAAAAAAAAGCTCATCCCATTTGTATTTCCTTAACTTTTTTTTATTTTCACTAAATGGTTGCCGAAGCTCATCCTACCTGATGTTAATTAGTTAATAGAACCCATAAAATCTAGTATACACGACACTATCCATCATGAGATTTTAAATCAAATTCTCAAACTGTAAAACGGTTATATCATCGTTCAAGCCGAAACGGACGCATGATTTGCGGCAGAAATATACAAAATGGCGGTACCTTCAAGTGCGAAATTATAATATTATACACCATAATACTAATGAATGGTAGATTAGCACAATCAACACCGCCAGTAACGAATCAGTATAAGCGTAAGGGATTATACAAGTTACTTCATAAGCAAACCTCATTTGCGGGATCATTAACCGACTTATTATGTCCTAATTGAAACAATTAGGTATAAGATCCTGAGTCAAAAGTTCAATTTTAATGTAGAAATGTTTTCATTGACTACTTATTGACTACGTATTAACTACTGCTTTTTTAAATTTAATCATAATATTAGTTAGTAAATCATTTTTTTCTGTCTACAAGATATTCGATTTTAAATACTCTTACGGCCGTTTTCAATAACCTATCTATCCCTAGTTTCGGTTACTAAAGATAGACAAATCTATCTTTTTGCCCTTACTTACGTTCCAATAACCTATCGACGGACAGCAGTTCCTATCGGATTTATTTATCCATCGTCGGGAGGGCAGATAGCCTACTAAAGATAGAACGCTCATACAAATCGTGCTTACTTCCGTTTCAATATGAGTTTTAAGTAACTCTCCGGTAGGCGGCGCTATCTCTAGTATGGGCATCATAGACCTATATTTCCTACTTCAGTGATGGGCATTCGCTTTTCTGTCAAAATCGGCAGGTTACATGTTTATTTTCGAAAGTAAATCGCTATAATTTAATAATTGTTTCTCTTCATAATGGCATATTGTAGCAGTGATGATAGTGATATGGAATTATTTCAAATGATAATGGATTGTGATGCAGATAGTGATAGTGAGGCCGATATCATATGGTTAGGAAAATAAAGATCGTCTGAATACATGGCTAAGATCAATAATTACGAATTTGACTATAGATTTCTGAGCAAAGGTGTGTGAATGAATTGACTAATTTAATGAGACCATATTTGAGTGTAACGTCAAAAAGGTAAGATAAATTTTAACCATAAAAGTACTCGTTATTACAAATTATATTTGTTTATAGCAATAGCAAAACTATACCCAATTTTTGTTGTGTTACAAAATCACACTCAACAGGAATTCTATAATACTGCTGGATTCCCATGATGCCTTAAATGATATTCATATTATACTAATACAATAACCTGGTAGGTTATTTTTACCTTCATTCTTATTATATACACACTGATACCTCTACATTTTATATTTGTGTTACAGATTCAAATATAGGAGAGGAATTTAGAAATAGAAAAAGAGTATTTTGAATGTGTAATTTGTGTGCAATGCATCATTGATGTTTCAAAATTTTGTTGCTTGGTGGCCTGGGTCTACTCATGATGCAACTATAATTAACCATTCCGATTGAAAAGGTATTTCTTATTTAGGTGTTTATATGAATTTATGATTATGTTAATATGACCCTACTATAATAAATTATCTACTTATGAAGAGAGCATTGATAACAAGGTGGCCTTGGAAATTGCTATTTGCTTGCCGATAGAGGCTATCCCCACAACCCTATCTTTTAACATGATTAATTAACCCACATACTCAATCGGAACGATTTAAAATGAATCACATATTAAAACAAGAAATACTATAGAGAGGTAATATTTTTTTTAGTTAAGAGTTTGTTATACTGTATTGTAAAATAATGTAAGCAAATAATGTATAAATTTCAGATGCATTGGTGTTTGTAAAAGAAGACTCCCTGTATTATCATTGAAAAGTAGATTAAAACTAGAAAATATGCAAGCTGTTATTATAGCTGCCATGCTGCATAATATCGTCAGAAGTATGAATTTAGAAGAATTAGAATCAGAAATTTCAGTCGCAGATACATTACAGGAAAATAATATAATTGTTCGTAACAATTTTCCAGAACTTACATCTGAAATACAACTATGTACTTATAAATAATTGCTTCCAAAGATAATTTCTAAAATAAACTCCAAAGATACTTTGACTATTTTTTATTTTCCAAAATGATAATTACATAGTAGTTAGTACATGCAAGATATTTAATTTAGAATTAGTACATAATAATATACTTAAAAAACTATCTAACATAAAATTATTATCGCCTACTTAATTTATGAATTTTAATATTCCTTTTAAGTAATTTTTAATTTTTTAATCTAGCATTGTCTAAATCTAACTTAAGGTTTGCTACAACAATCTCCTTTTCTTTATTTTCCAAGTCAAGTCTCTTTTTTGCTATTAGATATTCTGCTAATGCATTGTCCCTATGCTAGCCTTGCATTTCTTTTCTTCCATCTTGTTTCCGCTTGGCTGTAAAAGTGTTAAAAATATTATATGTGACCTACAACAATGTGCATGCTTTATCCAAAATTTCATCTGCAATCCTTACCACCTCCAGCCTGTAACAAAGAGCATAATTATTTCAAATACTACGGCAACCTGAAGAAAAAATCATGTTTATCAATGTGTTATTAGAGACAAACAATCAACTAATTATACTAACCTTACTAAGGTTGTTTCTTATGTTGCCGTAGCGTTCTTTAAGTTTTCCCATTTTAGTCGAAGCTGCGATGGAGTTCGTGGGAAACGACGAATCGACGAATTAAAATCATTTACAAGGGTTTGCCAATCCTGCTCCTTCAATTTATTAATTGTGGCATTTGTTGCCTTATTATTGATATGTGTTTTCGCCGCCACAAGTTCTGCTAGAATCATCGTCTCATCTTTTGTCATGGGTGCTGCCTTTCTTGACTGAAAAACATAATATATTTTCTAAACTTGATCTCAAAGTCTTCAAAGTAAAATTATTATTATCAATGTAGTTCATAGATACTTACAGAATTCATTTTATTTCACTGTAGCTCTTTAATTATAAACACACTTAGAATTATAAACGAAAGTTTTAAAGCGTTTTGGAGGCAAGTCATCATCTAATATAGTAGGTAAACAATAGAAAAACAAACAAAAAATACCGTACTGATCACTGCTTATTGGCAAACGGAATGTCAAAACGTTTCGTTTCATAATTTTGACTAGGTTAAAAATAGCAATACGTCCAATTTAAAAAAATCTACATATGTTTTTATTACTTTTTGTTATAAACAAATGTGTTTATGATAGTCTACGATATGCTGGTTAAATTATAGTTATAATTTAGAATAAAATAAAATAAGTCTTGATCCTGATGTTGTTTCGTATTTGTAGTAGAACGAAACGTATCAAGAGGCTCGGATAGATCGGAGGGAAGAAGCTATCTACTGTTGGTTAAAGAGAGATAGCACTTATCCGTAATTGTGAAACGCAAACTAAGGATAGATACGCTCTTGCTGATATTCGGAGATAGCTATCTATCCGTAAACTCAGATACGTTATTGAAAACGGCCGTTAGCCAAGTCTAACAAATGTGATCTTTGTTAAAGTCGGCGTCTATGACCTTTGTAACTTATTCAAACAGGTCGGGAATTGAAAATGTACATTAGTCAATTTTTATAACTTCTGTTCAATATTGCTTTTTTTTAAGCTATTGCATAGCTTTTATAGCGAGCTTTGAGCGCGGCGATCGAATCAAGAAATTACGTAACGAAAATAAAACCTAACACCCCCACTCCGCCTACCATATAGCTCGCGTTCAACACAATCACACGTTGCGCTTGTGTAATGTTTGGGAATAAGCGCGCGGCGTGACGTCGCACGGCATGCGTATTATGAAAAGTCTACCCATCTCTCTCTCGCGCGGTCTAGCTTATGAGTGTGAAAGAGACAGTTAATGTTTTGTTTTTATTAATGTTTATAAATATAGCGTGGTCTTATTTTATTATTGTTTTAATATTATTGTCTAATTACAATTGCATAATTTGATAAAAAATTATATGCAGTAGCTTTACCGCAGCAGTCTCCGAGTGCCACACGTTTTTTTTTTTTTTTTTTAATTCAGGTTATATATTGAATTTCAGAAATGATTGAATATATTCTAGGATTATTTTTTACCACAATCGAAAGCAAACATGTCCGATAATTCCGCCCCCTCATAACACATAGCAAGCACGTTCACATCAAACTGGTACATTTCCAGCTCAGTGACGCGTGACATTTCAATCGTACTATAGGCATCATGGTTATACAGACATGCATGGTTAGACAATAAGAACAACATAATATATCAACTGTTTTCTGTATTTCAGTCCATACTGGAACGTTATACCTAACGGATGTTCATATTTACTTCTATTAAAGTTGTATAGTCGGTGTGTTGACAACGACTCGGTGTTGCTAGTTCTAAACATAATATTTACTGACAGTGCTGTTTTCTAAAAAATCGTCTAGTAAGATTTAGACAAAGCGCTATCGTGAAATTACATATCGTATAGCTTATTAATTAAATGGTTAAAGTACTTACTCAACGAGGATAATCAAAAGCTATTTGGTAGAAACGAGAATAGTATTTTTGAACTGTAGAACTGTAGTAGAACAGTAGAACTGATATCTCAAGGTGGGTGGCGCATTTACGTCGTAGATGTCTATGGGCTCCAGTAACCACTTAACACCAGGTGGGCTGTGAACTCGTCCACCTAACTAAGCAATAAAAAAAGACTGATCGATCAAATAAGTCACAAACTTTCCTCCTGAACAAGTCCTTGGAAAAAAGAAAACAAATTATATTACAGCGAACGATATTATTTTTATTCTGTTATACGTAGAGTTCCTTACATGCGTGCGTGGTTAGTAACTTTTAAAAGGGTATTTCCTTGTTCTAGTGACGGCTATTCCAAGTTTTTAACATTTACCACATAGTATTGGTATCCCTAATTAAAACAATACTTTTCATTTTTACTAGTTACCCGACATGCGTTGACAAGTTCAAATTTCATTATATTTGCATGTGATCACTTTGAAAACTTGTGAATTTTCCCCTTTATTTGTGGTTATTTTGTAAACTTGTGAATTTTGTAGTTTGGTTGTGTTCAGCTATGAATTTTTCAATTTAAAAAGACAATTCAAATATCTGTTAATTTATTTTTCTTACAAACTTTATTCGGACTACACATACATACATAAGGAATATAATAAAATAATATAATAGATACATTAAGTAGATACAGGTCACAAAAACATAAATAAAAAATAAGCCTAAACTTAGTTTTCTATTAAGTATAATTTTTTTCTCAATAAGCTTTTCATACACACACAATGCTTCTACTTATTAACTAATATCAAAAGTACTAAGATATTTATTTGCTATATCTATAATATTATATAGTCCGAAATAATTATGCACAAAAAAAAAACAAAATCTTGAGTATAATGTAAATTACATTAACCACATAATTCTGCGAATTAATCTCTATTTAACCTTCGTTAACTATCAGAACCTCAATGAATAATGGAATAACCACATCTTCATTACACTTGCCGGCATTAATCAATGGGCTTATGAATAAAAGTCTTAGCTTCGGAATAATGAAGTTTTTATTACGGTAAATATAGTGAACCGGTAGGCTGGTTTTCGATCGGGCAGAAGGCCCCCTCCCGGCTTCTGCAGGGGCCCGTCGAGTATCGAGCGCCCCCGCACCCGTAGGGTTAGTTAGATTCTATTGGTTTATAACAAACATGTAAAACTAAAATTAAATAATACGGTCTTATTCATAATAAAACACTTATCGAAGGTATAAGCTGTTTGTTAAAACGTTATACCCTTTATAAGATTGTTATAAGACTGTCAAAGAATTCATAATTGTTCAACAGAGCCTTAGCGCTAATTTAACGCTTATTTAATGTTTAATAAGCATCTTAATGCTTATTAAACATTAAATAAGCGTTAAATTTTAAGTAAGGCAGCGGTTTGCCTCTGCCCTTGGCATTAAGGTCCATGGGCGACGGTAACAACTCACCATCAGCTGGGCCGTATGCTCGTCTGCCTACAAGAGCAATTAAAAAAAGTAAATTATATATTATAGTTAATGAATTCCATACAGCTCTTACTATAGTCTTATAATAACTCTACTTTTATAAATACCTACATAGCTATCAATGAACTATTAATAACATTTGATGTCAACCATTCTATTGCATTTTTACTTTGCTTGCAATTCGATTGTGTTTTTTTGAATTTGCTACCGAGTTTTTCAAACTATTTATATTTATTATATAATTGTAAAGATATTTTCTTTCGGTTCTATGAAAAAAAAACTACTAAAATCACTAAAGATTGTGTATTTTGCCTTGTCTGTAAAGCTTAAAATATTTTTAACCGAAAAATTTTGCTAGGTCAACCGAAGCTGGTGCTTCTTATCAAGTTCCATTTAAATTTTCTCAAAATTTAGTAGTATTTGATGACAGTTAATAATGTATTTTAATCGAGTTTCTACTACAATAATGGTATTTTCATTGTATTTGATCGAAGTCGGTTTTATTTTATATGTTACTAATTCTGATCAGCATATTAGGCTAAAGTAATTAAATTATTGCATCGTCATCGACTGATACTTTTTTTTTAGTTATTCGAATTACTTAATATTCGAATAACTTAATATTGTTGTAAGTTTCGTTTAAAAAAATAATCCAAAATATTCTATTCTATATATCCAAAATATATAGATCTTTGGATAGGTATTCGTCTACATCTATAGAAATATATATCGGTCTTGTTAGGTCTCCTTCGGAGCTGCTCGGGCAGCTGTTAGCAAATCCCACCCCTCCTGGCTGAGCCTTTGCTCGCCCACCTGTCCTGGTGAATCCTGGGCCACCAGTAATTCTTCAGTCCTAAAAAAAAAAAGATATACACAGAAGAAAAAAATAAAAGTGTGTTTCAAAAAATTTATTGAGTATATTCAACTCTTTAATGTCGTGATTGATTTTCACTGTTCCAACACACCTTTATTTATTTATTTCGTTTCGTCTGACTTTTGATAGACAAATGCAGCCAGGGTTGCAGCCTTTTAGAAAATAAAACTTGAAGTAGTCGTTCGGTGAGAAGACCATTGAAGTCGATTCCTAATTGACGTAAAAAAATATATTTACTTTTTTATTTATTTATTAGGCAAAGGGTATGAACAAACGCAGCCTAAGCGCTTTCATCAAAATGGGATACGACTAATCGACGAATCGCCTGTCATGCAAAGTCGTGGAGATCCATCACACTACGTAATTTTGGACTCGTCTAATACGCCTATTTCTGCCGTGAAGCAGTAATGCGTTTCGGTTTGAAGGGTGGGGCAGCTGTTGTGACTATACTGAGACCTTAGAACTTATGTCTCAAGGTGTGTGGTGCATTTACGTTGTAGTTGTATATGAGCTCCAGTAACCACTTAACACCAGATGGGCTGTGAGCTCGTCCACACATCTAAGCAATAAAAAAAAAACTCAGTCCACCATAGTCCAGTGTACTCAAAACGCTTCGAACCGCCAGATGTGGAAGCGCATCACCAGGAAGGCAATCCTCGAAAACATTAGGAACCTAACAAATCCTTCTACATGTACATCGTCAGCTCAACCACGACCACTCTAACAAAAAATAAGATCTAAGAAGAAGAATTTCTTACAAACTACGAACACAGTACCGAACGTGATTGAAAGGCATAAATTATAAAATCACATGACTGATAAGTAATTCCTCGTTTTCCATGACCCAGTGCTTGCCGGTTGAACGACCCGGTTCCTAGTCACGTGAAGACCGCTTAGGACATTCGTAATTCATTAATTATTTAAAATGCAATATTTATGTTACAGTAACTAGACGACCTTGTCGCAGCCGGTTTAAAAATAGCAGAATATCCATGGAAACATTTTATGTTAATGTTGTCAGATCAAACAAAAGATATTATTAAAAATAAAAACTCTTCATTCCCTTACAAATAGAAGCTTCCTCAGAAACATTAGATAATTACCTCTCTACTAATGAAAAAGGGTTATACAGTTTACTTTAAATTAAGTTCTCGAACATTCCCAGCGGTCTTAGAAAAACTCATTAATCTTCATATAATTAGATTGTAGTAAGGGTTTTATGATTAGAGATATTTATGGATTTTTTGCCAAATCATTGCCGTGTATATAGGAAAGCATTTTTCTTTTTATTGCTTAGACGGGTGAACGAGCTCAAAGCTCACCTGGTGTTAAGTGGTTACCGAAGCTTGCAGACAAAACGTGAATACGAGATCAATATCTCAATCGTTTAGTAATTACGCATACTAAGACTTTTAGAGATTTAGTTTTTCATTCATATTAAAAGCAATTAGTGAAGAAGCGTTAAGTACGTATTTCATTAGAAAAATTTGTATTTGCCTGCGGGATTTGTACACATTATATAAAATAAAAGGGTTACCGTATAGAATAGAGTAAAAGCTTAACGTCATAATCATTAACTTATATATTATGCATTCATACTAACCAATTATAATTAAGGACAAAAGTCACTTTTTACGCGGCTGACATGATTTTATATTCGACACGAACAGTAGCTCCAGAGTCTTTCGCGAATATTCGTTAAGCACGGTACTGATTAGATTGACTGATTTTAATTTGCAAAACAATTGCATAATAATTAATTACTATATTCAATCTTAAAAACTAATTTTAAATAAAAAAATAATAAAAAAAATCACCTTTTTTTTTAAATTTCGAATTTCTGTAATTGAGTTTTTTATTTATTTTATTTGGCCAACGCAATCGCTGCATAAAGTTTCGGAAACTCCGGTTATTAAAAACAAAACATTTATTATTATTTTGTTATTGTTGCGTTTTTTTTTACTGTTGATTTACTAATAAATAGTTGTTACTTAATTAAAACACAAAAATATTTAGATTTTTGTGTTTCAGTCCGGTAAAAACTTAATATTATTGATCCATTATACCTAATAACGTGTAGATGTATTGTACCGACATGTAGCAAGCATTAAACACTGTCAACGATCCAGGGTTAAGGAGTATAATAATTGAATTAATTGATGAATTATTCTTTTAATTTAAGTGAGTGTAATTATATAATCGATCATTAAAAAAAGGAAATAGTGATGGTGCTCAAAAGTGTGGGTTTTGATAATTATTTGTACAAAAAGATATCCGAGGACCATATTCGAAACAAGTAAGTAGTAGTCGTTTATCTTTAAGTACTCTTTAATATATATTCAGATAAGAGGTCCTTTCGCAAAAGAAATATAAATAATAGTTTAAAAAAACTAAAAATATAATATCCTGAATTTTATTGTAAAAAAAGCGTGAGCCCATTCTTTTCTACAATAAAATCATATTTTCTTACACTTTTTTTAATTCAAATTTATAAAAAAAATTTTTCAATTTTTTTGTTGGATTTTCTATAAATACGTATTTTTTTAAACTATTTTTTTTTCATTTTTTAGTTTATATACAAATTTTCCATTATTTTTTCTATTTTTCAAAAATTTCATCTGAATCAGTCAGTAACTTATCCGAGAAATAGGTGATCGGCGCGCCTGGTAGTTTCCCTTCTTGGTCTTGCCGCAGACACGCCGGGTCTCAGGAAAACAAAAAATCGCCAATACTGATTATCCTAATAAGGATAACGGATCAAACTGTTTAAAATATTGAATTGTCATCGCTCCTTAATAAGTATGCCAAATTTCGAGTTAATCCGACGTTCTGAAGGGGTCAAAATCATGTTCAAAGAATTCGTTACATACTAACATACGTATGAAGCTAATAAAAGCGTATTAAAAAAACGATTTAAACTCTCAATAATGATTAGATAAGTATTGAACTTAGCATTCAACCGATTTCAATCTATGAATATAATTCTGGTCGTGAATTAAGACAAACGTATGTTTTTAAGAAAGATTTACTCAATATTCGCAGTAATAAATTTCGAGCAAAGTTTGAAGTTTTTAACGTGATATGAAATTTGAGAGTCACAGCGAACTTCTGCGATAAATCAGATTTAAATTATTTTTCACAACACTGTACATGAAGTAAAATAATTTTTCATGCTAAAAATATCATAGTAGCGTTGACGTTCGATAAAGTATTATTTCCTTCAATGATAATATCCTTCAGTTGGACTACGTCACGTCATTACGGATCCTCCCGATCAATTAACGGTGCTTTTAGGTACCACAAGCACCGGTCACCGTCCTCGTCGAACCCGTCGCGTCGCTTGCGACGAAGAGCTCGACGAGCGAATTAACCCATAGACACAGCCCACTGAGTTTCTCGCCGGATCTTCTCAGTGGATCGCGTTTTCGATCCGGTGGTAGATTCTGCGAAGCACTGCTCTTGCTAGGGTTCGTGTTAGCATCACTCCAGTTTGAGCCCCGTGAGCTCACCTACTAGCTAAGGTTACGCTGAAATAGCCTCTCAAGGCTATTATTAGCTTAGGTAGGAAAAAAATTGACTACGAATCATCCAGGAAATTTGCTCAGTGCTCGGAGACTAGGTGAACCAGGATTGAGGACTCCTCTTCTCTGAGGTACTGACCGAGCGGACGCTTCAAGAAGTATCTACAGCTGAGCTGACAGCATAATTGTGGCTACAGCTTGGGTGCGTCTGTTTTTGAAGGATATAGGAAATGAACACGGAAATCAGTTCTTATAACAAACGCACTCCGGAGCGTAGACTTATGTTGTTAGCGTCTGGTTTGTTCGACTGAGGTCCGCTCGGCTCATCTATACGCAAAGATATTTTACAGTTTGGATTTCACAGTAGAAGACATCTATCGAAAATGCGATTTTATACAATAAAAAAGTATTTAGTAAAACTTTGTATAGTAACCCCATCACGTGACATTAAGGTATGATTTTGTAACAATCTAATATAACCATAGTGATTTAGGTAAATTAGATTTGGTCTTCTGGGAAAATACATAATAAATAAATAATAAATAAAAATACATACCTTAACTATATATTTAATGCAATTACAAGAACTGCTTGTGATAAATACCTGGTGACTTTTAATTTCGCATTCGACATGAATATTTCGAATCGTCTACGGGTTCTTGAATTGTCAACGTCCTTGTTTAAAACGATTATTTAAGATTACGGCTCGGTTAATGAAATGGAGATTCTAAAACTTAATTCGTGCACAGATATTTGATTAAGAAGCGGGCAGCTTTTGATCACGATTCGCGGTTAATACTGTTAGGCTTGAATATTAATTTTATTCACGCTCCGGTTCTGAAGCTGCTTTTCACTGTTGTCTATTGTACGAAAACATAGTTTAATTATTATTAACCACTGACAATAAAGTAATATCTATCTAAATATTTAAAAATGAATTGCTGTTCGTTAGTCTCACTAAAACTAGAGAACGGCTGGACCGATTTGGCTAATTTTGGTCTTGAATTATTTGTGGAAGTCCAGAGAAGGTTTAAAAGGTAGATAAATATGAAAATGTTCGAAATGGAATAAAAATAACAATTTTGTTTTTTTCCTTTGACGTGTCCCCCGTCGGACGGATTCCTTTTGTTTGACTTAAGTTTATTTTATACAAAAGCTTAGGTCCTTTATTTATCGATTGAGGCACTACGAAGTCTGCCGGGTCAGCTAGTATACAATAAATAATCTAAAGAAATAATTAAATAATGTTATGAAATTTTATTAGGTATTATTTCACTTAAACTAATCCATACGAGGAATGATAGGAACAAAAAACTGATATCTAAATAATTCCAATAGAAATCGATAATTAATTTCGTTTTATGCGAGTCCCTAGTTTGTTTGTATATCGTGTTATATCCCTCTCGATTTTGTTGGAATCTCATTTTCAACGAAAGAGAGTTTTTTAATATTAACATAGCCCGGCGCAAACCCAACTCAATCTCAATAGTTAGTCGGTTTTGTCAAATTTACTCTTTGCCTCAGATAAGTGATTCAATTTACGTTCGCTCCAAATTACATTTCCAAGTAAACCGGAGACCGTAATTTAAACTATAAAAGTTAAATCCTTATTTTTCCAAGTAAAACTCGGATTGAATCTTTGCCGACGCTGGCAAAAGTTTCCTAGATCTGTAACTTTATTTATCGACTGAACTTTTCCATAATAATATAACAGCGAGCTTGGTCTATTTTTGGTTTTCCTTAACCGCATCTGAAATCACATAATGTAATCTGTAAACTTTATGGAAATGAGAAAAGATAAATCGTTTCCTTAGCAATAGATTGCGGATTGGCTTTTACCTAGTATTGCTGATGTTCATAAGGACTCTATTTACCGTCCATTGGGAAGTTAGCTTGTCAATCTGATCGGTTGACATCTTAACAGTGTGCATTCAATGGTTATGTTTTCCAAACCAATGTTTAATAGGCTCTTATTTCCACACTGTAATAAAACTTATACAAGTAGTGTTTGGGAATGAAAAATAGAAAATCGTCATAAAGGTTGAAATATCGGGCTATTATTTGCGATCAAATGAGTTGGGATCCTTGTGAAAAACAATAATTATAATACTACAAACAAAATATAGTATTAGTTGACTTGGTGTTAACAATAAAACTTCTAAAAGGTGCATTAACGTCCGTCTGGTGTAGTGGTAAGTGACATGGTCACTACACTAGGAGGTCGCGGGTTCGAATCCCGCTAAGGGAAGATATTTGTATGATAAATATAAATGTATTTTCCAGGGTTATGGATGTATATTAAATATATGTATGTGTATAATAAAAATCTTACATTTGTTTCCGATATCTGGTACCTGTAACACAAGTTCTTTACGAACTTATCACGGGACCAGTTAACGTGGCGTGATTGTTAGTAAATATTTAATTTAATATTTATTTATTCGTATCCAGCGATGTATCAGTATTCGAATCCCGCAGGCGGATACCAATTTTTGTAATGAAATACGTACGTAACAAATGTTGAGGATTGACTTCCACGGTGATAAAATTAAAATTTGCGTAATTACTGGTGGTAGGACCTCTTGTGAGTCCGCACGGGTAGGTACCACCACCCTGCCTATTTCTGCCGTGAAGCACTAATGTGACCTTACAACTATATCTCAAGGTAGGTGGCGGCATTTACGTTGTAGATGTCTATGGGCTCCGGTAACCGCTTAACACCAGGTGGGCCGTGAGCTCGTCCATCCAACTAAGCAATAAAAAATATATGTAGGAATGATGATGAACCACTGATTGGAAAAGCAGGCATTTCATGTTTCATCAAAAAATTTCGAACTGTGGTAACGTAAGCGCAGGGAATTAATTACCAACTTTGAGGTGATGCTGATTCGTAGACACAAATATATTTTTATCCACGGATTAGAGGAGTATTTTACTATACAATATAATAATTATAATATACAATTTTACACTGTGATCATTTAATTTCATGTATATTCAAAATATTTTGTAGAAAATCTGAAAAAAATTCCTGACATCCAATTTGACAATTTGTCCAATTGTACAAATTTCCTGTTGCCCACAGACCTTGGAATATGGAGACGAGAGCTGATGATGAGGAAGCCCCGACCGACCCAGCAGCCAGGAAACAAACTTATCACGATTACACAGAGCAAGATTTTGAAGGTAAGCTTCATATGCTGGATGGTGCTATATATATTTTTGCAGAAACCAAAGCACCTATTTTCTTCTTTATATTTTCATAGGTTTTTCCAGTCGTGGGCTCAAAAACCTGACGATGTTGCCAAAACGAACCCTACCAAGAGCCGTGCTTACGAAGGGCTCGGCGAGTAAATTAACCCACAGACACAGCCCACTGAGCTTCTCGCCGGATCTTCTCAGTGGTCACGTTTCCGATCCGGCGGTAGATTCTGCGAAGCACAGCTCTTGCTAGGGTTCATGTTAGCAACATCGTCAGATTTGAGCCCCGCGAGCTCAAATACTAGTAAAGGTTACGCTTATATGGTATCTCTAGACACTCATTTAGGTAGGAAAAAAAAAGTCATAATTAAAATTACTTTTGTCTACTGTTACTTCAGTCGTGCAATTTTTTTTTATAGCCCGTCTAGGTGGATGAGCTCACAGCCCACCTGGTACAACGTAAATGCGCCACCCACCTTGAGATATAAGTTCCAAGGTGCCAAATATAGTTGCAACGGCTGCCCCACTCTTCAAACCGAAACGTATTACTGCTTATTATATATATAAAAAGTATATTATTATATATATAAAAAACGTTTCTCATGCCTCATCACAAGTAAATACTTTTTTGTGTGTTTGCTTTTTATTATTCCTCCATTACTGCTACTCTGGAAGTCACGGGAACATGTACGGAATTGGTACCTTGACTGCGCCTGAACTGCCTGAAGACTTAACTAGGGCATATGTCGCGTTACGCAGAAAAGATCACACCTAAAAAAAATGTTTGAAATTTTCAATTTAACAATTTCCTAAGCTCCAATGGTCCGGCTCCTATTAAGCAAGTACTCTATTAACGAAATCTTGTTTTGCATTAACATTCAGCCGACAACGTTTGGAACAATCGAAGCATTTATAAGGATTCCTTTTAAATGGAAATATAATAATATATTGTATGTACCAGCGCTGGTTTCGATGCGAGTCACGTCTTGAGGGGAAATGATTGTGGACGCTTTATACCTGTGATATTTTTTGAAGTCTAAATCTAGAGAATTAGGAGGAAAATTGTAATTAAATTTGCTGTTTTATAGTGAAATGTATTTTATCGGACTGTGTTTGGGCTTATTTTTTATTATCGCAACTAAACTACTTTCGTCTTTTATTTACAGTTGCATCAATGTTTTTTAATCAACAAATCTAATAACAAGATTTATTTAGAGTTCAATATTGGTTAGCGTGCTTTTTAAGGTTTGCTTACTCTTTTATTGCATAGATACGTGAACGAGCTTACATCCCACCCGATGTAAAGTGGTTACCAGAACCTACAGAGATCACATGAGAAACACGAGCCCGAAGTCTCAAAAGCAAACAAACTACAGTACGTTTATAAAAGTTTCAGGGAGCTTTTTTTTTTTTTATTGCTTAGATGGGTGGACGATCTCACAGCCCACTTGGTGGTAAGTGATTACTGGAGCCCATAGACATTTACAACGTAAATGCGCCACCCACCTTGAGATATAAGTTCTAAGGTCTCAAGTATAGTTACAACGGCTGCCCTAGCCTTCAAGCCGAAACGCATTATTGCTTCACGGTAGAAATAGGCAGGGTGGTGGTAACTACCCGCGCGGACTCTTAATAGGTCCTACCACCAGTAAAATTTTAATTCTTGTGTAGAATTTTAATCATAAGCATTGTTCTCATTTTCTCATTAAATGAATGCGACCCGATAGACCTCACGTTTCCATTTCCGCCTCGATCAAACTGTCACTGAATTACCTAGCGTCGTGGAGGGAACGGTTCGAACTGCAACATAATTAGGTCAGGGGGACGGCACTAGGTTCGTTCGAGACTTATCGATATTTTAATTCTATCAATTACTCGATAAATGAGATTCGCTCGCGTCATTCAGTGCCGCTACAATTAGAACACAGAGCTGGAATTATGGTATATAAAAGCTTTTCAGTTTATGTTTTTCATCAATTAAGCTTTCGATATGAGTTGTTCACGACTTTCGCTATCAAATTAACAAGACATACAGGTGATAGAGCATATTGTGATTCCACGCTGCTCGATTACATTCCTCATTGACGATAACATAGAAGCATGCTATTTCTTGAGATGGGTGTCCGTATTCACTTCGTAGTTTGCGGATTCTGGAACCATTCGGAATGGAGACGCGACAGCATCCGAAATGCATCCACATGAAGGTCTCTAGATATAGTGAGCATGCGTCGTATACAGGGACTATCTGTATTTAGCCTTAAAAGACTGATGCATTCAACCAATATCGAGTGGGTTGAGTGGGGTGAGAAGAGCATGCATACAAATTTTTTTTAAACAATATGAATTTAAAATTCTTCATCGAAAGATTTGACATTTTTTTTTTTTTATGAATGAAAGATTACTGGTGGCCCGGAGGCCTTTCCAGTTTCACCATTTGACTAAGGATTGTGTTCAAAAAAAACAAAACATTATGAGACTCGACATATTTTAACATAGACTTAATTGAAAAACATATAGTAGTTTAAGGATAGCTTACTACAGGATACTTTAGTCATAATGGTTCACGTCGAAAGTCCTTTGAATGCTTTACTTAAACAGACCATTTTATGTTGTCTAAATAAACTATTAAGCGAAAGTAGTTCTTATTACATCCGGATAGCAAAGAAAAACCATTCTCAATTCATATCGCAAGACTAGTTCAAGGTCAAACGCGTCACTTGCCATTTTTTCGTTTGTTTGTCTATACTAATATTATAAAGAGGAAAGATTTGTTTGTTTGTTTGTTTCGAATAGGCTCCGAAACTACTGGACCGATTTGAAAAATTCTTTTTCCATTAGAAGCCGACATTGTCCCTGATGAACATAGGCTACTTTTTTTTTTTTTTTTTTTTGGTTTCATGTGTGTTTTAATGTTTCCGAAGCGAAGCGAGGGCGGGTCGCTAATTTACAATAATCTTGAGCTACGGTAATTGTGTGGAGTTACTGTTAAGTGCAGCTCATTGACAATGTCAAGAAATAATTTCAAGTGCTGTTCTTAACTCAAATAATTAAACACTTAATTTCTTTGAAGAATGCAATGAATCGATTATGACATAATATCGATCGTTTTAAATCATTCAAATGAACTAGTTCGAAATAGTTCGAATCAAATTAGTGTATCACATTGTATTGTATTATTAATTTTTGATATGACGTCAACTGCTGAGGAGAGAGAAATAATTGTATCGATATGTGGACAATTCTCAAAAAATCAACCCTAGTATCTCGTGCAAAAACTAGAACAGTAGATTGTTCAATATTTATATTTGAACGAGATTATTTGTCCTATTCATTATTTACTTACGATCTAACTGAGAGAATAATATCGCTAAAACACTGCTAAGTAATAGTAAGTAAGAACAGGGCGTAAAAAAAGAGGATGTACTACAGTAGAATCCTCTGAAGAAAAAAGAATTTTTTTCTACACTAACAATAGGTATAACAAAACATTGATCGTATTACATAGCAAAATGATTAAGTCATTTTACCGACAGTCGACCGTATCAGAACGTATCCTCACATCGTAAATGATGTCTAAATTTACAAGAATTCTAGACACAGAAAAGTAGTGTTCACAATATCCATCACAAAAAATCAATCAATAAATTTGAATTCACCTAAACTATGTAGCTTATAGACAATTGTAGACAACTCACTTCGGATTTTCATAAAAACCACATTTTTTGCATTTACCTATCTATGTACAAGTCACAAAGCTTTTAATTATAAAGTTTTTAATGGAACCACGAAATTAGACGGCGATATATTAATAATGCATGCTGTTAGAATCGACTTCATTCCAACATATTTATGTATATTTTTTTTTTGTTCTTCGGAAGGAAAATGAAAATTCGGTAAGTCTGCGTGTAAAATATTCGCCACCGGAAAATAATTTTATTTCATTACATAAAATGTACGTTCATTGGATCCAATAGTGATAAAGGGATTCACTAGAATATTCCAAAAGTACCGCTTACATCATCGATAAATCATACATCACATCCGGTACACCATCATGATCAGGTCACGTTGTTTCACTGCTGAATATAGGCCACTCTCTTAATATTCGCAATCGAACCTAGTTTTTAACTCGGGTTATCCACGTTCTGTCGGTTGTTTTTGTTTAATTTTTTTCATTCCATCGTAACAGTCAAGTTTAGAACTAAGTTTGTGATATAGATAATATTTTTAACAGAGAAACCGTGTCACTACGCTGTGACTATTTTTGAATTTTTTTCTGGCCCTTTTAGGCAGACGAGCATACGGCCCACCTGATGATGAGTGGTTAGTCCATGGACTTCAGCAATGCGCGGGGCAGAGCCAAGCCGCTGCCTACCGCTAGTTAAATGAAAAAATATCGTTTTCTTAAACGTCCTGCACATAACTTATTATGCTACCACAATAAAAACATTCAGTGCCAACAAAAAGTACCAAGACCAATTAAAAAAACAAATCTTAAATTTATATCAATAGATCGAAGATAGAATATGTAGATAGCAGACTTAAATTGCGAGTAAAACATTATCAAATTTAGTATAGCTTCCACTTAGTGATCGCGTAGTTTTCCGTTGAGGAAAAAAAAACGTATAAGTGTGTCGTTGAACAATTATGTATCGAAGTATTCTTTAAAAATAATTTCAGTGAAACGAGACTTTGTAGAGCGTTTTACGACAAAAGGGGCCACAGGCTTTTGACTTTCCTACCTGAAGGGACCAATAACAAAGTCAATAGCGCGCGTAATCTAGTTAACTATCCAGCGCTTTATTTAACATTTTGCCTACAATATTCATTTTGAGTAAGAGAAGTTTTTTAAATAATATAGTTTATTTTAAACCACTGAAGACCGATCACCATCCGCTGTGACCGTCGCCAATTATAAGTGTATGAACAGTCTAGTATTTTATTCAGTTTTCGCGAATACTAAACATTTTTAAATACTTTTACGGCTTAATCTAGCGTTTTTTATTGTCATTATTTCAGCTAACTAACTATTGTCAGGTTCCGTGCGTGCCGCCAAATTGATAAAAAGCGAGATCTTCGATTCCTTAAAATAATGAATATAAGCTTCTTGTTTTTTATTGCCCGCGTAGGCAGACGAGCATACGGCCCACCTGATGGTAATGGTTACCGTCGTCCATGGACTTCGGCGATGCCAGGGGCAGAGCCAAGCCGCTGCCTACCGTTAAAACCGCTCTTAACTGTTGAAGATAAAACTTCGTTAAACAACACAGTAAATTTTGAATCCACAAATGTAATATATAAAAATATCGTCTAAGTATAGTAAGAATAGCCGTCTAAAACATTTGTAAAACCTACTTACGTCTTTTATCCTCTTACTGTGGAAGCTTCTTCAAAGTCAGCTTTTAAGGTTAAGTACATACTGACCTTCTGTATACGATAGAAGCTTGCCTTGTAAATAGGCTAGCGCGAAAGGGACTTGTTTTTGAAGAGCTGCGTCGGGTCATGATCAAGGAAAGTGTACAGAAACTGACGTGAAATTTGTTTACTATACTTTAGATGTTTAATTGGGTGTGTGGTAGAACGGTACCGCATAATCTTTGAATCGATTTCAAACAAATGAGATGGACTTGAGAATGTGAGGCAGCATTCACAGAGTAGAATACTGCGATCACCGATCAGTCATTACTCGTGGTAGCGTATTGTAAGCCCTCACGGGTAGGTCCAGCATTCAGCCTAAATCAACCGTGAAGCAGTAATGCGTTCTAGTTTGAATCTGTCGGGTCGTCGCCTCCCCTCACGGGGGCGCGGGATGGCACTCGGGGATTCCCTTCTGGCCGGGCTTGTAACTCCCTGCCTATCGAGGCAGGGGTGATGAGCTGTAGGCTTAAGTAATGTTTTCTCTTCTCTCTTCTCTATTCTCTCTTCTTTTGAGAAAAGGGACATCTGAAAAAAGTGCTATTCATAAGGGGCGTTCTGTGAGCTTGCACCGGTAAGTGACACCAGCCTATTTCTGCCGCGAAGTAGTAATGTGTTCCAGTTCGAAGGAAAGGGTGGCTGTTTAGTATAGAACTGAGACATAGAACTTATACCTTGAGACATAATTCTCAAGTGGCTGGTGGCATACACTTTCATGTCTACGGGCTCCGGTAAACACTCAGCTCGTTGGTAGCATAAAATAAAATATATTAATTTAAAAAAATATTATTTAAAAAAAACTCATGTTATCAATTTAAAGCTGAAGACACATTTTTTTTAGTAAGCGATAATTATCTCTTTTCTAAAGCAGCGCTTAAAATAGATAAGAAATTCGTTTCCACTTAAAACTGAATAGAATATTTTTTTCAGACTTACAGAGACAGAATTTATTCAAACATCGTTACATTCGAATAAAAAATTAAAAATCTAATTATTACTTTTTGTAAACCTAAAACATTTTTAATTAATATAACAAATACCAACTTAAAAGTTCTTGCTATTCTCAACCATTTCATTAAACGGCTTATGAGCTTTAAAGCCCATGTTTGTGTAGTCTACAAAGCTTACTCAATTTAATAGCGTAGACGCGATGTTTCAAAGGCGAACGTAAATTCCGTATGACACAGTAAGCATGTTATTAGAAAAAGTAATTTTAGCTCCAATTACGCGAAAGTAACATTGTCATTACCGGAATACGGCCTATATTACATTGTATTGTGGTTAGCACATTATTACATTCTTTGCATTTCTCAAGGTTTATTACAATCGTGTAGAATAGGTATACAAATCTATAAATCTATACATATTATAAATAAAATGGGAGTGTCATTTTGTAATATTGAAATAACCGCTTTTTACTACATGCATATTAATATATATACGGTACATACCTACACCAAAATAACATTTTTTACAATTTTTGTCTGTCTGTCTGTTTGTTCCGGCTAATCTTTGGAACGGCTGGACTGATTTTGACGAGACTTTCACTGATACGTAGCTGATGATATAAGGAGTAACTTAGGCTACTTTTTTTAGACTAGCTTCGCCCCGCGGCATCCCCCGCGGTACGACAATAACCGCGGGTAACATCGCGGGACTCAACTATCAATAATAAAATTTAATGTTTCCGAAGCGAAGCGAGGGCGGGTCGGTAGTAAATAAATAAAGACAAAACAATTCGGTAGCAAATTATACTCTGTTTGTTATCCGTTTTTTTTTTATTGATGATTTTTAGTGCTATGAATAAATATGAAATAGTCGTTTTTTGTTTTAAACAAAACGCTACTAATTGACTGGCTTAAAAAGAAAATCTATTTTTAAATAATATAGGAAATGTTGTACGTAAAATGAATCTAAATCTTGAGGCGTCAGTGATTACGGTCGAATTTGAATAAGTCAGTGAACACTGGTAAGTAAAGAACTCTCATTTCACTTTTTTTGTGTCTTATTTAATTTTGGGCTCAAAATGATTTATAACCTTTTACGCCTTTGCTGTCATCAGTTTGAGTTGAAACTCTGTATCTGTGTATTACTTCTACAATTACTATGTATTATAATAATTTATGGATCTAGTCGGACGACGGAGTCAGAAGCCGGTCAGGTTTTGACTCATGCTTAATAATAAGGACTCACTTTAGAATTTCTCTCTTTAAAATGCACGTCCCCGGATACTCTGCTAGAAATTATGGAATGAAACTTATTATAAATAAGGTATTGGAATTTTCGCTACAGAATCAGATGAGCTTCAACTTGTCCAGAAAATCGCGATATTGCAAAATCCTAATTCTCTGCTTAAATCGACGGCATGTCGTACCCAAGTGGACGCCTGATAGCCATATCATAACCTTGTTGGGGTACATTGAAGAATCTGTACTTTTACGAAGTTTCTTTTTTGCTTACTTATGTCCTGGTAGCCTAAAGGGGTATTCCAGCTACCCTGAGGCTGGTAGGTGAGCTCACGGAGCTCAACCTGACGTAATTTACTAATACTGACCCAAAAGCAGTACTTCCACAGTACAGTAACCACCGGATCAAAATCGCGACCCACTGAGAAAATCCGGCGAGAAACTCAGTTGGTTTTTCTTATTCGCCAACATTAATATTCTATCATATTGACTAACAAGAACAGTTTTGCATTGAATTAAAATTAATTTCTCAAGAAGACAGCACGGGCGAACTGTTTCTGGTGGTAGTACAAGTTCATCGGAGCCTATAGACGTCACAACGTCAATGCCGTCAAACCTTGAGGAATGAGATCTAAGCCTCGGATTTATCGTATAAAGGCTGTCCTACCTTTCAAAGCGCATTACTATTTCGCGGCAGAAATAGTTAGGCTGCTTTTCAGTACAGATAGGCAGGGTGGCGGTGCCTGCCCGTGTGGCTCTACAATACTCTCTACCACCGAAACCAAATTTACGTTGACCCAGTTTTACAAATATGTAGCAAAAACACATTATAAAAGGACACCACACATAATCGATTACATGTAAATTTATAGCAGCGGGCGCGACCGGATCACATGTATTCACATCTCAATATAGATGACACACCGGTCGGATCGATCCGAATTTCCTTCCTAGCGAACACTCGTTTTCAATTAAACTGGATCAACTATAATTAAGTGGCCGGATTGAAAACGTTAAAATCGATAATGTCATTAAAAATACTTTCACAGTTTCCTCTTTGTTTATTTTTCCCTACCTTTTTTTATTGCTTAGATGAGTGGACGAGCAGCCCACCTGGTGTTAGGTGGTTACTGGAGCCCATAGACATCTACGACGTAAATACGCCACCCACCTTGAGATATCAGTTCTAAGGTCTCAGTATAGTTAAAACGGCTGCTCCGCCCTTCAAACCGAAACGCATTACTTCTTCACGGCAGAAATAGGCAGAGTGGTGGTACCTACTCTATTCCTCTAAAACAGTGAACGGAAAACATATACATCTGGTCAGGTAGTAGCTAGGATTTTATTATAAATATGTTGATGTGTGTACGCAACGTAGACGTCTGCCGTGATCAATATAAGTTTTTAAGACTACAATAAACAACATATCAATGGCAGATCTGGTCAATTACTTTCAAAATTTTATTTTTTTAGTATTTTCAAAATTGTCTGCCACAAAGTAAAACGCGCGATAACGGTCTGCCATTCTTATTTTCCGATAATAATAATCATATATTTTCAAATTTCAAAACGGCAAACGTGGTCAAATGGATTTAAAATCCGTCAAAAATCGATACCTGTCTTACCTGAGCGCTCGGCCCGTCGGCCACTTTGAGCTTAGTGAGTCCCCACCTCATGCATGGTAGGTATAGGGGTCTCAATGTACAAAAATTCAGGTCTGGTCAAATACATACAGGTATTCGCCCACGGGCTCTTGGGCTATTAGGTTAAGGCACTATTTGACTTTTGCCCGGACGGGTAGGTGAGCTCACTGGCTCAGTCTGAACTAACACTAGCCACAGCAAGAGCAGTGCTTCGCCGAATTGACCACCGGAATTTCGTTATGACTAGACATTCCGATGTTTCAGATATTTCATATTATCGGTGGTCGCGCTCTCTAATAAGATTTTATTTCTCTACAACTTAAGCTAGACTTGAAACTCACTTATCGAAGTTCAAAAAGAAAAACTTCAGCGTTGCTTCTTTATTTACTTCTAGTCAACGTAAGTTGCTTTAAACCAGAACAAGACGTCTAAATTGAATATCAAGAAAGCTGGCTGAATTCTTATTAATTTGTATTTATATTTATAATACTATTTTATCTTTCTGAATATTTGATCTTTCCTATGTTTTACCTAGGTTTTACCATATAATTACGATATGTTTTGAAGGCCATAAAAGAGCATAAGCATTATTAATCGACGATACATATTTAGGAAATGTAATGAAAATTAAAACCGTGGTTTGAACAAAAGATTGTCCATTTTATTTGGTCGGGCTTTTGAAATTCATGGATTCGTGAATAGAATGCAAATCGTGACCGACGAACTCCATTCACCCGGACGAGAGGAAGACTACAAATTTACTGCTTAATTCAGTATCAGACATGCCTTTGAAATTATTAAACTTTATCACCAAACATGAGGTACAAAAATAGGTATTGCGGGAATAGCCAATAAGTTGTTTTTATCATTTAATAGTTAGATTACGAAACTTAGATAATTTTTTTTGCTTAGATGGGTGGACGAGGTCACAACCCACCTGGTGTTAAGTGGTTACTGGAGCCCATAGACATCTACGACGTAAATGCGCCACCCACCTTGAGATATAAGTTCTATGGTCTCAGTATAGGTACAACGGCTGCCCCACCCTTCAAACCGAAACGCATTACTGCTAGACGGCAGAAATAGTCAGGGTGGTGGTACCTACCCATGCGGACCCAGAAGACGTCAAACCACCAGTAAAATTTCTATTAGACAAAAATGTATCTTTGTTCTCAGGCCATCGAGCCCACACAGTGTTTGTGGGTGTACACGTGCCCGCCCGCAGACACTCCCACAGGAAACACAAACACCACCACCGCAACGGGGAGAAGGAGAGCGAGAAACCAGGTAACCAAACAAAATAACGCAAATAAATAGCACACAAACAAACATATCTGCGACGTTATGCTCTATAAAGTATATGATTTTTATTGCCCTCGTAGGCAGACGAGCATAGGGCCCACATGATGATGAGTGGTTACAGTCGCTCATGGACATCAGCAATGCCAGGTGCAGAGCCAAACCGCGGCCTATGCTAGTTATATTATTATGATCTCATGTCAATATTAGAAGAAAATGTTGGATAATTTATTTTTGAACAAGCTTTTAAATAAATAACTTTATGTTTGAAGAAACTGTAATTTATTTATTGAATTCACCATTAGAGAGATGTGTGATTGAGGTTTACCATTTTCGCTTTTAAGACCACGATGGTAACCGATGGTAACCGATGAAAGGCGATTGCATGCAGCAGAGATGCGAATGTTGCGATGGATGTGTGGAGTAACGAGAATGGATAGAATACGAAATGAATATGTTAGAGGAAGTCTGAAAGTGGCACCTGTGACAGAGAAGCTGAGGAGTGCGCGTTTGGGATGGTATGGACATGTGATGAGACGAAATGAAAATGAGGTTGGTAAGAGAGTGTTAACTATGAATGTAGAAGGATATAGAGGAAGAGGTAGACCTAAGAAATGGATGGATTGCGTGAAAGACGATATAGGTAAGAGGGGAGTGAGCGAAGAAATGGTATATGATAGAAGAGTATGGAAGGAGAAAACATGTTTGCGCCGACCCCAGGTGACTGGGAGAAGGGCAGGATAATGATGATGGTAACCGATGGTAAGTACCACAGCCCTGCCTATTTCTACCGCGACGGCTTGACGGGTGGAAAATTCGGTATATACTGTACAATTAAGACTAATGACCTAATGACTCAATATAAGTTTTTATAAAAAATAAAGAGTTTCAATGTCTTTTTATAAGTATTTATTCATGATTAAGAGCGTAAACAGATCGATTGGTTTTGGACAACCACCGTAGATTTATTGTCAAAGGGCTGCCAACAAATTTCCCTATTTTACAAATTGATTGAATTAAATATGAGTTCTCCGTTTCCAAATTCACTGAACATCATGGATGAACTCCCACAAACACAATTGGCTTTTTGAAGAAAACAAATTTGGTATGCGGTTTCCGTTTTCCCATTATGTAATTTTTGCCTTTGCTTGCGTAAAAAAAAGAAAACATTCAATACAAATAAAAAGTTTTTCTACTTTTTTATATGCATATGAGTTTTTGTATTTTCTTTTTCGTATTCTGTATACTGGTAGTATTTGGTCGTTGAAACTTTATTGAGTAATAACGGTGATCAAATTCGTTCTTCAATGAAGGTTCTTGACGCCCTCACCGTATGATGGATAATGTCGAATTGTTTCTTTAAATGAGTAAATGATTTTATATTATGTATTTAGGGACGGTTCCAAAGCGCGGCCAGCATTATCTATTATCTCTATATATAAAAATGAATTGCTATTCGTTAGTCTCGCTAAAACTCGAGAACGGCTGGACCAATTTGGCTAATTTTTGTCTTGAATTATTTGTGAAAGTCCAGAGAAGGTTTAAAAGGTAGATAAATATGAAAATGCTCGGAATTAAATAAAAATAACAATTTTCTTTTTTTATCGATTAAGGCACTACGAAGTCTGCCGGGTCAGCTAGTTCAGCTATAATAATTCGTAACAAAAAATATTTTTGAGAAAAATGATTTTCTCCTCTCACCCACTACAGAATTTTATTCTAATATGTGTTTTTCTATATGCTTCCGGGTCTTAAACACAGGGTAGGGCCAAACAGAAGCCAGTTACCAGTTATACCAGTTTTATAGTTATTAAAAATGTATTTTGGTACTAGCTCAGTGTGGAGCACGAACGCTTTCCACGCTTAACTGTCTTATAATAAAATCAAATCAAAACAAAATCTAGAAATTAATTATTACTGAAATGAGCCCAAATTACCGATATTCGAATCTCGTGCTTGTTTCTAGATCGAAGCGTAGACGGAAGGGTGGAATTACTGTTATGACAAATTTCAAAATGGCGTCTCGTGTTAAGTGACGTTTCTAGATATTCATAGACTACCTACAATTAAAAAATAAAGATCTCAAATACCATTGATATCCTTAGGGCCCCCGATAATGTCTCGCGTCAGAAGATTGAGCGTTACGGACGACGGAAAAACATGTAAGAATTAGAAAGATTAAAATCAGCTGCCGTTTCTTCTAAGCCCTCTTATGTTTTAAACTGTCATTCCATTGTTATGATCTTTCAAGGATTTCGACGACTTCATTCGTGACATACGCATGTTATTCACCCTGTTTCGCTTATGATTCTATAGATGTTGCTCTAGATTTTTGTTGGAATTTACACACATTTTCTGTACTTGCATTGTTCTCCTTACGTAATGATTTTTAAAGTTTGAACCGACGATTGAATTAAACCACTTATAAACACAATAATTCAAGATTTGAAGCCGGGTAAATGTGTTATTGGTTGAATTTCTTTGCACTTTAAATTTTATAGTGTTATTTATTTCTGATATCTTCCTGAGGGTATAATTTAGAGAGAAAAAACACTTCTGTATTCCAGTGACTCCACCAGCACAGAGAGTACAGTTCATACTTGGCGAGGATGTCGATGATAGCACACTTGAATCTCATCCTTTATTTTCCGAAATGGAAGAATTGGTCAAAGAGGGTGACGAACTGGAATGGAAAGAGACAGCTCGATGGATCAAATTCGAAGAAGACGTCGAAGAAGGGGGCAATCGTTGGTCTAAGCCACACGTTGCCACTTTATCATTGCATTCGCTTTTCGAGCTCCGCAGCCTGATCCTAAACGGCTCTGTCATACTGGATATGGAAGCTAGTTCACTAGAACAGGTAGCGGATAATGTATTGAACAGCATGGTGAACGATGGGTCGCTTGGATATGACTCTAGGGAAAAAGTTAAGGATGCACTGCTAAGACGTCACAGACATCAACATGAAAGACGAAACCACAATATGTCTAGGCTACCTCTAATTAGATCGCTGGCCGACATTGGCCGCAATCACTCCTCTTGTAAAAGTAAGTTTCTTTGATTAATAAAATAAATATGTCTTAGTTTCATTAACTTATATTTGTTTTACGATTTCTTTTTTTAAATTAATATGGAAGGTATTGTGGGGTGAACTCAGATTTTCAGGATGGTGGCTCTCGACGCTCCAGTTCGAGGAGTTGTCGAGGGTCCACCTCATCACCTCACACGGCTCTACTCCAGGCAGCCGACGAAAGAGGCTGCTACCTAGCTGTTCCAGGTTAGCTAAGCGTGAAAATGGTAAAAACTGTGTGAATATTGGCTCACTCAATTCACAGCCTCGGTTCTCACAATGATAGAAGTGCACCCACTTGGCTAATATAAATTTTGTAAATATTATAATTGTAAATATTTGTTTGAAGATGGTTTAATATAATACGTAAGATTATGTATGTTCGGACGGATTGAATTTGAAAACTTCTTGAATATTGGTCTTTATATTACAGTGGAAGAAGGCGGTACAGCAAGTGGAAATTCTCACAAAGGAGAATTCAGTCGTTTCCTAGGCATCCCTAACGCGGGTAACCGCTTATCCTCTTCGATGTTATTTCTTTTGTATTGTTTGATTGTTTGTTTTGCATTTTGCCATCCAATTCAGTACCTATGAGTTTCAGTACTGCTTTTTCTGTCTACGATTCGTGAAATTATAGGTGTAATTTCAAAATTATTTTCTTCAGTCCCAATTCAATACAATAAATAATCCGTTATTAAAATCTGCATTACATTTGTATCGTGATATAAATATCATCATAATGCTATTGTGTTCGTTTGTATGATAATTTAACAAGCTTTGTTAACATTTATTTGCACTTTTAAGCCAGCGACTAAATGTTATGTTTCTGCTTCTGTTGCGGTTTTATGAAACTCAAGTTTATGTTTTAGGTGGTGCCAGCGACGAAGGCATGGTAAAGAGTCCAAGCAGCGTTTCAATGAATCGCCATCAGAGTACAGGCGATCTCCACTTGAACGGAGATATAAATCATAAGTGTAATTTAAATTTTATGAGAAAAATTCCACCAGGAGCGGAGGCCTCCAATATCTTAGTTGGAGAAGTCGATTTCCTTGAAAAAACATTATCAGCATTCGTAAGACTTAAGACCGGGACCATTATGGGTGATTTAACAGAAGTACCAGTCCCGACCAGGTTTATGTTCGTTCTATTAGGACCGCCAAACAGCAATTCGAGTTTTCATGAAATCGGCCGTGCTATGGCCACATTGATGTCCGATGAAATATTTCACGAAGTCGCTTACCGAGCTAAAAAGAGGGATCATTTATTAGCTGGCATAGATGAATTTCTCGATGCTGTCACGGTTTTACCACCAGGTGAGTGGGACCCGGCCATCCGTATAGAACCACCAGCAGCTATACCCTCGCAAGATCCTCGGAAGCGTCCTAATGATAATCCTAAAGATGAATTAGACGAAGAAGAAGAGGAGCAAAAACAAAGAGAAGAGTCAGGATTAGCAAGAACAGGACGATTATTTGGTGGCCTAATAAATGATCTTAAAAGAAAAATGCCATGGTATTGGTCGGACTTCAAAGACGCTTTAGCTCTACAATGCATTGCCTCGTGGATATTTTTGTATTTTGCATGTCTATCACCCATAATAACTTTTGGCGGACTACTTGGCGAGGCGACTGGAAAGAATATGGCAGCAATGGAGTCTTTAGTATCAGGATTTGTCTGTGGAATGGGCTATGGTTTCTTTTCCGGACAACCGTTAACGATTTTGGGCTCGACGGGTCCGGTATTGGTTTTTGAAACGATTGTATTTGAATTTTGCAGACAAATAGGTTGGAATTATATGTCGTTTAGATTTTGTATTGGGACGTGGATCACGGTTATTTTGATCATATTGGTCGCGATCGACGCAAGTGCGCTTGTTTGTTACATAACAAGATTTACAGAGGAAAATTTTGCCACATTAATAGCCTTCATTTTCATTTATAAGGTAATTAGTCTGATAACAGATTACTGACGGGCACTTAGCTATATAGAACTTATACCTGGACCCTGAATACCAAAGATCTGTAAATGCGCTAAAATGGCCTATCAATTACTTGTATATTATGTGTTTGACACGAAATTCATATTATCTCTTATAAATATATTATTTCTAAAAAAAAAAAGATATTTTTGGTCTATGACTGGCTGTATTTTTAAATTTAGCTTGCTTAGGTATGAGAAACAAAAGAACAAATTGAGGATCCGAATCAAACTAGTGTGTTTTCCTTTCTCCGACGTTTTTATTCCAACTCCTCTGATAAAACAGGATAAATTATTACGCTATTAATAATAAAGATGTTTATTACAGGCAGTTGAAAACGTTATATCTATAGGAAAGAAATATCCTATGAAGACACGCGCCGACGAAGGCTTCAATTACGAGTGTTATTGTTTACCAACCAATTATTCTAGAGTACCGGAGCAATTTAATTGGTCCACTGTTGATAAGGAGGCTTGTCAGGTACATGTAGTAATTACTTATTACGCAATCCAGTACAACTTACCACAATTATAGGAAAAAATATAGAACTTGCATTAGAAAGAAAAATAGAAGAGTAGTATTATATTTTAATGTTGTTCATGCAGCGCATCAACGTCAAGAATACTATTAAAAAATGTTTTTCAGTTAAACAATGGAACGCTAACGGGAGAAGGATGCCATACAAAGGAATATGTACCAGACGTTTTTCTGATGTCCATAATACTGTTTCTGGGAACTTTCACAATTTCAATTATATTAAAGGACTTTAAAAACTCACTATTCTTTCCATCGAAGGTACGTATCAAGATTTACTTCATAACGCTTTTTTTTAATGTATTTACTGACTAAAGCCTCATTGTTTCAGATAAGACAGGTCATAAGCGACTTTTCAGTTATTATTGCTATATTATCAATGTCATTCTTGGATTATAAAGTTGGGGTCAAAACTCCCAAACTCGAAGTACCATCCGAATTAAAGCCAACGTTGCCCACGAGAGATTGGGTTATTACACCATTCAATGGAAACCCGATATGGTCAGCCTTGGCAGCCTTACTGCCCGCACTATTGGGCACCATACTTATTTTCATGGACCAACAAATAACTGCTGTTATCGTGAATCGTAAAGAGAACAAACTGAAGAAAGGCTGCGGCTACCATTTGGATTTATTCGTTTTGGCCATATTAATACAAATCTGTTCCGTTATGGGTTTGCCGTGGTTCGTAGCGGCCACGGTTCTTAGCATTAATCATGTGAATTCGTTGAAAGTTGAATCGGAGTGTGCGGCTCCCGGAGAAAAGCCGCAATTTCTAGGAGTCAGAGAGCAAAGAGTTACCCATATACTGATTTTCTTGACCATAGGCTGCTCGGTTGTATTGACACCGGTTTTAAGGAACATTCCCATGCCGGTACTTTTTGGAGTCTTCTTGTATATGGGTGTAGCGTCACTGAAAGGCTTACAATTTTTCGATCGGATTCTGATAATGTTTATGCCTCAAAAATACCAGCCAGACCACATGTTTTTAAGACAGGTATGTTGGCAAAAGCGATAATATGTACGCGAAAGAATATCGCATCGAAATTTACTATAATTTTATGAATGTTTTAGGTACCTATACGACGCGTCCATCTTTTTACCGCAGTACAATTAACCTGCCTCGTTTGCTTGTGGGTAATAAAATCTTTCTCTCTAACGTCGATTTTATTCCCTTTAATGTTGGTCGTTATGATTGGAATAAGAAAGTCATTAGATTGCTTCTTTACGAGGAGGGAACTGAAAATACTGGACGACGTGATGCCGGAAATGACAAAGCGAAATCAGGACGAGCTGCGAGAACTTGGCGGTGCTGAGGTGGGATGGCATGCAAAACTATTACGTCTTTGCCATCGATATTAATTCCAAGCATTTCCAAAAATCATGTACTCACTTTTATTATCGCACTATCACATTTTCGTGTTTATGTTTTTGTAGTTGTATGTAGTGATGTTTTTGTCGCAAAATAAATATCATTCGCGTATTATTACCGTTTTTTATTTTCATCCAATCGCTTATATTCCTTAATTTCAAGTTAGATTCTTAATTTTATCTTCATTTATCTTTAAACCATTACAAAGTAATGTCGTAAAGCTTTGCTATGATTTCAAATGTCCTATGTACTTTAAAAGTTTCTTAGGGTAATTCCTTGTAGGAATCAAATAAGAGCAATCCTCCAGCATACCAAGAAAACCTACAGATACCACTTATTAATGGAAATATTATGAACATACCACTCACCTCTATAAATATCTCAGAGGAGGTAAACAAAACTGGTATATGGAAACAAGTTAATAGCAATAATAAGAGTCGTAACGATCATAAGAATAAATCCGGAAAGAAAAAGTAAGTATTTTTAATGTGTTTGATATTTTAAGGGATCATAATCTTCGTCCAGTTTACTGTCGAATAAATAGGCAAAAAAGAAATAAAGTGGTAAATAAACTAATTAGTTCAGGCAACGGAACAACGCTTCCGCCCACCGACATGACACCAAGTGTCTTTTTCTCAGGAGTACACGTAATAAGCGATGTGATAGTGCCGATGTTTTATCCAGCAAGCAAATACCAATTTTGCTAATCAAATACGTACTTAGCACTCGTTCATGAATTACTACCACGTTGGAGGAATAGTGTTAAACCGGCAAGAAATGTAATTTAAGTAATTACTATACAACTGAGCTTAAGTCTCAAAACGGGCGGTGACATTCAGTAATCAAAATCTTAAGTGCATTAAGAAAATGAACGTTATCTACAAAACTAAGGACGCGAATGTCTTGCTATCTTTATAGATAGGCTGAAATACCAAACCGTACACAAAAAGATGAAGCTTAAATCCACCGCTTCAAGCAACTAATATTTTGAATTATTATTTCAGTAATAAACACAAAAAAAATATGTCGAAAAATGCACAAACGGAAATCGAAAGGAGACTGTCCGTAATGGACGAAGTCGAAGAAGACGATCCATCGGTTAAGGTGTGCGTCATTGACACCAAATTTTAACGAGCATGTATAGATCTCGTCAACGACTATTATAAGGTTCCACTGCATGTTTAATAATTAGTTTTAATGAGTTTTACGCGCATGGAATTCACTTTTTAAACTGTAATATTTCATGACATACTTAATAGTGTTATGGTTTAATACTGTTATGATTTGAATAATTTTGTTTATATCAATTTGGTAAACAGTTAAAACTGCAGCTAACCTACTATTAATGCAATGAATAGACGTGTTTGTGATTTTCGCTTTTTTACACATTCTAACCTACTTAATTTAAATTGTTAATTTAAGTTAAAATTAATAACATCATAATTTTTTGTTTTATTTGTCCATAAAATCTAATGCAATATTTAATAATTAATTTAATATTTTATTTTAGATAGATATAGTTTTAGTTGTAAGTTAATATTTGTTTATAAAAATTTAAGCGGCTAAAATTAATTTTACCACTTAGTATTTTGTTTTGGTGTAAAGACATCCGTTCGGGTGTGGTGTATTATTATTATATTTTTACCTATCCTCAGGTTTGCATGTTAGTATAGACGTAAATACCTTGAGAATACTTGAGAAATTAAAATGACCTACATTTCTGAAGTTTTGAGCTTAGAAAAATAATTTTAACGTTTCAAATTCAATGTAAACATGGAGTTTGACTCATTACATTGACATTAAGGTCCAATATCGAATAATCTCATTTTTTTAATTAACCATATTAAATTGTAATCGTTTCTAGATACTTGACCATTATCAGGAAATGATTTCTATAAATAATATCTAAAAATTTAGGTTTTGATCTGATGTAGTACAAAGAAATTAAAAACTACAGACAGGTTAATTTTGTACGAACATCTGAACCGCCAGAAATGAGTCGTTTGCATGAAATTGTAAATAAGTTTAGCTTACATTACTAGTATCAAGAATCGTGTTAACGCATTGAAAGTTGTTCTCTTTTTTTAATTGTCATTTATTTTGTTACTGGCAATAATAATCGGCATTGTTTAAGCAATCTCGTTTGCCCTTACAGTGAAAAAAAAAGATGTGTATTTATATTTACGTGACAATTTGAATGTATTCGTCGTCTGAACATTTCCAGAGCGATATTGTAAGGCGCAAGGACTCGTGGAGCGGTGGAATCAAAAAGAGTGAATCTGGAAAAAATAATACGTCTGCCGAAACCTCGGTGTAACACCGTTTCGAAGTCTAAAAGGTTTAGTTTTATTAAGGCCAAATTTATTTCCTACCGTCTTTTATAGAATCAGTTTTTTTTTGTGGCTTATACCGGTGGACGAGCTCACAGCCCGCCTGGTGTTAAGTGGTTACTGGAGCCCATAGACATTTACGACGTAAATGCGCCACCCACCTTGAGATTTAAGTTCTAAGGTCTCAAGTATAGTTACAACGGCTGCCCCGCCCTTCAAACCGAAACGCGTTACTGCTACGCGGCAGAATTAGGCAGGGCGGTGGTACCTACCCGTGCGGACTCACAAGAGGTCCTACCACCAGTAAAGTATTTGTGTATACTTTATTTTTAAATATCGGTGTTAGTTTCAGAACATAGTTGTTAATATTTAGTATAATAGGAATATCGTAGATTATAAAAATTACTTCCAAGCACCTCTGTACTGTTATAGATGTCTAGTCAGTACCAGGTCCGTCTTTTCCATTGGCCACTATGGCCCAAGACCTGAAGATCCTTGGAGGCATCTAATTATTAATGAGACCGAGGAAAAGGACCTTATGTGCCTGTGGTAGATTGTGCACTAACCCTTTTGCATTCGCATGATGTTAATTAAAAGTCATGTGTCATTAGAGACTCAATTATCTCCAAGTTCCAGCGCCTCCAATAGGTTTTAGATATAGGTAGGTATTTTGTAATAAATGTATAACTGTATTAACTAAGTAGGAGGCCCTGTTAGTTACACGCAAAAAAGTGCCAAATATAGCAGCAGTCTCTACGTATTAGAACATAATGTGTGATGTAGGTTAGCAAAATCATAAGTATTGTTTTTATTCAGAAAAACCACAGTTCGTTATAAATAGCAATTATAAAAATGTGCTATTTTTTCTTATCTAAATGGAAAGCAAAACCAGACGGTAAATATGTGTCTTGGGGGAAGAAAAAGCATATAACAATATACCAGTCAATTAGGAATTAAAAAATTACCAATTATTATTCGATTAAATACCTCTATAGAAAATCTGATTTATCTTAAAGTTTTATGTTTACACTTAAAAAATATCAATTCTACAATATTTTATTTTAATCATAGACAAGAATGTGCACAGAGTATCTACCAATGTGTATTCTAGGACCGATTTGCTTTATCGATAACTTTGAATTATGAAGATTATTGCAGATAGATTAATAATGCCTGCCTGCAGAAAAGTATAGGGCGCACTCAAGTTGCCTTCCGCTGAGAAATCTTTTCAAGCGTCGTTTGATTTAGTGTGATGAGATCATAACACTTGTTCTGTGGAGGAATGTATATTCAGAGCTGAATGATACAGGACATAAAATAATTCTTGAAAACTGGATAAATTTGTACCTGTGTCCGGTTTGTGTGATTTTTAATAGGTAGACACAATTATTTGTATTTAATCATAGTAGGTAACTCAAAATATTGATAGTTTAAATGTATGTTTTATGGTACTGTCTTATTTGTTAATCTTTAAAAACATGTAAGTGTTTATTTTGTAACGATTTAAAATCCAAAGACAAAATTAGTTTTTAAAATTACGTTTCGATCTAAAATTTAGCCTAATAATGAATCTACGTAAACTGTCAATTTACAAAAACAAAATTAAACTTTCGATTATCTAAATAAAATTAGGTATGATTAGTTACATCTTATTTACATATAAAGCATGGCGTGTAGACGTAAGAACTGTCTTATATTAGAGACATGTTGAAATAGTGTCCCGCTGTAAGTGACAAATTACAACTCAGGAAGCCACCGAAATAAAATTGGCGTAGCAAATGATATGATACGGATGTAGCAGCTGTAAAGCGAGTGATGTATTAAAAAAATATATTTTAATTTTCAAGGCGCTATTTTTGAAATTTCACCTCTTGCTACAGTGGCGCCACCCTAATTGGTCACTTTTATAGTAGAAAGTGCTATGTACCTCTACCCGATATAATATTATAAACCAAGACTAGAACTTAGTGAAGTAGTCGTAATTAAGCATTTTGAATCAATTATACCATTTATTATGTTATCATTGGTCGGTTAAAGTTAATCATCAATGTTTGTACCTGGCTGTATGTTTGTTACGGATTTGTATCGTTTTTATTGATATTAAATGTGGTGTGTTAACAAAAGTGCTTTTATTTATTTCAATTTATATATTGGTGCATTTTGACGACTGAGTCGTGAACTCGATTGACACTTCGGGCATTCATTATGATGTGTAGATATGTATTTGTCTGGGTATCTAATTTCTTTTTTTTTCGTTGATATCCTATGGGGCTATTTTAACTTCTCACGGACCGATAGATGAGCTCACGTGCTCAACCTGAGAGAATTTGCTATCACTAGTCCTAGCAACACCATTGCTTAGCAGAATCTATCACCGGATCGGAATCGCAACCCACTGAGAAAATCCAGCTTGAAACTCAGTGGGCTGTGTCTGTGGGTTAGTACGCACATCGATCTTTTAGCATGTCGCACTAACAACCAACGCGGATTCATTTTTTAATGAATCATTACGGACACGTTGAATACAAATAGAGGTTTTACCTTCCATTTAACTCCAGTTAATTGCAAAAGTTTCAACCTCAAATTTACGAAAAAAACGAAAATAAAACAATAACATCGTAATTAGGTAGTTCTTGTTATAAATAAATCTTAATATAATAATAATAATTTACAAAATCATTTTTCTACGGGCGTTAATTTTTCTTTTTCTTCTGGTCTGGTAGCAGCCCCATTTCCTCTTGGTGCTTCCTGATCAGTTGCTCCTGCACGTCCGGTAGACAAGGCGAGTACCGGCTGTACTCCATACTGAACTCTCCTTTACCTTGAGTCATTGACCTGGGTAGACGATTTGTATTAAAAGAAACAACATATGGGCATCGATTTGACTGTGACTCTGGCATTGATGACGTATATGAGCGACGGTAACCGCTTACCATTGGTTGGGCCGTATGCTCGTCCCCATACAAAGGCAATAAAGAATAAAAACAAACCAGTTTTGACAAACTAATCCCATCCCTTGTTAAAGATACAACTTTGAGTAATAAAACTGGTGGTAGGACCTTTTAAGTCCGCATGGGGAGGTACTAACACCCTGCCTATTTCTGCCGTGAAGCAGTAATGCGTTTCGGTTTGAAGGGTGGGGCAGCCGTTGTAACTATACTGAGACCTTAGAACTTATATCTCAAGGTGAGTGGCGCATTTACGTCGTAGATGTCTTTGGGCTGCAGTAACCACTTAACACCAGGTGGGCTGTGAGTTCGTCTACCCGTTTAAGCAATAAAAATAAAATAAAAAAAACTATGCATAATTACTTCACATGACTACTTAGCAACAGAAATAGGCCGGATGGTGATAGTTAGTTACTCTTGAGAGCTTGCAATAATAGCCCCATCACCAGTAAATACGCCTTGTAAAATAATACCAGTACCAGCTCAAGTGGTTCCGTTGTGAACGGAGTGTGGCGACTCACTTACCGCCACTACTTGGGCAACCGCCTTACAGTGTCGACAAAATCGCCGTCGCTTGTGATTTTAGCCAATCACCCGCTACCTTTATTGCCTACCTTAGCTGATAGCCTTGAGAGGCTATTTCAGCGTAGCCTTAAGTAGTAGGTGAGCTCACGGGGCTCAAACCTGACGTTGCTAACACTGACCCTTGCAAGAGCAGTGCTTCGCCAGGATCTACCACCGGATCGGAAACGCGACCCACTGAGAAGATCCGGCGAGAAACTCAGTGAGCTGTGTCTATGGGTTAATTTACTCGTCGAGCCCTTCGTCGCAAGCGACGGGTTCGGCGAGGACGGTGACCGGTGCTTGTGGTACCTAAAAGCACTGTTAGTGGATCGGGAGGATCCGTAATGACGTGCTATGGGCGACGTCGACTGTTTACCATTCGAACCACCGGATCGGGAACGAATGTTGGAATGTCGGAGATACTTCAACAGCGTATCGGCAATCTTGGAAACTGCAGGCAGTACACATTTCGATACGTCTGCCGTGTTGTGCGCTATTGTTCGTCTTTCCTTATACTGAGTTACTTAAGTGTTAATCCACTTCTACCTTATATATAAGTTCCAGACAACATTTTTTTTTTGTTTTTTGTTTTATTGCATAAATGGGTGGACGAACTCACAACCCACCTGTTGTTAAGTGGTTACCGGAGCCCATAGACATCTACGACGTAAATGCGCCACCCACCTTGAGCCATCTAAGGTCTCAGTATAGTTACAACGGCTGCTCCGCCCTTCAAACCCCTTCCCTTTGTCATATGACGATACTTTCAACGTACCTCAGTTCTCCGGCGTATCCGAACATGTTGTTGAGAGGAACCTCGGCGTAGATGGAGGTCCAGCCCTCGGCCCCCTCGGTCCCGGTGATGATGCCGCCGCGTTTGTTCAGCTGCCCGACCACCGTGCCGTGGAACTCGTCCGGCAACGTTACTTCAACGAACATGACCGGTTCGAGTATCTGCCACGCTCCCACGTCGAAAACTGAAAGCGACAATGCAAAATTAAATAAAAAATTCCCTTTATAGTCCAGTCATTTTAGGCCAAATTAAGGGCTTTTTTTTTATTGCCTACAGCCTACTTGGTGTTAAGTGGTTACTGGAGCCCATAGACATCTACAACGTAAATGCGCCACCCACCTTGAGATATAAGTTCTAAGGTCTCAAGTATAGTTACAACGGCTGCCCTACCCTGCAAACCTACTGGTGGTACATACCCGCGCGGACTCACAAGAGGTCCTACCACCATTAAAGGTAAGGTAAGGTGGTGAGGTATATCTCGGAAAATCTATCGATTTTGTGACCTTTGACCCCTGACTTTAAAACTTGTGACCATCTAATTATATGTGAATTTTGAGAACTGTTTTAGGATGCCAAAATACAATTTTTTATGTGGTAATAATATACTGGGTATGTCGATTTTCCGAGGTCAAGCCCCTATAATGACTGGACTATTATTTGAGAAGTCGGACGGGTTGTCAGTCGACTCGGCCAGCCGGAGCCCGTAGGCTTCAGTATGAGTTTGAAGATATAATAGCATGGATAACATCCTACGATTTGAAACGGAATGTTTTCGGTAGGCAGCGGCTTGGCTCTGCCCCTGACATTGCTGAAGTCAATGGGCGACGGCAACCACTCACCATTAGGTGGGCCGTACGCTCGCCTGCCTACAAGGGCAATAAAAAAAAACCATTGCTAGCAAAAAACTATAGAACATTTTATGTATCTCTATGGATTCTATAATGTGTCAAATATCATACGTTATCTGTGCTGACAAAAACAACAGATAATATAAAAATAAAAGAAGGTACAAAATAATTAAAATTCTTAGATATTTTTGACTAAGTTCTAGCTTCATAGTGGAAATGATAGGACATACAGGATTATAGGGTCTTAACATATATTATGAAAACTTATAGAAACCTCATGAATACTTCAGCTAGCTTCTAGCTATAAATAATCGCTGAACATACACAGCGGGATATATGTGAAAACTCTTGGGAGGCTTGAAGATAATCTAGTCCGCTTTGTTTTTAAAGTTGTCAACGATATCGGTCATTCTATTAAATAAAGACATCTTGGAATCATATTAAATCTCTTACCATCCTTGACGGCCCCCTTAGCTGCCAAGAAGAATGCCAGCTCACTGGAGTCCACAATGTGGTGGGCTCCGTCCTGAAGCCTGAACTTCACACCGGAGACCTTGTGCCCAGACAGGTATCCCTTTTCGCATGTATCCAGGAAACCTCTTTCAACACCCGGCACAAACTGCTTGGGAATGTTCGTACCCACAGTTTCATCAACGAATTCGAGTACTGAAACATATTTTTATTTTTTATTGCTTAGATGGGTGGACGAGCTCACGGCCCAGCTGATGTTAAGTGGTTACCGGAGCCCATAGACATCTAAAACGTAAATGCCGCCACCCACCTTGAGATTTGAGTTGTAAAGGTTTTACTTTTAACAGCTGTTTTCTCCAAACCCACAGAAATGGGCGGGGTGTGATACCTACCCGTGCGGACTCACAAGACGTCCTACCACCAATTTTTAATTTTACTAAAAATATTTTATTGGTGCTAGAGCGTATTGAGACCCGGCGCGGGCAGGTACCACCACCCTTCCTATATCTGCCGTAAACCAGTAACGCGTTTCGGTTTGTTGAAAAGCGGTAACAGTGGATGTCTGGCTGTACGTCCCTAAGTACGAGATGCAAATTAATGTTACTGGTCAAAGATAACGGAAGTCGGCCTATACCTGTGTTTTGGTGAGGAGGTAGAGGTTCTATGATGCCGCTGACTCGTGCGTACTGGCCAGCCCCGCCCGACTGTTTCTTGTGTAAATAATCGAAAGCGCAAGGCGAAATCAGCGTCTCCCTGCACATTTAATTGCAAACATTAGCCAACAAATATAATAGTGGCTTGAAGATCGTTGAAATTTCATCAGGACAGATGAGAGAGCCCCTGCTCTGCCGGGAGGGGTAGGATTTCCTAACAGCTGCCCGAGCGCCCTCACAGGAGACTTACGGCTCAAGGGCAGCTGCTTCGCAAATGCATTTAGTAGCGGATCGGAATCGCAACTCGGTGAAAATCCGGCGAGAAACTCAGCTCAATTATTTAAACCAGTATAAAATAAGTGAGACGAGTTTTATAAATTTAGGGAAGTGACTAGTTTTCTATTCATGACGAAAGTAAACTAGAAGTAAATAATGGTAGCATATTTGAAACCCAGGCGAGTACCAACACCCTACACACACAGATTAATATATTTACGTCTCTTAAAAAAATACTTAAATCCTAAAATGTATTTTTATTAAATATTTATTAAATACTAGCTGACCCGGCAGACTTCATAGTGCCTCAATCGATACATAAAAGACCTAAACTTTTGTATAAAATAAACTTAAAACAAACAAAAGGAATCCGTCCGACGAGGGGCACATCAATGGGAAAACAAAATTGTTATTTTTATTTAATTCCAAGTATTTTCATATTTATCTACCTTTTAAACCTTCTCTGGACTTCCACAAATAATTCAAGACCAAAATTAGCCAAATCGGTCCAGCCGTTCTCGAGTTTTAGCAAGACTAACGAACAGAAATTCATTTTTATATATATAGATAGAAGATAGATTCAGTAACACTCACCTGAAAGCAACCTTGGGTTTCCCAAGTTCGACCGGACAGTTATATTCTCTCTCCATTCTTTGAGCATAGATCTCAAGATGAAGTTCGCCCATACCGGACACTATAGTTTCCTTATTGTCGGAGTCGTAATGAAATTGGAAAGTGGGATCTTCTTTTGTGAATCTTAAAAGAATAAAACGGTAACTTATTGTTAATGATGTTCAATCAATAGAACCAACTAATATTATTTTTAAGCACAGATTAACATCATCCGGTTACCACTTTAGATCAGGCGGGCTGACCGGTAGGCAGCGGCTTGACTCTGCCCCTGGCATTTGCTGAAGTCCATGGGCAACAGTAACCAATCACCATTAGGTGGGCCGTAAGCAGACGAGCATGTCTAACTAAATTATGAATAATATGTTCCATTCAGATTAGATCAGGTTTGGGTAACGGAAATGTTCTCTTTACACCTTGATCTGAAAATCAAGGATAATAAACAATTTGACCTTACTTAAATTTAATGGTTTTTTCCTATTGAAATTTATTCTAAGATCAAAAATATAATACTGACCTAGCAACAGCCTTAGAAAAGTTATCTCTGTCTTTATTTTGCTTCGGTTTGATGGACATGGACACGACTGGGTCAGGAACATGTATGGACTCCATTGCGAGCTGCAGTTTGGCATCGTTCACGAATGTGTCTCCCGAAGCGCAGTCCACACCGAACAGCGCGAATATATCACCGGCCAGGACCTCGTTAACCTCTTCCATGTTGTTCGAGTGCATGCGGACTAAGCGTGATATTTTTACCTAAAAAAAATACGTGATTTTAGGAGACATGCAACTGATAATTTCAAAAGGAAGGATTCGCTTCATCGAGCGAGTATTTTCGCACGTGGTTTGTCGACAAGTTGATAGTTTGATTGTTGATAGTTTATAAATATTGTTACAATAAAATTTAAATATTTTCTAAAAAGGTCAGTATTTCCTTCGGCGAAGGCGAGTCGTAGATACAATTAAAATTACTATTTTTTTCCCCACTACTTATTCGCTGGTAGCTTAAAGATCCTTTCCAACTACGCGCGAACTGGATGACTATATACTGTTACGATTCAATCTAGCACTTTTTTATTGTCATTGTTATTTCCAAATTTTCGAATACTTAAGTTAAATTGGTTTAGTTAAATCACAGATGACTGTTATTCGTCATAAAGCAATAATGCGTTTCGGTTTGAAGGGTGGAGTAACCATTGTACTGTAAAACTGAGGCTTAGAACTCATGTCTCAAGGTGGGTAGTGCCATTTACGTTTTTGGATTTGGTGGGCCGTGAGCTGATCCACCCATCTGGGCAATAAAAAAAGTAATTTAATATTTTCAACTCAAACCTTTTTGTAAGTCCTGGCATTGAATATATGGTCACCTCTCTTCAACATCCCTTGATAACACCTCAAGTATGTGAGTTGACCAAATTTGCTCACTTCCAACTTGAATGCCAAACCAACAAATGGTTTCTTATTATCCCTAGTCGGATCCAACACTATGGTTTGGCCTTCACCATCTTTGCTTTCATTTAACAAGGCAGTGTTTTCTACTTCTCCTGGATGCGGTAGATATGTGAGCACAGCATCCAGTAAGGGTTGAATTCCCTTATTCTTTAGAGCTGTACCCAAAAGCACTGGAGTGAATGCTCGTTTTAATGTGGAACGCCGTAATGCTTGCTTGAGATCATTGACTGTCGGAGTTTTCTCTTCTAGGAATAACTCTCCTATAAAATATTTAATCGCTATTAGTACTAGATATTTAAGAGATACAACATAATATAAGATGTATATTAGCAAATGTATTGATTCAATTTAAATAATTTAGGTACTTTTTATGCAAATATATACATGATAATATTTACCCAATGTTTCATCTACATTTGAAAGATGTTCAATCAATTCATGTCTCCTTTCCTTAACTTCAGTTCTACGATCTTGTGGAATCTCATCGAGCCGCACCTGCTCGCCATATTCACCATCAAAATATATAGCTTTCTCCTCAACAAGGTCCAAAATTCCTTGACACTCTTTTTCTAAGCCAATTGGTAGATGTATAAATGCAGCATTATGTTTTAATTTTGAACGCATTTGTTTGAGTACTCTGAAATTTATTTTAATCATTTATTCAAACTTTTCCTATATATGCTATAGAATATGTTTTAATCTTCTTACTTATATTTAATTGTATGCTGCTATGTAATCTATGTGAGAGTACAGTGTATATATAAGGAATAGGTGCCTAAAGAGCTGAATTATAAGCATTCTAATGCTTGGTTCAGTTTCACAAATTAAATTTTTGGAGACAGTCACCCTGAGTCCAACCAGGTATTAAGTCAGGTCCATACCAAATAATCTTTTTAACCTAACCAATATACTTATGCCTTATATATAAATATACATAGATGTTGTATTGTGAAAACTTCTAATACTGAGTTTGTAGGCAACATAGACTGTGAAAATCTTTGAATTAGTTTGAATAGAAAAATATAAACAAAGTAATAAAAATGATATGATTTCTTAATTTCATATTGTTTTCAATAACTACATACCTTTCTGGATTAGCTCCTAATCTGTCCAGTTTATTGATAAATGCAAGACATGGTACATTATACCGTTTCATTTGTCTGTTGACTGTTAAAGTTTGGCTCTGAACACCACCTACAGAACACAACACCAATATCGCCCCATCTAAAACTCTTAATGCTCTTTCTACTTCAACTGTGAAATCTACATGTCCTGGAGTATCAATAATGTTAATGTTATGTTCCTTCCAAATAGTGTATGTTGCAGCAGACTGTATTGTAATTCCTCTTTGACGTTCCAATTCCATTGAGTCCATAACAGCACCAACATTGTCTTTACCTTTAACCTGATTAAGATTTTCAAGATAATCAATGAAATTACTTTTCGAAAATTAACACATTACATCAAAATTATGTTTTTTTTTGTTAACATTTTCACTGTACTGGTTCATTAATAAAATAAAATAAATATATACAACAACATTCGGAGATCATTTGAGATACATCACGTTTTCTACAACCAGATAAAGACATGTCAGTACTCGAGTAATAATGAAATGTGAAATTAGATCTTATCCTCTCCGCAGTGCGCACTAAACTGCATTATTGCACCATCAGTCCAAAGTCCACTCAGCGGACTTTGCAGATGATGCGCTTATGTGCATGTCAATTAATTTAATTAAATTAATATTAATTAACTATACTGTAACTACGCAACTAACCTCGTGCATTTGGTCTATTCGTCCAGTATAGAACAAAATACGTTCAGTGAGTGTTGTCTTTCCAGAGTCTATGTGAGCTGATATACCAATATTTCGAATCTTTTCCAATGGTTTGTGTTCTGCATATTTGACATGTGATGAATATTTCTGTAACTAGATATACAATATTTTTTGGTGAATAGATAAACGGAAAATACATAGCGGAGAAAACATGTCAAAATTTCACAGAAAATAAATCAAGTTAGGATTTAGTGTTTCTTTCAGGTTTCAAGAGTCATGGGCATAATTAAAACAATAGACAATTAAAAACAAATTTTCTTACGGTCTTACTTCAACCGTCTTGCTACTACTTTCTACTTTAACACTGTGTTATTGTTATGGTGTATTTATGGCTCAAGGTATGCACTGCATTATAGTATTGCTTACATGTGCGAGATGAGGTGAAGTGAGGCAACTTTTTGGCTTTTCACTTTATTACTTATATGTTTTATCCATGAAGCAGTTTACATCTCATGCTGCTAAATAGTAATTGGAGCATCTAGACAGCACAATTAGTGCTTAAAATACAGTGCTTACTAAAATGAGCTTACTGGATCATAATATGAGCTCACATGCCGACAGATAAAACGATCGAACCATTATGCACTCATGGGAAAAAATATTTTTACAGCGACTCTAGAGAAGCTATGTCCTATGCCATATATAAGTTTGAGAAACACATGCCAAATGTATTTTTATCCAGGGTAGTTCATAGCTTAAAACAGAAACCAAAAATTACGTAAATGTGCCGGATGATATTATTTCCTATAGTATCATAAAATTAATGATTACCTCAATTTGAAATACACTCGATTTTTTTGTATTTTTAAGCGCATTTATTAAACGAAATGCATAAGAAATTGTCATTTTAAAATATTATATTATAAATAATTCTAATTTTATTATCACAGTTCAGTGGATTTTTAGGTTATACAATTCTAAAGTAATTGCACTGTAAATAAATGTCAATTGTCAATGTCACATATACATTACTGTCATTTTGTTTAATTCTTATGTTGGTGCCCATGCCTTCTGACGATAGCGTCAATTTTTTGGTCAATCAATTCTCGATTACTGGAAATAAAATTATGAATGGATTTTCTTTTTCTTGATTAAATAAATTCTAATAGTTGTTAATTAGTTAAATGTTAAATATAGTAAAAATAGTATAGCGTATATAAAAGTTTTGAAGTCGTCGCGTCGTGCCCTAAAGGTTATAACACTTGGAAATACATACATAACAAATATTCACGGTTGTCTATCAAGGCGAAGAAATGATATCATGCATTAAAAATAAAGCCTGCTAAATTATAGCTTGCGTAATAATTGGTTGTAGGGCCAAGCATTGTTTCGTTTCATTTTGTGGAAGCAACCGTTGTACTGTACAAACTAAGACTTTAGAAATAATGTCTAAAGTAGATGGCGACATTTGCGTTGTTGATGTCTATGGGGCCCCGATAAACATTTAACACCAGGTGGGTTGGAGCTCGTCTACCTATCAAATCAATAAAAAAAAATCAAATAACATATAAAGTCAAATAAAATATAGAATAAATAAAGTATATGTTCAAAATTAGACCGCTTTAATATTGAACGAATAAATCTGAAGTTGGTGCGATACAATTTGCGCTTAGCCAACTTACAGAAAAAAGAAAAAGCTGAAACAGTTTTCTGTTTTAGTTTAAAAAGAATATGGCCGTGTTAGGGCCGTGTGTGAGTGGAAATATGAACGGGCAAAGTAATATCCATAGTCAGTTAACAAAATCATTAGAAAGAATTTTGGAAGATGCGTACCTTAGTGGTGAATTAAAATTAAGTGGACGTAAACTTAGAGATTTTCCGAAACCTGTGAAATATGACTTGAGTGATACAGTTGTTGCTGGTAAGTCGAAGTTTTATAAATAAATGCTGGTGCATTTCTGTGTTTATTATTTTATTTTGGGCCGGTTTTACGTATAGACGACGTAGAAGAGAGCTTAAGAATCATAAAAATGTTTTATTTTTGTATACCGGCATGCGTATCGGCGACGCTATCTTTATTTGTCATCAAATCGATCGGTACCTGTGATAGCCTAGCGCAGATAGGTAATAAGATTTCCGGTCTGTATACCTATTACTGACTGCATATAATGTTTCCGAGAAACATAAAATACGATATTAAGATTACGTAGTTGCGCTGATAACAGTGAGAGAATATTTTATTTACGTTTCTTTAGATGTACACATGTGTTTTTGTTTTTCGATAACTTTGAGTGGGTTTTTATTTTATTGCTTCAAACTGTACTGAAAATGTTTACATGTGAACACAATACCACCACTCTCTGTCCTAGTTAGCCAAATTAGAAAAATGTTTTATTTTCGTTTTGAACTAAGATTCGCGGATAGGACGTTGACCTTTTTGAGTCTGCTAGTTAGTTACTGTTGTTGAGAACATTTAAGAATAGGCTAAACTAGATGAAGTCTTATTTCCTTTAATAAATGATATAATTAGAAGAAAAAGATACCTGTAACTGTAGTAAACAACATCTTTGTAAACACACACTCATCATTTTATTCTCATACTATTCTTAGGGGTCTAGTGGAGCAGAGTTCTAAATACGATGTTTATTTGTATATAAATATCTTAACAAACTTTGATTTATTCACCCACATGAATACATACAGAAGAAATAAACAAATTGAACTGACTGTTTTAACTGTGGCCCCTTGGGATTAAAATCTTAAGTGCTGTGTGGTAAACACATCTTAAGCATGTGTTAATGAACTCATTTATAGTTTTGCCCAGTCAAGTGGTTACTGTTTGGACAATAGATGATCAATTTATAAGTCTTAATATATTTTTTTTATTGCTTAGATGGGTGGACGAGCTCACAGCCCACCTGGTGTTAAGTGGTTACTGGAGCCCATAGACATCCACAACGTAAATGCGCAACCCACCTTGAGATATAAAATAAAGAATTAATTTAAATATACAAAATTAACTTACCCCAGTCTTGGTAGTTAGAAATCATGAGGAGAGAGTAGTTTGAATGTGCCATGAAATTGACGATGTCCATGATCAATAGTAAACACAATGAGTTAAGATTTGGATGGGAATCGAAATTAAAGGTGCACCAATTCAGACAGTATAGATTACAGAACAGATTTTAGTGAGGATAATTAAATAGGACTAACATCTCTAATCTATCTTAAGTAAATAATGCAATGAATTTAATCATTAAGTTGTTGCCAATCAATACAAAGGCTTATAGCAATCAATATATTTAAAATATTTGATATTTCATAAATTGCACATTAATCAGAAGATTTGTATGAGATTCAAATACTTGTTTTATTTCTGCTCGGCAGACCAAGAAAGGATCCACAGATATTATATTATATGAATGCTGCCACTGTTTGTATACAAGGTTGATAATTCAATCATATTGTAATACTGGCCATTCCATTTTTTATGTATTTGTTATATAATTTGTCAATCACTATTATATGCGTCAAGCCAAGCTACTATTCTAAAATACTTACTACTTACTATTCTAAAATACCTGCTGCCTACTATTTTAAAATATCCTGGTCATACATATTCTCAGTGATAAAACACCAAGAAAAATCTAATTTGTTTTAATTTCTAAATGGAAAGGAGCATTTTACGACTTTGGATATGGCCATGTTTGTGTAAAAAACTCACGAATTTCATCAATAGTATTCCATTGATATATAAATCTTCAAATTTTTTATTTTATTTTTTATTTTTTTTATTGCTTACATGGATGGACGAGCTCACAGCCCACCTGGTGTTAAGTGGTTACTGGAGCCCATAGACATCCACAACGTAAATGCGCCACCCACCTTGAGATATAAGTTCTAAGGTCTCAAGTATAGTTACAACGGCTGCCCCACCCTTCAAACCGAAACGCATTACTACTTCACGGCAGAAATAGGCAGGGTGGTGGTACTTGTAAAGAAATATTACTTGTAATCTAATTCGCGATATTTTTCCGCAACGTGATTATTCGAAGAATGACGATTGATTGATGGTTTAATAAACAGTCGGAAATACCGGGAGTTTAAACGGTTACTACGACATAAACGCCTGTAGGTAAACAAGTAATTAGAGTCGCAATAACAGTAAAAAGAACGCCAGCTGATTCCAGAGAATCGTTAACTGGTAGAAAGGTATGTTTCAACGTTTTTAATATTAATAAGAGATAAAAATGTACCATTACCATTCGTAATATCTTAACGCACAAACTGGCTTCGGTCGTCGATTGTTAAATTTGAATTTTGGTTATTTCACTTCCAAACGACGAGTGGCGCAGTCTAGTCGCAAACTCGCATACCAAAGAATTGTCGAAAGAATCCAATGGCCTAAAAAAATTGTAACTTAGCAAGCAGACGTAGTGTTTAAGCTAGAACTATTACTAGCAAATGATAAACAGAATCCTGCGTATTTTATCACAACATGAAAGAGGTGTTCGCGGTATGAGTGGTATAAATATACCGTATATAATCAAAATCTTGTTTCTAATTTACGCTAATTTTGCGTTGACATATTTTACTAAATGTTCGAAAATTAAATTTACGCAAACGGAATGAATAAGGTTCGTTCCATTTTAATTTTCTAGATCTGAAGACCGATCAAGCTACGGTGACGAGGCGTTGCTTAAAATCAGAAAACCTTAAATTAGCAAATCATCTACAATAACAAAATGATGAACTGAAAAACCAATGTATAATTTTTGTTATAGTTTTCCTCTCTGATGTCACTATGACCACTCCAAAGTATTTGATATGAGAAGACATTTTATACTACTCATAGTAATAGATGTTTAACCTATAATTATGTAATACTCTATCCTGTGGTCCAAGTTGTTTTAAACAATTTATTCCGGTAATTTCTAGACTACAGTGTACACACTTATGTACGTAACTAATTGACTCTTAATGCACAACAGTACATCGTGCCGCGGTGATGTAAAGTAAGCTCGCAAATGTATTTCCGGCTTTATCCTCGTGTGAATCTTGTACTTGTGACCTTAAATATGAACCTTGCTAAGTAATTAATTGTTTTGTTAGCACAACACTGGTTGATGTCATAATATCCTTTTAGAGATGTATCACGTATCTGAGTAATAATAGCATTTTAATTAGATTAGTATTTAGTTTATTATTGATTTAAATGAGATTTGCGTTTTAGCTGGCTTTGACATTTGGCTTTCCTGTCCTGGTGAAACTAGAAAGGCCTTCGGGCCATCAGTAATACTTCAAGCATAAAAAAAAGAAAAAATTTGACTAATAATTGAAATTCACGCTATACCCCTTTCCTCTAAAGGAATTATAGGCATCACCAATATTGTTAGAAACGCAAAAATGTACATTTAATTACTAACAGATTGTGGACTGCTTCGAACTCGCCCAAGAGGCGTTGCAATACTATTTCCTCTTAAATTCCATTATACCAGTATGCTGATGGGTTCGCGAGACGAGTTTACGGCCTATATGATTTTAAATGGTTACCGGAGTCCGGTATACATCACAAATTGAAAGCCGCCAAATTGATTAAAAAATTATAGTAAATTTTTTTTTAATACTCTGAAATAATTTGGTGTCAACTTTTTAAAATCATGTAAAATCAATTTATTAAAGTTCTACTAATCATAAAAGCATTCGTCAGATGAAAAAACCCAAAAATAAAATGCCACTATCACAATACAACTTCCACACGTGACAGAGGAGTACACAAAAAATGAGATACAGTGTTAAACGACCTGTCATTTAAAATTGTCCGTTATTCGCCGTCTATGTGTTACAATCACATGTGAAACTATGAAAGCACATTATTTTTTATCTGTTTGTGTTTATCGCACTATCTAGATTGGGATTAATCATTTAGGTCTCGCGTTCTAGTGCTGATTTCTAGATAAATATAACTTTTAGGTATTTATTGTACCATATGCGTCTGTTTATTTATTAAATTTGAATCTAGAATAATAATTCCATATTAATTGACATTACTTGTAATGTTTTATTTTACAGATGACCATAATAGTTTTTAACCTTATGTTGCAAAGGACTAAATATTTATTTTCCTGTATTGCTAATAGTTAAACTATGTAGGTAGTTTCCCAGCAGTCGATGTCGCTATCGTTAGAGGCAAGCTTAAATATGAACTGTATATAAATTTAATATTTTATTTGTTTGTAACGCTTGGTTATCTTGGTTATTTTTTTATTTATTTAGATGGGTAGACAAGCTCTCAGCCCACCTGCTGTTAAGTGGTTACCGGAGCCCATAAACATCTACAACGTAAATGCGCTACCTACCTTGAGATATAAGTTCTAAGGTCTCAAGTATAGTTACAACGGCTGCCCCACCTTTCAAACCGAAACGCATTACTGCTTCACGGCTGAAATAAGCGGGATGGTGGGACCTACATGTGCGAACTCACAAAAGTTCCTACCACCAGTAAAAGGTCTACCATAGAACTATTTTTAGAATAAAATTTATTGAAATAACTATAAACTACAGTTCAAGGTGAAACCCCAACAAATAGTCCAAAAAACACACGATGTATAAAAGCGACTGATTGTTGGGGAACATAAGATCCGACTTTATGGTTTTGATTTCGAGAAATACATAGGTACGTGGCAAATGACAGGTGCACAGGTGCACAAATGTGCTCACTCGAGCGTCACTGCTCCGGATACAGGGGGGACGATAACGACACCAGGTAATTCCATTTCAATCGCTCCCAAAACAATATAAAACCTTATGCCACTAAATTTAAGGTTCAAAAAATAATGGCGCAGCAACGATGGCATTAGACACAGTGCAACGTAAAAATGCCCGTTGCCTCTTCAAACGTTGACAACGATACAAGTAGAATAATTAACGTGGGCGGATGTGTTTAAAAAAAAAGCAAACAAATCCGGTTATCATTTTAATTCTTATCACTTAAATAAATAAAAACAATATGTGTGTAAACGCAGTATCATTTGACCGCATTATTACGCTCCGTGTCAACTTTATAAAATCCTCGATATAGCCTCACATTTTCCGAGTCGTTGCCTCATTAGCCTCGCCCTACCCGTGATCAATAAACATATATTTAGAACAGGTCACTCTGGATAGAATATGCATGAATAAAGTTTTATGCAGTCATATGTGGAGTCACTCCATAGTTTTGGCGAACATTGTTCTAATGCCATAAATCGTTCGTATTCGAACCTCATTGTCAATTCTACGCTGTCATGCATACTAAGTATTATAACCCGACCAATGATTGAGGCATATGAAACGTTAGTACGAACGTTGAAGGTTGTAGTAACGTGAAAACGATGGGGTGTTTTGAAGCCTTATTTCACATTGTTATTCAAGTGAAGAGCTACTTCCTCCGAGTAACCAAGGTCCGTCTCAACGTGCTTCTAAAATTTACGTTCTTGTAAAAAAAATGTAAGACCATCCCGCGGTCGGTGTCTCGTTTTGAACTCCGTTGAAAATACGGCTTTGTGACCTATGTTACGCGTGTTGCGAAGAGTAAATGAATTTTTAAAAACGTCCGTTACATGCATTGTTGAATAAAGGCCGAGCCGAAACGGAAACAGTTACTACGTATTCATATGAATATATTTTAACATTAAATGATTTTCGTAAATTTGGCAACATAATAAATAATAACATACCGGCAACAATGAGTTTTGCATTATAATAATGCGTTAATATGAATTCATCACTGTCAATTGGTTAAAGTAAAAGTAACAAACAATAAAACGGTTATCCAGTAACATAGAGATTTCTAAAATCGCGTGCAAGTGATCTCGTGGGAAGTTCATTTGATTCAGTAATAAATTTTTTCACTAAATCCGACATAATTTTCGACTTTGGCAAAGCTGAAGTTATAGAGCGTGGTTTATATTAGTCATCATGGTGTCGTATCTCTATGAAACTATTTTTCCTTGCTGCAGCTAAAAACAGCTCATCATTATGGGAATTTTGAGTTTTTTTTGTCTACGATTTTCTTACCAGTACCGAATTATGCTCCATTGGTACTACGATTATTTGTATTTGTATTCTTTTCAATATTTTGCTTATTACTATGACTTGTCCTAGTAATTTCGATTCGCGTCTTGTATATTCTATCACTTTTAATTATTGTGTATACAGACTCAACAAAAGCAATAAAAGACTCGGCGTGTATATGAAAATAGCTATTAGTTTCATAATTGTAATTGTCACTTAAATAAAAGACTAAAATGAATGTGTAATTCAATTAATTATGTTTTGTTAATTACCAGATAGCTATAGTTCCATATCATTCTACCTTAATGGGTATGTCCGTCTAATTTACATTTGTTCACGAAAGTTTGCCGAAATGAAACCAAATTTCACGCACGCGTATTGAATTGTGGGTTAAAGTAATTTTGTTTTTCAAACCAACGATTATTGCTTTGTAGATCTAACTAGAGGTTGTCATTTGGGGTCATCGAACCTTCATGGAAAAAAATTGAAATAAGGGTTATGCGTGTGCATGTAATGCAAAATGCAAAAAGAACCATTGAATGTCAACGTGGCGTTAACTCATATCGCTGAACCTCATGCGAACTAGAGATGAGTCGGATTTATTAGAACAGACCCGACTATTAGGTATTTTACGAGATTAAGCTGCACCTAATCCCATTTTGTCAATGTGTATAATCCACCTGTTCCACCTCATCTTCGTACTGTTAAAACATAAAATCGAATGTTCAGTATAAGCTCCCACCTGTTCCTGCGCTATCGCACTCACTTACACGTTGCAACGTATCTCACAATCCCTAAATGCCTAATCCTAATCATTCAAATAATGATCCCACGATCACATTAATGAAATCCAAATTACGAACTCAAAACTTGAGATTAGGAATAGGCAGATTGAGATTGCTTGCTAAGCATTGGTTGTGAATGAGATTAGGAAGATTATATGGATTAAGTATTTCTTAAGATTAGGAACAGGTGGACCTAGTATCTGATTTACCTAGTACGACCCATATCTAATGCGAACAGCATTAATTGTGGCAAAATTGAATTTGAGCAATTCAATTCTTGGGAATGGATATACGCATCCTTCCTACAATTACGCAGCATTTCGCTGAATTGTAGGATCCTACTATACTAGATTTCTAATCGTGACTTCATCTACCTACCTATTTAGGCTAATAAAAAACTGATAATTTCCTTCCTTAAATTTTAAATCTAGTTGTCAGCGTCATATAAAATTGCGTAGTGTATTATTTTTTTACTCCAATACTCTGTGTAAACAGACGAAAATGGCGACTACGAAATAAAAATATTGGATGTAGGTTTTTCGAAGTGTTCCTTCTCTTAAATATCAATCATATAACTACACGCCGTCGTCGTTCGTACCCTATTTTAGCGACCCCCTCATCACGCCCTTTGCGTCTCACTGCATCGAATGCGGCCTCTGCACCGCCACTGACCCAAATCGTAGACGTTCATTCAATATATTATTATGTTAAATTTTCTTTAGTTTATAATGAATATGTTATATGGTGTTATATGGGACTAATTTGACTAAATTTCAGTTAAGATTGAATAAAACCAAAAGTCGTCTCGTGGCCTAAAGGATAAGACGTCCGGTGCATTCGTGTTGAGTGATGCACCGGTGTTCGCATCCCAGGCGGGTACCAATTTTTCTAATTAAATACGTAGGTACTCAACAAATGCTCACGATTGACTTCCACGGTGAAAGAATAACATCTTGTAATAAAAAATAAAAAAACCCGCAAAATTATAATTTGCGAAATACTGGTGGTAGGACCTCTTGTGAGTCCACGCGAGTAGGTACCACCACCCTACCTATTTCTGCCGTGCAGTAACACGTTTCAGTTTGAAGGGTGGGGCAGCAGTTGTAACTATACTTGAGACCTCAGAACTTATATAACAAGGTGGGTGGCGCATTTACGTCACAGATGTCTATGGGCTCCAATAACCACTTAACACCAGGTGGGCTGTGAGCTCGTCCACCCATTTAAACAATAAAAAGTATCTCGGCTAAATATTAAACTGTCCATACAATAATATGTGTACGTGTTGTTTTATAAACGTTTGAAAAGTTTTTCAAAACTGTTACCATAATTATTCGCTTTTGTTTTCGTTGTCTCGCTCTACATGAATCTGAAGATGGATAACCCAAACGAATTTAATCTTAAACTTGAAAAGAAAGATAACATTAATGTCGTTAGTATAGTCGAAATATTAGAAAATAATAATTTAGCGAGCTGAATTTTAAATAGGTGTTAACCTAACCACACACTTTAATTTTATCTTGACGCAATCTATCAATAGCCTCGATAAGTACCTTAGAGCTGCCCGCCGCTTTCATGCTCTAGCCCTGCGCTTACGTAATCGTGTTTTATGTTCTGCATCGCTCGAACAGCCTCTTGTGTGGCTATCATCAACGTTAAACGCGTTGTCGATTATTAAAACAGATTAAAAAGTGGTGCTTCGCAGTTTTGTTCACCTCAATAAAAGCACTTGTAAATAAAAATTACGATTACATTGCTTCTTGGAATGTTTAAATTGTTAAATTACGTACTATAATAATAATAGAATACGTGGATAAAAAAGGATAATAATGCGAACCAAACAGTGGCAACACTTCCCTTAGAGAATCATCTTCAGGCAGTAAACGAGGATTGCCAGCGTAGAGCAGTTATTTCGCTTGGTGACAAGCCAGAACAGATCTGCTTATTTATGGTTAAAGTCTTGTATTGGGATAGCATCGTGAAGAAGAAAGGGGCTGCCGATCTAATAGTGTGGATAATGGATACCATCGCTCAGAAATATCGCATTAATAGTGGTGTAGAAGATAAACCTAGTAGTCAATCACCTATCATCAATGTTCTTAAAACTCAAACGAGGTTATCGTTTCTTTGAATTCATTATTTCTGTTGTATCAATTAAATTTAAGATTAGGGGTCAATGTTCTCTGCAGAACGAATGAAGCTACCTGTTGTATAAATCAGTGAATCTCGACGACGCGTGTAAAGCTAAATAAATATACGCAGTTACAGAACGATTCTTATTGCATCGATGGTACTATGCCAGACATCGCTCCTTATGTGCTAACAACAATGTTATTGTACTATGTTGCAACTCTATCGAATAAGCGCCTCACGAACGTGCAGAACAAAAGCAAACATCTCTAAACAGAACAAAGTATCTGTTTGCTTTTTTAGCTTACATCTTCCTAATCTTTAACCGATTTTGATACGGTATCAAAATCGGTTAAATCACTAGTAGAATAACCGATAAACGGTTTTCGTATATAATTTTAAAACGTTTTGGACAAAATCACTGAACTATGAACTATACTGGTGGTAGAAAGTCTTGTGAGTCATCACTGGTAGGTACCATCACCCTGCCTATTTCTACCGTGAAACAGTAATGCCTTTCGGATTGAAAGGCGGGGCAGCCGTTGTACTGTTAAAAAAAGTCAGACCTTACGAGTACACCTCATGTCTCACGGCCTGGCCACGGGGATCGGCGGTGCGAACAGCGAAGCGGTGGGCGAGGCGACCATTCGCGCAGCACCGTTTGCAGGCCACGGGTACTCACGTTCGCCGCCGCGACTAGTAAGGAAGTCCGACAGCGAAATGTCTATATCGAAATTATCTCGATATTGCTTACAAATTAATAGTTTTTTGGTTCAGGACCTATTATTTGGAAAAGATTGTGAAGTACATGATTTGAATAAGAATCGGAGTATACCTATAGATGGAGAATTCCACAAGAAGTACGAGAAATACTTTGGGTGGCTAGACTTCCAAATAGCTGGTCTAGCTAGTATTTCAGCTATTTTATTTTTTTATTGCTTAGATGGGTGGACGAGCTCACAGCCCACCTTGTGTTAAGTGGTTACTGGAGCCCATAGACATCCACAACGTAAATGCGCCACCCACCTTGAGATATAAGTTCTAAGGTCTCAAGTATAGTTATAATGGCTGCCTCACCCTTCAAACCGAAACGCATTACTACTTCACGGCAGAAATAGGCAGGGTGGTAGTACCCACCCGTGTAGACTCACAAGAGGTCCTACCACCAGTAATTACGCAAATTATTATTTTGAAGATTTCATTTTTATCACACGATGTTATTCCTTCACCGTGGAAATCAATCGTGAACGTTGAGTGTTGTTGAGTACGTATTTCATTACAAAAATTGGTACCCGCCTGATATTCGAACACCGGTGCATCGCTCAACACGATTGCACCGGACGTCCGTTAGGCCACGACGACTTTAAAAATATAAAATAAAAAATAAATAAAAAATATAAAAATTTCGGCGTTAATTTTTCGCGGCGAAAACAACTAAACTCATTTAATCACTGCACTATTCGCCGCGACTACCGCTCGACTCCGTGGCTCGCGCCGTCCGTATTCATGCATTTGTTTTGCTCGCCCGCCGCATCGCGCGATTCGCTCGGTACATTTCGCCGGTCGCTTCGCCGGTCGCCGGTGCGCGTGGCTTGTTAGGTACATTTCTATGCGCTTGTTTTAGTCGCTAGACGCTTCGCCGTTCGCACCGCGCGAATATTCGCATCGGCGAATGTCCCGTGGCCAGGCTGTCAAGGCGGGTGGCGGCATTTACATTGTAGATTTCTGTAAGCTCTGGTAACCACTTAACACCAGGTGGGCCGTGAGCTCGTCCCTCCATCTAAGCAACATAAACAATAAAATAAAAAACACAATATCAAAGAAAAATTTGACACGTACACGTACAGATTAAAACACTGAGCAAATCTGAAAAAAAGTTGTCCACGCGGGCGAAGCTCCCGACAGAAAGCTCTAATACAAACATAACTAACTCATTTTATTTATTAAAAGAAAACAGTATGGACTTAAGATTGTTACGGGTAAATTGCCAAGTCTAAATATACAATAGAACAAAAACCGCGTATAATGTTGTTGTAGTTAATTTCAGGCTAATTTTAGAATAATGTATTCGGGTCACCAACACATTCATGTTATGTACACACGTCAATTTGTTATGCTCCTTAGAAATGTGTCTTGCACGTGTTTTGTAAACGTTACGTATGTAACGAAAAAGTAGTGTAAATTGAAAGTACATAATATCCTCTTTTGGCATTTTTTTTTTATTGCTTAGATGGGTGGACGAGCTCACAGCCCACCTGGTGTTAAGTGGTTACTGGAGCCCATAGACATCCACAACGTAAATGCGCCACCCACCTTTAGATACAAGTTCTAAGGTCTCAAGTATAGTTACAACGGCTGCCCCACCCTTCAAACCGAAACGCATTACTGCTTCACGGCAGAAATAGGCAGGGTGGTGGTACCCACTCGCGCGGGCTCACAAGAGGTCCTACCACCAGTGATTACGCAAATTATAATTTTGCGGGTTTCATTTTTATTACACGATGTTATTCCTTCACCGTGGAAGTCAATTGTGAACATTTGTTGAGTACGTATTTCATTAGAAAAATTGGTACCCGCCTGCGGGATTCGAACACCGGTGCATCGCTTCAACATGAATCATTTGGTATCACCAGTATTTTTCTCATAAATACTGTCAAAAGAGACTAGTTTAGTTTTTTTTTTTTATCTTACTACATTACATAATTTTATCTTACTTTAAAAGACAGATAACGTAACTGGTAAAAAATAAAAAATAAATGTTGCAAAGATGATTAATATTAAAAAATTTACATGTTAAATCTTTAAAACACTCTCCTGTAAAATTAGTAAGATTTGAGATTAGACAGTTTTAATGCGAGATGTGCATTCAAAAATATTTCAACTAAGTACTTGTGTTAGATGTCAATCTAAAAATATCAACGCAGTCGCGTGCATCTCTCGTCAGTCTTAAAGTGTTGCGCGATCGTATTCTGTATCATTAGTGGAGGGGAGTCCGCACGTGCCCCACTATAGATTCAAATTGACTCCAAACAAAACGATCACAAGGAAACACGATAAGGATGTTCTTACTTTTAATCACGCATTCAAATCACGCATGGCCAACATTTAAAGCGTATTAATATAATAAATAAACCTAGAAGAGGTCTTAAAAGTTAAAAATCGACAAATTCGGATTCGAAGCGACAATATGAGCCTGGAACAACTGGTTCTTCGTTATATTTATCGAAATTGCTCGTGTCGTGAAGCGATTTACATTTTGGCACGAAAGGCGGAGTTACTTTGCAGTTGAGAATGGCGTCCCATTCGATGCCCTTGAACCACTTGTGATTCTTGAAATCCAAAACACTGTTCTTCATCACGCCGTAACGCTTAGTTATGTCTACCTGCAGGGTGTTCCGGATTAGGTCTCGCAGATCCGTACTGAAACTAGACGGACATCGGTATCTACCGGCTACAATGCTCTCGTAAGTCTTCATCGGTTCGTTTGAATAAAACGGAGGGTATCCCGCATTCATTTCGAACATTAGTACACCGAACGACCACCAATCAACTGAAAAACCATAGCCCCTACTAAGGATTAATTCGGGTGCTAAATATTCCGGTGTTCCGCACAGAGTCCACGTTCTCCCGCGCATTACTTTGCAAAATCCGAAATCTGTTATTTTCAGATAACCATTCCTGTCGATTAATATGTTTTCAGGCTTCAAATCTCTATAGACAAGATTACAGAAATGGAGATATTCTAAAGCCAAAATGACCTGACTGGCGTAAAATTTCGCAAGTGTTTCTTCAAATTTTTTCATTCGACGCAGATGGGTAAACATTTCACCGCCTGGCACGAAAGGCATTATGAAATAGATGTAACTGTTGTCCTTGAAGCTAAACTCCATCGAGACGGTAAAAGGAAATCTAATAGCTTCAAGAACTCGCTTTTCGTAAAGTGTGTGCTCGACCTGTTTCATCTTTACAATGTTTTCTTTTTCTAGAACTTTCATTGCGTATAATCTATTATTCTTCGTGTGCTTCAACAAAAACACCCTACCGAATGCACCCGTGCCAAGAGTCTTGATGCGCTCCAACTCCGAAAATTCTATTGAGTATTTCGGTTTTTGGCACCAGCGTTCGTCAAATTCACTTTTTAATTGTTTCAAATACGTCACATACTGCTGTTGCTGCTGTTCAGAATATCCGTCGTTTATTGATGTGGTCGTGTTTTGTGAATCTGTTCTAAGAGACAATTCCTTAGAAGCAAAAGTTTTACGAGAAAACATTTTTTCCATTTGTTTCACGAGCAAAGCCTACTAGATGTACCTAGTTTGTTATTTTTCGTAAAAATACTTCTTTGTCACAAAAACAAGGTGCGCTCAGTGTGTAGGGGAGAAGAGGGTTTGACGAACCCGGTGAGGGTGTGTTGAAACAGCTGTGTTTTGGGGTGTACCCCGCCAGCGCCAGTCAGTCGCCGTACCGCCTTGTGAGTATTGATCAGACAGGCACGTGTCACTGTGTGTGTAATTTACCAATTTTACTCCTTGGTGTAATATGTCAAGTTATACTGACTATATTTCTTAGGCTACGAATGTATTTAGCACTTAGACATAAATATTATGATGGCTAGGTCGATAGCTATGCCTCGCCTGAAGTCACACCTAACCAATAAACAGTAGATGTTTCCACGAACCTAAATTGGGTTAATTTAACTATCTGACAAACAATGGATTTTATTTCTCTAATATTCTTGAAAGTTCTTGTATAAATTTCATTTTAATTGATTAATTATCTGAAAAACAATGCACTTTATTTGCTCTTATACTTTCGAAAAGCTATTGTATAAATTTAATTTTAATTTCGGCTCATTCAAATTCAACTCAAACGAATTAATTTAACAACAGTAAATACAACCCTTAAAACCTTAACCTTTGAAAATATAAAGCCTTTTGACTCTCAAATTCTTAAATCTTACCTAAGGAACGGTTAACTCGATAAACGCTCTTATAAAGCCATTAACTATTTTAGCTGAGAGTATTATCGAATACTAGCAGACCGCCCCGGCTTTGCTTGGGAAGTAGCGCACGCGATGATGTAAAGAATGTTAGGTAATTTTGTTACACATTGGGTTACATTATTGGAGTTTCAGTAAGGATCCCTAATTTTTTTGAAAATATAATAAATATAGCCTACATCACCCGGGGATAGCGTAGCTTTCCAACAGTCAAAGATTTTTTTTAAATCGGTTCAGTAGTTTCGGAGCCTATTCAATACAAACAAACAAACCTTTCCTCTTTATAATATTAGTATAGAAAAGCCAACGCCTTTACAGCTTGTTGCCATACCGTTATCGGGGGCACTCGTACGACAGACCAATTTTATAAAATGACGCATGCATCTATGTTACGCGTTACGAATTCTTGGAATAGGAGCATTTTTTACATATTTGGTTCCGTTGTTGCAATCTCTATACATACACGCTTTCCTGTTTTAATAAGCTGTTAACTAAGATAACGACGTGCATTCCGCCACCCACCTTGAGACCCGATTTTTTATTTAAATTTATTACTTAGATGGGTGGACGAGCTGACGTCCCACTTTGAGTTAACTGATTACCAGAGTCCATAGATATCTACAACGTAAATTATACAATCCAATATAAGACATAAGTTCTAAGTCTCAGTCTTATGGTACAACGGCTTTCCGACCCTTCAAACCCAAACGCATTACTGCTTCACTGCAGATATACAGAATGGTACCAATCAGCGCGGGCTCGCATACCTCCCTACAACCAGTAAAAATACTAGGAAATTTCAAATTGTATTTTATACTCAATTCCCTTCATTCAAACCAGAATGTATGGCTACTTCACGCAGTAATAGACTAATGGTGAACTACCCGTGCGGACTTAGAACACTTCCTACCACCACCATCATCATCATCATCAACAGCCCATAGTTGTCCACTACTGGACATAGGCCTCTCCCAATCCACACCACTGAGCCCGGTCTGCGGCTCTCCTCATCCACTTCTTGCCTGCCACCGTTCGGAGGTAATCGCACCACCTAGCCAGGGGCGTCCACCACCTAGAATTACGCAAATTTAAATCGCAATATTTTTGCGCGCTTAATTTGTGAACACGTCACCCTTAATACGAGTACACCGGGCATTTTATTTTTTAGACTAACACTACTTCTTATATTAAATTTATAATATAATTATTAAGAACACTATTCTTACATACGATCACGTAATTGAATTAACTCATTCTGAACGTTATTAACCAATAACCAAACCAATTTGATTATTTTAAATTAATTTCAACCATTTAATTTTGATATATAAATTCTGTAATAGTTTCATTGTTAAATAAAAGAATATTTTATAATGTTCGCCTCCTATCTAGACAGCTACGATACTTCATTCAATAAATTAGATGATTCATTGTGGCCAAACAATGTGGACGGTTTGCAGTGAAGGTTGAGAAGATGGCGTGCGTCCTATGTTGTATTTGTTATTTAGCAATCACATTGAATACATCAATGGACGTTTCTTAAATATGTAACATTTATTTCTAGCTTTCTCCGTGACCTAATCGCTCAAACTGTATCGCACGAGTCACGATACATTACGTGACGATTTTTGAATTATTACGCTTTGAATAGTCTTGATAGGAATTTCGTTCGAGATTTATTAGCACATAAGATAAATATGTATGTATACTGTATAGCTCAAATGCAAATTGTGGTATGTTACGACTCGTTTTTTTTTATGATTCCAGTCAAGGTTGTGGAGGCCCGCAGTCCGCATCGCGTGTCGTCGATTTGGCAGATAACCAGAGATTATCTCTATTCGCGAATTTATTATATATATCATTGAAAACATTCGTCACATAGAGTTAATGAAGGGACATAGAATAAAAATATTCTACGTCTAAGTTTTACTGGTGGTAGGACGTCTTGTGAGTCCGCACGGGTAGGTACCACAACCCTGCCTATTTCTGCCGTAATGCGTTTCGGTTTGAAGAGTGGGGCAGCCGTTGTAACTATACTTGATAGGTGGGTGGCGCATTTACGTTGTAGATGTCTATGGGCTCCAGTAACCACTTAACATCAGGTGGGCTCGAGCTCGTCCGACCATCCAAGCAATAAAAAAAGTGTAATTTTGTTGTTACGGGACATACTAATTTTTTTGTTAGGAAGGTTGTCCGAAATAGGTCACTTTGAGAAGGTATGTCTTGAACGAGCTTGTTACCGACGGCTAGGCCACGTGCTACTGTGGCGGTTATTTTTCGAGGACGCTGAGCATTGTCGAAAAAAAAACTACTGAAAACCAGTTACGAACGTAAAGAGCGTCAGAGCTAGGAGCGATAAACTTTAATCACTTGCTAATTTTGTGCGTACTGAATTATATTTTGAAACTGGGAACTCGGAATAGTGAAAGTAAATTAAAATTAGTTTTTTTTGTGTGTGTGTGTGTTGAGAAGCAAACGAATTGAGTTATTGACTGAAATAGCGTATGTTTAGTTTCAGATAATGTCTTATCTCCAGTTACCACTTTTATTTTATATGTAAGCATATTGTGAGTGATATAGTTCTCAACATAGTAGCTGGCATCGCGATCAACCTGAAAGCCGTTAAGCCTTGTTTGATTATGAAATTTGGAAAGGAAGGTTGAGTATTTGAATATGGTTTGATGTTCGGTAAACCTTACAACAACACAATATGATGATAAATATGCTTGTAGAATTATAATGTAAGTATAAATAATATTTTCGGTGAACTAGGTAAACTCATTGTTGAACGGATTGAAATGTTATGTTCAACAAGCACGTGTATTATATAATAATCTAGTGTTTTGATTGATATACAAAAATGTGAGGCCTTTAACGAAAATAATGTTTTACGTGAAGACGTGAATAGATACATGAAGACGTCGACTTTGGCAACATCAACAGTGACTTTTGTTTCGTCAGAAAGTAAATCTGGACTCTCATGTTACACACGAGGTCTCAGTTGCATTCGAATAATGGTTATCGTACCCTTCGACTCAACATGAATGACTGCAGAAATAGGCAAGGCGGTGATTCCCACAACATGCCCCATGAACATAAATAATCTATATCTTGTTATCTATAAAAATAAAACTGTTTACTGGATAACGCATCATCACCTGAAAATGCCGGATCGATTGGAACATTTAAAAAAAACTCATCTGAAACATATTTATTGATATTTGGACAAGTCCACTGTCGTAATATTATGCAATGAGTATATTAAACATCAGCCCGTTGAGTTTCTCGCCGGATTTTCTCAGCGGGTCGCGATTCCGATCCGGTAGTAGATTCATTCGCGAAGCGGCTACTCTTGAGTTGTTAAGTCTCCCTTGGAGGCGCTCTGGTAGCTGTTAGCAAATCCCGCCCATATTACTACATATTATAATGTCAAGATAATAATCTATTAGTAAAGAATTTCTACAGAATGCCAACTTGTTCAAAATTTCTCCACAAACAACAAGTAGTAGTTAGATTAAAGAATTTAACATACTTAGTCGGCGACATGCATGTTTAGAATAAATTCGGTAGGCACGTGTGATCTATAAAGCTATACGCAATATTATATGGCAAAAAATAAAGGATTATCTGCAATTGTTGCATTGCTCTCAATGTAAACGTTGAAGAAAAAAAAATCATGTACAATGAAACTATAAGGGCTATTTTAATGTCTTAAAAATGGTAAGCATAGAGAATCCCGAATAAGATGAGAATTAAAATCAATAGTGTTAACCTTTACTCAATACAGTGTGAACCAGAAGGCTTTCATGCAAATTTACGCAGCAGACACTTATAGAAGTTATGATAGTGGTAGGCAGTGTGAGCTATTTACAGACTTTGATGTATTAACGCTTCATGGTCATTGCGCAGCGTCGAATGCCCTTTATATGACCCACCCTACCATGGGCTATATTTACATCAACTGAAATTATCTCGCCTCACAGCTAAAAGCCATTCCGATAATAACTCGCATATATTATTCAGTAACGAAAAATGTACACGTATACTTTCGTTCATGAATATATTCACAAAATAATTGGATACTTACTACTCAGACGGCTAATTATAAATACTAGTGGTCCCGCAGTATGTAGTCGAAATTCGACTATAATTAATTGAAATACTTATAGTTTGAACATTATAATGGTTCGATCGTCAAAGATTATACTTCTATAAACACAGATTTCGCCAAGACTACACTAAAGAGAAATAATATGAAAGATAAACAATATTAACCTATTCTCAATTTGATCACAGACTTTAAGTCATAACAAAAGTTTGACAGTAAACAAAGAGTATATATATGTGTATTATTAAAGCATAGTTAAAAAAAATATTAGCATTCTGCACTCCTTCACTACATTCTTTATAAGTGTGGGAAATTTCATACTCCTCCGTCCGCGCAATGTTCGTAAAAGGAGTTTTTGTTTTACGTATTAATATGTAGATTAATTCAACAAGGTTTTTTTTAAATACCATCTGATTTCCATATATTGTTGTATACCAAGAACAAAATAGAGTTAACTATCAATATCCATGCAATTATTGGTGCCAATTTGTGACGCTCGTTCGTTTCAATTCGATTGGACGACTCTACTCCGCGATGACATAATTCGTAACTGCACACTATTTTGTTCTTGAAAGTATTTTTGTTTTTCTGTGTTCAATACGATCGTGTCTATTTGGTCTACTAACCTTTGATGTGACTCGATTTGGTCGAGATGCCTACGTGATATTTTACGCATTTATTAACAACGTTGCACGCTAATTACGTAAATTATATCACACGGTGTAATGCTCCGACGGGCTTAGCTCTAATGGAAAGCTTTATTATGATAAATTTATTATAATATTTACCCCAAGATGAGATATTTGCATACATGAAAGTGACTTAGTAATGCTCGGAATTTTAATGGTTTATTATTATAATATCATGCAAGAAGATCTTATATCGCCAGCCTTATCTTATAATTGTAATTTTTCTAAATACATATAATAAAACAGTTTCCCGTGGAAATGAGATGTTTCTTCAGTATAAAAGGGTCATATAGCCTACGTTACTCTGCTGACCTAAAACTATCCCTTTTACCCATCTACGTTAAAAAAATATAGATGTGAAGCTCTTAAACGATCATCAGAAATTTTTTATCAGAATAAAAACTGTACTCTAATACATTAGAAAACTATTGACCATCCCATATTTCTAAAATCTCTCTAAAAAGTAACATTCCAGAAAAACGACTGATAAGTTGCTCTGAAAATTTATCAGCTCAACCCAATTGGTATCCTTAAAAAACTGTTTACAAGTGTAGTTGCTTATGTATTCATCGTGGATTACTGCAACGATTGAAAGGGCCACACGCTCAGCTGTGTATCAACCTTCGGTTGCTCAGGCCCTGACTCACGGCCTCGCAACCAGTATTTATGACATCCACCGGAAACTTTAAAGCCTGTAATTTAAACCGGGACTCTGTGTTGGCATTTTAAAATCAGTCTCGTCGGTATTGTGTTTTTATTTGCACAAATCGTCGCTGTCAAACCAAAATCTGCTATGTGCAAAAAGTCTATTTTGAATTTTTCTTTCTTTTAATAATAAATAAATAAATAAATATTTACTAACAATCACGCCACGTTAACTGGTCCCGTGATAAGTTCGTAAAGAACTTGTGTTACAGGTACCAGATAACGGAGATAAATGTAAGATTTTTTATTATACACATACATATATTCAATATTTTAATACACATCCATAACCCTGGAAAAGACATTTATATGTATCATACAAATATCTCCCCTTGGCGGGATTCGAACCCGCGACCCCCTTGTGTAGTGACCATGTCACTTACCACTACACCAGACGGCCGTTAAACTATTAACGAATTAACGAGTAAAAACGTTTTCGTATAAAACTTTTTATATGAAGGTGAATTTTTAAGAACTATATTAAATGTAAACTATAGATAAATATTAAAGCTACAGACACATAACAGTTTTTTTATACGGTAGATAGGGCTGTGAACTATACGAAAAGGTAAAAAAGTAAAAATCTCAAAAAGTGCACATAGCAGATTTTTGTTTGACAACGACTAAATACACTTTTACTTATGGTAGGACCTCTTGTGAGTCAGCGCGGGTAGGTACCACCACCCTGCCTATTTCTGCCGTGAAGCAGTAATGCGTTTCGGTTTGAAGGGTGGGGCAACCGTTGTAGCTATACTTGAGACTTTAGAACTTATTCCAAGGTGGGTGGCGCATTTACGTCGTAAATGTCTATGGGCTCCAGTAACCACTTTGGGATGTGAGCTCGTCCATCATCTAACCAATAAAAAAAATATACAAATTGTAGTGCACATTCGAATAACATTCCTGCCCGATTTTAGTTTGACTTAAACTTTCATCAAGACTTAAGTAGCTTTATTGTTGAAGAGACGACGTCGCTTTTCGTTATGTTCGGAAAAAGCCTTTTGTGTGGCCCACACTGCCACTGACATTTTCAGGAAAAACCTTTCTCGTTCACGTCTCAACTTTGATGACTATTGTTTTGCAGACTGTAGTCGTCATCTTGATATTGTTTCTATACTTCGCTAATGTGAATGTAAGACGCTGTTATGTAACTTTTCTTTATTGGATATGAACTAAATTTTTGTCAACAATTTATTACTGTATTAATAATCGATTTATTAATACATTATTATCTTATGTTGTAACAATTTTTATTTTATTTTAAGTCATGCGGCCTTCGATATATACATAAGAGTACATATATCTAAGAATCTTACTAATGTTAAAAAATAATATATGGTAGATATAGTTAAAATCATAAATCATAATATAATATAATAGAATTATGTGTCATTCCCATGGTAAGCTGCTTAAAGTGTCCTATGGATTCTTCATTTGTTTTTCTATGGTCGGGTTACATTTCAAAGAACCATTACTATGATTTAGTTATTAAATCATATTTATATGATATTAGTTAATTATTATATGTAGAAGATAATGTAAATGAGTAAACGAACTTCTGCAATACTTCTGGTCTTATCAACGTGACTGAAAATACAGATACTGTGAAATCCGTCGCCCATCTTGAGACATGAGGCCTCAATTGAATTTAAATAACGGGCATACTTACGTGTCTTTCCACAACATGGCTGTTCAACAGAAAGCAGTTCGGTTGATATTTCCGACGTTTTTCCACTCAGTTTATGAAATAACATTAAAACGAACTTGTCTTGATAAGTAATTGTTATGTTAATAATTTCACAATCAAACTGAGTCATAAATCACAAAAACGCCAATTGGTATTGTGAATAATTGTTTTCATGAGAATGACATTAAATAAAATACACGATGTTGTATTTATGATTAGATTAAGAAAATCAATTTAATCAACGCGTGCCTTATAAACACACAATTTAAAAACAATGACGGATCAAATATTATAAGCCATTGTTACATATTCATTACTTTAATTTTCTTTATTACATATTTTATGTAAACACGTGTTTGAATTTTTTTGTAGATTGGTTAATAATAATTAAGTATAGTCGTGATGTTTCATTCATAAGATCTTTAGAAATTTAATTGGTGGTTAAATACTTTGTTATTTCTTTTTCTTATATACTTTATTATTCTCTCTCAATATGCGTTTGGGTGGCGCCCTGGATGGCTTAGATTCACATATCAGCCCGGCAGATGGCGCTGCTGTCGGTATCTAGGATATTTATCTATACTGCAATTAAACGGCTGGATCAATTTGAATTTTTGTATATGCATTCATTCATTCATTTTGTCTATGCAGGATAACGTCTGTGGGGTCCGCTAGTGTATTATAAATTAAGTGACGTCTATTTTTTTGACTGAAATCTAATTCTGTACTGCCACACAAGCTACTAACTTATCATAGCTCTATTACACTGCAACAGCGTGGTCTAAAACTCTTTAGGTGGCGAAGTTACGTACAGCAATACTCGTATTACGCGCTAAGGCAATTATCTAACAAGCGGTCAGGCCTGCTGTGCTAGTATTATTAAATAAAAAGTCCCACCGCGTTCCTCTTTTAAGGCGTGTTTCACAACGCTACTTGTTCTATTAAAGTTTAATGAATCCAATCGATTTGGATGCTTTTGTCAAAGTTCAAAATTTCAAATGTTGAATCGTATGTCAAACATACATAATTATTGTGGATAGACAACTACCTTATTCTTGTAAGAGTAGGACTTATGGAAATACCTCTTTTTTGTGGCTTGTATCGTATGTATATAAGCACACCTGAGTAAGCGCTTAAAATTATCCCGTCATATTATTTCACAAACTACATGGAACCATGTATAATAGAATTAAACTTTGTATACCAATTCGAGACGCTGGTGTCTATATTCACACCTAGTAGCTACATTTTCAAGATGTATTATAAAATTAATTTATTGCAAAACTGTACCACTATACATTTCAAAACTGGCTCTAGATCGTATTATGAAGTCTGTGGTCGGCTGCAACGAGGCGACTAAACCGCATTAGTAATCACATCTTAGCTGATGTCAACGAACTTCATCTTATTTGCATAGAGCCTTGCACATAAATATGCACTCTAGTGATTAGAATCCAGTTTTTCGTTTTGCTGATGCACATTTTATTTATGTTTAATAAGAACTAAGTGTAGTAAAATTGTGGTTGATGCAAAAGACGATTGTATGTAGTTGAGAATTGACGTTATTGCAGAGGTTGTCCTGAAGCGGAGCTTTAGATAATGCTTTGTTTAAACCGACTCGTGTTCGAGTTTTAAAAATGATGAAACTATGAGGCTGCGATTATGGGATTGACCGCGTGTTCAACGTACCGTTATTAGGTTATAGTTTACGCCTGAATAAAACACATTGTGAATTTTCCGTACGAGTATACCTCTGTTAAGAGCGAGAATATTTTTTAAGTAGATAGATTTATTTATCGAGTGGACGTATCTTGTAAAACAAAATGCTTTCTGTTGACATTTAAATTCAAATAATATTGATTTAAATATTTTTTAAAAATCTTTAATAATGTGAAACTAGTTGAAACAGTTTCTGTACTATTTATATTTATTACATTTTTGTGCTGAAAATGGAAGAACATTTTTAATACTTTGTCTTTGAAACTCCCTACAAATTTCAATATTCATGAAAGGTTGTACAAACTAACTACACTTGCGAGTTTAATTTTCCGATGGGATTAAATTTTTTTCCCTTCTTGTTTCAGATTTATCAAAGAATCGGTTCAGTGAAGTGCCAGATGAACTCACGACATACGTTTATTTAGAAAAGTTACTTTTATCACAAAATGTTATCAAAAGCATCCCGGATGGCGTCGGCGGCCTGCAGTCCCTTACATATTTGGATCTCAGGTAATAAAACGATTTATGATTCCCTTAATTTTATTTCATTAAATGCTATTTACAAGCAATGTATGTTTTATAGAAGACTAACCTGTATAAGTAACTAAATATGATAGACCTTCTAAAATAGTTATTAGATTAATTTATTAACAGCGGCTGCTGAATAATTGGCGTTACATAAAACTTGCATAAGTTCCATTTTAACGTTGATCTTTAGTTCTTCTCGTACCGATTTTAAATGTGGTAGTAAGGACATTAGAAACATTTTGTCTGAATCATCGTTATCGTATTTCGGCACGTCCACGTTCGCGAATGCAAATTCCTCTGTCGTTGGTTTGTTTGTTTTAGAATCTGTCCTCATTGAATTTGCTTCGGTTCCGTCATTGGAATCGTCTCTCTGGTCTTGTGGATCATTTTCACCAATTTCGACTACATCCTCATCCGACGTACGGTCTTCGTATTTGATAACTTTAATTTTCTTTCTAGGTCTCCATACTTTACTTTTTGTATCTTCTTCCGATTCGCTTGAAGCGTTTTCACTGTTTCGCTTTTTTACTTCCCTGAGCTCTTGGTTCTTTAAGAGGAACTGTAATTTTTTTGCGTAAATGTATGGCCTTCTTCCCTTGTTTGGATTCGACAAGTATTTGTGAAAACAATCCTTGATGCTCTTCCATTTCTTTTGTAGTTGAATTTCTGAAAGAAATATTGAAAAATTAGGTTATGTGATGTCGCCAACCTACTTTCAGATATGAGGTCAAAGCCTTGTATTTGTATATGTCATTGACGCATAACAGCTGCAGGGAGAAATAGGCAGGATGGTAGTACGAACCCATGCAAGCATACAATAAGACATACCACCAAGAATTAAACTCACAAGATTTATAAATTTTCGCAAACAGTTGGTTGCTAATTGAGCTATTATATTATGTACTATGTAATAATTTATATCCCATAATTCATTTCGTTGCACTAATTTAGGTATTCAGTATAAAATCTTGTCTTTGTGTTGATTTAAAAGAAAGAATAAACACATCATCAGCAAAAACATTCCGAAATACTGCACAAATAATTTAAGTACATACTGTAAGCAATATTAAAGAAATGACATTTCTCATCTGAACTAATGATAATAGGTAATAAATAATGATTTGTAAATGAACTAGTGGTCCCGCAGTAGTCGAAATTCGACTATAATTAATTGAAATTATAAGTTACAACATTATTGTGGTCCTATTGTTACAGATTTCGCCAAGATACAAATAAACAATACTAACCTATTTTCAATTTGACTACAGACTTTGAGCAATAACAAAAGTTTGACAATACTTCAGTGCAATAAACAAAGAGTATATGTGTGTGCCAAATACATGGTAGTGTGTGTAATGTTTTCTTTATTGATTTAATGTATCTTTTATGCATTATTTAAAAAAATATTAGCATTGTACACTTCTTCTCTATATTCTCTATAAGTGTGGAAAATTTCATACTCCTCGTCCGCGCAATTTTCGTAAAAAGGTATACAAAGTATTTGCTTCACGTATTAATATATAGATAAAGCAAACAAAATCTCACAGAAGCCACGTTGTGTTATGTACTCGTACTACAAATCATAAATTAGTAAGTACAGTCGCGACGTTTTTACGGGAGTTGTTTAACTGATAACATACAATAAACCCGATAACAAAATAACACTATCTTGTTGGACAGAAACGCAAGAGCAATTTAGATCCAATGTTAATAAACCTGTAAGTTTTTTTAAAATTCTAATGAGACTAAGTACAAAATTGAATTATGTTTTGAAAAAAATTGGAAATTATATCCTCAAACATTACCACTAACGTTGGGTGACAGGTTTAATAAGGTGTAGTATATATATTTTATGTAGACTATTGTATGCTTGAAGTATATGGTATATCTATAATATACACCTTGACGTTCTACCACCACGCTGGTGGTCTTGTAAGCCTGCACGGGTAGGTACCACAACCCTGCCCATTTCTGCCGTAAAGCAGTAATCGTTTCGGTTTGAAGAGTTGAGTAGCCGATGTACTGTAAAACTGAGACCTTAGAACTCATTATTGTGTTAAGATGGGTTGCGGCATTTACATCGTAAATGTCTATGGGCTCCGGTAACCACACATGCATCTCGTTTTTACCATCGCACCGCCCGCCACCGGAGTAGAGTTCATCCATACTACCTGGAGCCACTGCGGTCATCCACAGTGCGTTTCCAGAGATCTTTTTTGCCACGTACCATCCGGCTATGGAATGAGCTCCCCTCCACGGTGTTTCCTGAGCGCTATGACATGTCCTTCTTCAAACGAGGCTTGTGGAGAGTATTAAGCGGTAGGCAGCGGCTTGGCTCTGCCCCTGGCATTGCTGAAGTCCATGGGCGACGGTAACCACTCACCATCAGGTGGGCCGTATGCTCGTCTGCCTACAAGGGCAAAAAAAAAAAAAAAAAAAAAAAACTTGTCACCAGGTGAGCAGCAAGTTCGTCCAGCCACATGAGTAGTAAAAAAAACCAGCAAAAGTAGGGGGAGGGGCGTGTTTGTCTCACATACCCCGCGCGCCCCTTTTGCGCGGGGACCTCGTAGGAGGTTCGGCCCTCTACCCGAAAAAAAGAAAAAAAAAAAGGGGGGCGTGTTTGTTCGCAATCATGTAAATTACTGAGTTTGAGTATTATTTCACGTTGGTTGTCCTTTACCATAGAAATCCTGCAACTGTTTAACATCAGGTAAAACCGGGATTTTGGTATTTATAGAGATATATAATAAGTACTAATAACTTGATTATTTCGAAAATCGCTAAAAATATGTACATATCTTGCATATAAACCGAAGAAAAACAACAGAATGAATAAACAAAATGAAGAATTAAGCACTATAGAAACAAAACAGGTAGTTATAAAACATTGATACCGAGTTCGCGCATTTCCATTTTTGTTAATTTGACGTTGCATTCCATCAGTTCTTTTACAATGTCGTTCCACAATTTGTAACGTATGTTTCTTATTTTATAGTCAGCATGATCGTAATCCCAAATTCCGGGGCGTTTCTCCACTTCTTCTATGAGTTTTTCTGGATCATATTCGAATTGCATTTTGATTAGTTAAACGAACACTTATAAGACGCGGCGTGCGAACGCGGCAGTGTACACGAGCGGGCCGACGTCGGGCGACTGAAGAGCGGCGGGGGAACGCGGCGTTTAGTTTCATTATGGCGGCGTTTGTGGTGTCCAAGCTTTGAGACTTTTTTTGCCATAAAATTTGAAACACTTCTGTTAATTTGTATGAAAATATTTATGATTTTGATACTGAAGCAAACTTAAACAATAGAAACGTCTAAAATTTACCATTTTAAAGTCGTCTTACTTTTGGTGACATTATTAAATTAACTTTGGTATTATTACTTATATATTTTTAGGTTAAAGCGTAGCTTGTCGCTGTTTATGATTTGCATAATTATTATTTCACGACCTGTTTAATCACAAGCCATTACTGTAGGGTACCGTTACAACAGAGTAAATCGATATTATCAGACGGAATAAGATAATAGAGGAAGTTATAATAAATAAGAAAATTAGTTGACGATACTAGAATATTTCTACGTACTAACACAATTTCAACAATTTTTCCCTATTAAATGGAGTTGAAACACGCTGGTTGCACATCGGTAGCTCTAAACATTAGCTGAATATACTACATATAAACAAAATAGGATCCTGTGTGTCTAAAACAGTACTCATGTATCGGCATGTATGTATAATAAATAATCATGTTATTTTGTATCAATGAATTTTATATAATCACTTCAACTCCAAAGTGAATGTATTATATTATTTTCAAATTGAATATGACCATCGTTAGTACAAAAAAAAAGATCATGCAGATTTGGTAAATTAATAATTAAAAAATTTGTCCACGTTTTGAAGAAACGTTGTGCACCATATTCAGACGGGCGTGTCGGGTGGTACCGGGGTTATCGAGCGGCGGCGTCGAAGCGCGCGGCCTGAGGGGGAAACGAAACGCGCCGGTTTCTGGCACATTCTGTCGGAGCACACGGCACGGTCGTGTTTGAAGACGAACTTCACACGTGGAGTCACGCGTCAAGGAACGCGATTTAGTTCTGTTGTTTTTCTTTTTTTTTTCTTTTTCTTTTTTTAATGTTGTGGCTTAATTTTTCGGTGGTGATCTTGAAACGTGAAAATTATATATTTTTGCTATTACACAATCACATAATTAAAACACTGCAACGATTTAAACGATTTTACTGTTTTTAATATATTCATTATTTGATTATTTAAATAATACATTGAGAACAAGCTAATTTGTTAAAATTAAATGAGTTGCGACGATGTATTACTAATCCAATGACCTCTCAAACATGTAATCTATTTATCACTATTGAAATGCTTTAACATTATCATTCATCACATTCTTGAACTTCATGATCTGGAATGGAAAATACGGTTAAAATATGGCGAACCATCTTAAGCAAAAGGTAAATTGCTGATACCCGAGCATATACATATTATGTATGTCTATCTTCATCGCAGTTGGTAGACAACATACTGGCGTCCTAGAATTGCTGGTGTCCATGGTCGATGATAACCATTTACAGTCGGCTGGACCGTATGGTTGCTTGCAAAGACAATAAAAAGCCACACCCGAAGCCATCGACGCTGTGGCACGTACTTATTTTCGTTGCGAAGCACACATGGGTTCCGGTTTAAAGGCGCGAACAAATTTAATGTTAAACAATAGTGACTTCGATCTCATGTCGCTAGTAAGGTGATGGCAATTAAATGGTCGAGTCTATAGCATCAGTGTGCTTAGTGCGAGTTTTTTAACGTTCTCGATAGCGTAAAAGTTAACGCAACTTTGTATGGAGTTGGAACGTTTGCCGCTAGGGGCGCTGTTTCAACTGCATAGAAACTTGAGTTAACTTTTACGCTATCGAGAACGTTAAATTACTCGCACTAAGCACACCGGTGACTTCTTAACACCGCGAACCGTGAGCCCGTCCATTCATCTAATGTACAAAAAGAATACTTTGGACATAGTGACAAAATCACAATTGGTATGATTAACTTGTAACTCTTGGAATTTATTGATTTGAGGTAGAAATACGTAGAACTGTGGTACTACTGCTTCGTGCATTCGACTGTTTAGGAAACAATATGTTATGTATATAGATAGGTGCTTACCGTAACCCACTCTTCTCTCGCCGCCGAGTTTCTCGCCGCCATTTTTTTTTAGTGGTTACTGGAGCCCATAGACATCTAAATGCGTAAATGCGCCACCCACCTTGAGATATAAGTTCTAAGGTCTCAGTATTGTTACAACGGTTGCCCCACCCTTCAAACCGAAACGCATTACTGCTTCACGGTAGAAATAGGCAGGCCATCATAAGGTAGCTCAAGTTGAGTCTCGTGAGCTCGCCTACTGGTCCGATTAAACGAGAATAGCCCCTCCGGGCTACTGGTAAGTAGGTAGGAAAAAAAAGCAGGCCATAAGCGCCGCCACAATTCATATTTTGATAAACATCACCACATTTAATAATAATAGTAAAAAAAAACTGTGCTATACCTTAGAACTTTTATCTCAAGGTGGGTGGCAGGATTGTCTATGGGCTCCGGTAGCCACTAAACACGTGAGCTCGTTCGTCCACCCATCTAGGCAATAAAAATAAAATAAAAAATAAAAACTTAATTTTAGTAGTAAATGAAGCATTCTTTGTGAATCGTAAATGAAGTCTTTTAGCGATTTGTGGGAATCCTCCGTTGGAAAGGTCACCGTCACTCAAAACCGTCGCTCTGTAGCTTGATGAATAAAGTCATTCGGTTGTTTTGTTAATGGACGCTTTGTATACGGCCTATAAAGAAAAGTAATCGTTAAATTCCAAATTACTTTGTCGCTTGAATGACGTTCGGCAGTCGTGTAGAGACTATGTTTTTATTTTATTTTAATTACAGGCTTAAGTTACAAAATGTTTATTAGACGAATAAATAAAAAAAAATCAAATAATATCGGAGCTGGTTCGGTAAATAGTAAATCTATGGCACTGGAATATTATTTTCGAAGAAAATGATATGTTTATAAATTGAATAAATAATATTTTCAGAGTTACCAGCTGGTGAGCTCTGTGCATGCCTTAAATTACAGATATTGTAACAATAATAACCATAAACACTTTTATCAAGAAAAAAGTAAAACTCAGCTTACAATATAAGTGGAAAAAATAGAGAGAGTATATTTTAATAATTAACATTGAAAAACAGTCAACAGGCAGGTATAATTGTAAAATAGGCGGTCTTATCATTTGGAAAACCTTTTTTATTTATAGGAATTCTAAAAAAGATACAGCAGGTATGTTGCAGTGTACTATTTTAACCTAATATTTAGAGTGATCTATCAAAATATACCAAACAATTAATTCATTTTTTCATTTTCATTTCTATTTCTTTCCTTTTTTTATTAATCTATTTTGTTTTTAACAATATTTAATTATTTTACACCAGATAAACAAATAATGTGCCTTAAAAATGCACCACTCCATCTCTTCGCGAGATTATCATAAAAAGCGACTAAGCATTTACTGGTGGGTGGTGGGTATTGTAAGCCTTTATGCCTTGGTACCACAATACTGCCAATTCCTGCTGCTTGGCAATCGTGAGTTCCGTTTTGAAGATTGGTACCACCGTTATACATCTCGAGGTGGGTGGCGATATTCGTGTTGTGACGTCTATGAGCTCCAGTGACTAATTAAGATTAGGTAGATCTTGAATTCGGCCACTGATCTTGTATAATAATAAAAAAAACCCCTACCGTTAGTACCTACAGGAAATAAGTGGGACCGTGGTGGTAGCCAACCGTGCGGGTTTTAAAATTGGGGCCCATTTGCCAGTAAAATTAGTAGGAAAAGAATGTTTGGCAAGAAAACGAGTACAAGCTACAACTGCAAATCTATGGTATTTCATATGTATTTGTAATTTTGTTTTCTATATAGACATGTACATAACACCGACCAAATTTGTTCATTTGATGTATTAAATCAAAAACTTCTTATAACAGCTGTCTAACCACACCAAAACACGTAACGCATAATATTTGTATAACCACGTTACAAGTAAAAATAAGCTCTACCATATTACTATAAGATTGATAACGAGGAAAAATGTATATTTAGGACGATATAAAGATCAGTGGGGTGGGGTGAATGAACCGATATGTCATGGCCGCGAGGATTGCTTTCAGCATTCGTGATACTAAACGAATACGTATAATAAAAAGAACTTTATGGGGATTTTTTTACTGGTGGTAGTGACTCATGTGAGTCCGCATGGGTAGGTGCCACCGCCCTGCCTGTTTCTGCCGTGAAGCAGTAATGCGTTTCGGTTTGAAGGGTGGGGCAGCCGTTGTAACGATACTGAGACCTTAAAACTTATATCTCATGGTGGGTGGCGCATTTACGTTGTAGATGTCCAGTAACCACTTAAAACCAGGTGGGCTGTAAACTCGTTCACTCATCTAAGCAATAAATAAATAAAAAAAATTGCGCTAATTCTCTGTATACTTTTTATTAAGATCTCTTAATAAAATTTAAGTTGCTTCTTTCGCTTACCGTATGGATCGTTTTCTGTTTACCTCGATCCAAAGTCGTAGGTACGTTTTACTTTCTGCTTGCAGTGATACTATGGTAAAACACGCACGTGGGTAAAGTGATAAGTGCTTGACAAAAGAACCGTTACGCGGTTTAGGAATTAGAATGCATGTATGTACTTTCAATTAGTACTGTGGTGACGCTGTAAAGAATCTAAATATAAATATGCAAAGACAAAAGGTTCTGTACATTTTTGCTTTTCTTTTTATCGATTGATTTTCTTTTTTTTATATATTTGGTTAGTAGTTTAAAGGTTTTCAGTTAAGTAAATCTTTAAGGATCAATGGATATGGTCGATATTTCGATAATCGAACAAACTTGGCGATTAGTAATTGTTTTACCTAATTTAGTGTTTTACACTATAATAGTTTTAGTTACATTTGTACTCGTCTCCGGAGTAAACAAGTTGCACCTTTTTTGAGTATGTCTAAGAGAACGTAATGAACTTGCAATTTGTCTTTTTTTAGTACGTTAGCTCACGATCCACTTCGTCTTAAATAAATATCAATCAATACGTGAACTGCACCGACAAGCTTGAAACTTTAGGCGCTAGTCTCACTATTATTGTGATAGCGGCTATCCTAATCCTGCTAATCGGAAACGCATACGCTTTATGGCACAAATAGGCCAAACGAAGGTTCCTTCACGTGCGGGTAATTCATTCAACTCGATGGAATACCCTCATTTCCGTTGGATTAGATACGAAAAACAAGCAAATTTCCTACTAATATTAATTTGTTAAACATTAATTTATTTTAACTAGTTCATGTCTATCGATTCAATCTAAAACGAAGTTAGTGAGCGGTGCACGACACCCGTGCCGCACGACCCGACTCATGTCAGGCGTCAGTTGATTTACATTTGTACATATTTAACTACCTCTTTTTTTTCTACCTAAGCTGATAGATAGCCTTGAGAGGCTATTTTAGCGTAACCTTAACTAGTAGGTGAGCTCACGGGGCTCAAACCTGACAACGTTGCTAACACGAACCCTAGCAAGAGCCGTGCTTCGCAGAATCTACCGCCGGATCGGAAACGCGACCCACTGAGAAGATCCGGCGAGAAACTCAGTGGGCTGTGTCTGTGGGTTAATTTACTCGTCGAGCCCTTCGTCACAAGCGACGGGTTCGCCGAGAACGATGACCGGTGCTTGAGGTACCTAAAAGCACCGTTAGTGGATCGGGATGATCCGAAATGACGTGTTTTGGGCGACGTCGACTACTTTCCATTCTGTCCGCAGGATCGGGAATGTAGTTCCCCGCGGCCACGATGAGAGGGTTCTCGTCTCGAAATGGTCTACTTTGATATTAATGTTGTGTACCATCGACACTAAAAGATTTTCAAGAACGTTTTAACGTCAAAAACATTTTAATGTAAGGACCTACATTAATTTTTTTTTTTTGTATGAATCAATAAAAATACTTCACAAAATATATTGTTAGTATATTATTTGAAAAAAAAACGAAAGCCTTTCGAACACCCACACACTTTTGCTTTCGAGTGTCCGATTTCATCTGCAAAGCAGTAACGCAAACGTTTGCCGCGAAATCTTTCTCATATGAATATATAACTGTGTTACGTAAACATTTGAAGAATCTGTTCATTACATAGCCCAGTTATTAAAAATAATGTTTGTAAAATGGAATAGAAGAATGACTTGTCTGTATATATTTTGTTGATTAATTGTTGAGTAAGAGAAACTCTTATAATTGAGAAATAGTAATTAAAGGTTGTTGTAAGAATATGGATTAAGATAATATTTTTATTTTTAAATTTTTTTATTGCCTTTGTACGCAGACGAGCATACGGCCCACCTGATGGTGAGTGGTTACCGTCGCCCATGGACTTCAGCAATGCCAGGGGCAGAGCCAAGCCGCTGCCTACCGCTAAATAATAAGCGGTTAGTTTATGTTATACGGCTGCTGAAGCTCATACACGCATTGTGTGAATTCGCCTTTTTGTCATTTCTCCATCATTGGTTGTAGTTAGATTAGAAGCGGTTGCTTAAGTATTCGCATTTGTCTAATAATAACACCAGATCGTTGGGAAAATAAGGTCGACTCATGTCATCTCACTGCTACTATCACATTTTTTAAGTCAGCCGTAGTTGTTGCTGCCGGAATTAATTTTACTGGTGCTAGACATACATATATACCTATATTATTTGCCCGTACTTAGTACTAAAGTCGACAATAACAACAATAAAATAGTTTTCTGTAGAATGACCAAAAATAACTACAACTAATAACAACAACGAAGAAGAAGGTAATCCGGCATCGAATGGTCACTGACGGCTTCTATGGATTGTCCATCTTTGGGTGGGTGTGTTCATGTGTTCATAAAAAAAACATTAAAAGAAAACTGGTATCTGACCAGATGCAACCACGACATGATCTATTAACATCACCTCAATCTAAAATATTCGCAAAATCGTGAACATATATGCAAGTACATAATTACTTAGAAAAATTGTTTGTTCTTTCGTGAACACTTTTAAATATGGAGCTGCGATCTTCTTAATAAATAAAAAACGAATTTAAATAATACCTTTTTGGTTTTATAATAATTCATTTCAACTTATACGCTTTTACGAATAAATTATTATTATAATTATATGTATGTACCTACAAAGCGTGTCTTCACATATCGCTGTTGCTATCGGAAAGCCAACAATACTTTTACGAAATATAAATAAATAATATGTAGGTACTCATAATTTCTTTATCTTGTTGTATTATTTAAGCAGAATAATGCAATATATCTATTTGTTATGTATGTTATAATGCGTGAATCTTTAAAACTATTGCTATTGTAATATGTGTTTTTTTATAATAATTACGTGACAAAATAGAATACAGTTATGAATTCTAAATTTTGAATTTTGTAATTACATTGTTCTGTTGACAAATATATTCATAATATTTGTTTACGTTTATAAGGGCTTAGTATGATATGTTACAGGAAAAATACTATTATAAATATATTGGTAAGGTATAGTTGCTCAATTGATAAATGGCCACGTCCCAGCATGGCAGGGCCCCATCTCTTCCCGCGGGTGTCGTAAAAGACCATGGGGTCCAGCGGAGAATGGGCAGTGACATTCACTGAGTATTATTATATCAAGTAACTGCGATCACTAACTGCTAATTATTGGTAGAGGCGATGTAGTAAACCGGCACGAGGGTGTGCCGCAAACTTGCGTTTTTTTTGTCGCGAATCAGCCATGTTTAGAATACAATTGAGATATCGACTCATTTGTCTAGGTTTTTTTTATTGCTTAGGTTTGTGAACGAGCTCACGGTTCACCTGGTATTAAGTAGTTACCGGAGCCCATAGACATGTTTAGCACAAAGGCCGCCACCCACCTTGAGATATGAGTTCCAAGGTCTCAGCATAGTTACAACGGCTGCCCCACTCTTCCAACCGAAACGAAATACTGCTTCACGGCAGAAATAGGCAAGGTAGTGGTGCCTACCCGTGCGGACTCACAAGAGGCCCTACCACCAGTAATAACGCAAATTATAATTTAGCGGGTTTGATTTTTCTTACACGATTTTATTCTTTCACCGTGGAAATGAATCGAGAACATTTGTTAAGTACGTATTTCATTGGGTAACGGCATTCACGTTGTGATATCTATGGGCTCATGTAACCACTTAACACCAGATAAACCGTGAACTAATTCACTTATTTTTGCAATAAAAAGTCACAGGAAGCCTTTGATTTTTCGTTATTCAATATCTTATACAAAGGACGCAAGTATTTCATTGTTAAATGCTTTGTTTCTTCGTTCAAATAGAAAATATATGCAGGATGCATCAGATCCGTTAAGCATCCGGAGTAGGACTGAGTCAGAAACTTATAATGTACTAGCGGCCCGCTACGACTCCGCTCGGGTCTTTAACAAAAATTTCAACGATATTTTTATTTTTTTAAATAAAAGAAGACTTATCTATCTATTATATTATTATATCTAACTATTATAGTTGCAGCATAACTATAATAGTTAGAAATATGCTGTCGTGACACTTTTTATAAATAATAATGTGTTCTACAAAGTAGTAGTACATTATTTTATTCTATCATCAATAATTTTCGCAGGGCACGCGATGTAAAGAATATTTTAGGTAATTTTTGTACACCTTGGGTTACATTATTGTAGTTTTAGTAAGAATCCCTAATTTTTTTTTCGAAAAAGATTATAGCCTATGTCACTCGGAAATCAAATCGGTTCAGTAGTTTCGGAGCCTATTCAATACAAACAAACAAACAAATCTTTCCTCTTTATAATATTAGTATTTAATATAGACTAGTAATCAATATGCATTACCTACGTAGAACGTAAGGGATTTTTTTTTTAATTCCGATGTTAAATATTTTTGCGTTGGTTTTAAAACTTTATGGAAAGATTGTCGCATCTAAGTAGCGTCTTCGGAAAAGATGAAATGAATTAACAAGATCAAAGTCAATCCACATACAAGATGATTCAAAATTTATTATTATTTGAAAACAGCAAAACTCGGATTAATTGAATATGCCCATTCTGAGTATTAATAAACATGATACCGAATGCTTACGATGTGTACTTGAAACACACACACTTGAACTTGATACAGTAAGTACACGGTTGACCGACAGTGACATTGTGTTAGGGTTTGTACGCGTTTGTTACATAACCATTTTTTGTAGATACATGAAAATTATTCTTACTAACGCTGAATAATTATTCCAAGGTAGGTACATAGAACTAAGATGATCGATTAAAAGACCGGTTTAATAATAAAGTTCCAAATTTCAGAATGAAAGTCGTAGGTACATGGTAGTTTATCAATTATTATACTATTTTTATTGCCTTTATAGGTATACGAACATACGGCCTGATCGTGAGTGATTACCGTCGCCCATGGACTTCAGCAATTCCAGGGGCAGAGCCAAACCGCTGCCTGCCGTTAAGTACTCTTCACAAGCCTCGTTTGAAGAAGGGCATGTCATAGCGCACGGGAAACAGCGTGGAGGGGAGCTCATTCCAAAGCAAAAGTACGTGGCAAAATAGATCTCTTCCACGTACCATCCGGCTATGGAATGAGCTCCCCTCCACGGTGTTTCCGGAACACTATGACATGTCCTTCTTTAAAAAAGGCTTGTGGAGAGTATTAAGCGGTAGGCAGCAGCTTGGCTCTGCCCCTGGTATTTGGGCCATATGCTCGTCTGCCTACAAGAGCAATAAAAAAAACCCCAAGCTGTGGATGAAAGCAGTGGGTCCAGGTAGTATGGATGAACTCTAGTCTTGTGGCGGGCGGTGCGTTGTTAAAAACGAGATAATGGTATCATCTTAACCAATTCCAAAAAAAAATCAACATCAACAATGTCAGTACAATGGTAGACGCGCTTTAAGCGTCCGTCCGGCCACTCTGAGCGCACGCACCGTGACGGCTATCAACCGACGCATGCGCATGACACACGATCAGGGGGCGACTTTCAAAAAAATGGAACGCGTCACAACAATGGCGAAATTGTGCAACTCAATTGGTTGAATACGAAATCGCGTCCGCAGTCCACACATCACGATCGATTTTGTGACGAAACCACGCGTGTCGCACGAAAAAATTTCCTCGATCGTGCTAATGACGTTTTTTCGTTCGAATTACGATTTTTTTTTTTTTTTTTATTGCTTANGACGAGCTCACAGCCCACCTGGTGTTAAGTGGTTACTGGAGCCCATAGACATCCACAACGTAAATGCGCCACCCACCTTGAGATACAAGTTCTAAGGTCTCAAGTATAGTTACAACGGCTGCCCCACCCTTCAAACCGAAACGCATTACTGCTTCACGGCAGAAATAGGCAGGGTGGTGGTACCCACCCGCGCGGACTCATAAGAGGTCCTACCACCAGTAATTACGCAAATTATAATTTTGCGGGTTTCATTTTTATTACACGATGTTATTCCTTCACCGTGGAAGTCAATCGTCAACATTTGTTGAGTACGTATTTCATTAGAAAAATTGGTACCCGCCTGCGGGATTCGAACACCGGTGCATCGCTTCAACAGGAATGCACCGGACGTCTTATCCGTTAGGCCACGACGACTACAAATGATATACATAATGACTACGAAAATGATAGTTTCCGTTTGATTTTTTTTTATCAAAATAGCTTGATGCAAAAGATGGTGGTAGGACCCCTTGTGAGTCCGCATGGGTAGGTACCACCACCCCGCCTATTTTTGCCGTGAAGCAATAATGCGTTTTGGTTTGAAGGGTGGGGTTGCCGTTGTAACTGTACTGAGACCTTAGAACTTATATTTCAAGGTGGGAGGCGCCAGGTGGGCTGTGAGCTCGTCCACTCATCTAAGCAATAAAAAAAAAATTTAACATAAGAGCATGATTGAAGAAGTTGATGGAACAGAACCTGCTCTAATCAAAACGCCACTGTAGTTTTAAATCAGTTTCGGTAATTACTTGCTCTAACATCGACAATGCAATTTATTTTGATGTAACACCATCATTGCTACAACTATAAACTAATATTATTAATATTTAGTAAAATAAATAACACAACGCTTAATTAATATAAGACAGGAAAAATAAGAATTAAACAAAGGGAAGGCTCATTAAGAAATCGATAATATCCAATTAAAAACCCCCGGAGTGTGAGTTATTCACTAGAAAATTAATACATATATGGAAACATTGACGTGTGAATTAATTTGGTGTGATCATTCTTATTACAAGGAAACAAATTACAAAATAAATTTTGTAGTAATACAGAGAAAAGCATCCATTTTTAGTATGCTTAGTAGTTCGTCGTCTATATAATTTTTATAGTTTTTTCTTTAATTACAACTGTACCGAACATATATAAAATAAATATGTAGTGCCAAATAAAATTTGATTTGAAATAGTTTGCTCTGTAGTTAACAAAATAAGTTATTGTAATTTCACTCAATTTTAGATTTTTTGAAGTGTGCTATATAAATTTGTAACATGCCATTCTTGGGGGTTGGTGCTTCCCGCTTCCGTAGGTTTAACCCGCGATTCCCTACAAGTGACCCCTGGGTGGTGCTAAACGGGAGCCGAAAACATAACCGGTGGTAGGACTTAGTCCGACTGGCTGGCGACCACCCTCCAACTAGAGTCCGCCGCCAAATAGCCTAGCTGTGTTCCGGCGTGTGGGTTGGAGAGCCAGTTCTATCCCTTCCNCCAGAGATCTTTTTTGCCACGTACCATCCGGCTATGGAATGAGCTCCCCTCCACGGTGTTTCCCGAGCGCTATGACATGTCCTTCTTCAAACGAGGCTTGTGGAGAGTATTAAGCGGTAGGCAGCGGCTTGGCTCTGCCCCTGGCATTGCTGAAGTCTATGGGCGACGGTAACCACTCACCATCAGGTGGGCCGTATGCCCGTCTGCCTACAAAGGCAATAAAAAAAAAAAAAAAAAAAAAAAATTATGTTGCATATGCCTTCTTTATGCGGATACAACTGAAAAAGTAATGCTATGCTATTTTGTATAGGAGACTCTTAATGATTATGTTAGGTTTCACGTAATTACGTAGACCAGTTTTACGTCTATCCACCGGCAATATTCATTATCCAATAAGAATATCCATTGTCTGAGACCAACTATGTCATGCCTAGAATTGCATTAAAATAGCTAACCTACAATGAATAGTTATTTCTATAAGCTTACGACGGCAGATTACTATGCGTTGTTAATGTTGTGCGTCGCTCGTGCCATAAAAGTGCCACGTTCACTGCCAACTGTGAAATTACTAAACTACTAATATACTATATGTAGGTACCTACGTAGGTAATGAAATCATATGGTGCGATCGTTCAAATATGCAATCGACATTAATATCTATAGATACATTTTACGGTAAGCAGCGGCTTGGCACTGCCCCTGGCATTGCTGAGATACATACGGCGACGGTAACCACTTACCATCAGGTGGGCCGTATGCTTGCCTGCCTACAAGGGCAATTAAAAGAACACATTAATTAAGCAAGTATTACATTGGTATGAATTGGAATGGCAAATCAGAAGGAATTGTGCTAATTTAATTTATAAAAGAGGCTACAGTTCGCATTGATAGCAGACTAAGTTATTGAAAATTATAGTTATATAGATTTATTGTCTCACAACAATAATAACTTACAGAGAATCATTCACAGTAAGCTCGCATTAGATATTTTGAGTATATATGAGTTTGTAACGGGAAAACCGGTGAGCCCTCGTCTAAAGGGGACTTACGACCCTCGACATCAATAAAATCGGGTACGCCGTATGTTGCCAGCGTGTCCAATAATTCGACGTGGACGTGGGCGTCGAGGTTACACGACGACTCAATATAAAATTTACTGTGTTTGTCTAGGACCGAGGCTATATCGTAATCGAATTGATGATTTAGTAAATTGCGCGGCTATTTAGGGCTCCTCACCCAAACGGCAAAAACAGACTATTGGAAAACGCTCGTACGTCACATCTATTCTTCTCTGAGACTGGAGACAACTTCAGTTGTGCTCCTCGCGTCTGAGGGCTATGCCATCTCTATTCATGAATTTCGTCGTCGTGATATTGAGTCTTCTCGCCCCGTGTGCTTAGTGCGAATTTTTTTAACTTCTCGATCGCGTAAAAGTTAACTCAAATTTGTATAAGTTGCAACAGCGTTCCTAGCAGCAAACGTAGGGTCGGGCTGCCTACGATTTCGCCTTGTCCTACGGCCTCTCACAACTGGTGACACAGCCCACCCGTGTCCCAGACATTGAGGGGCATGAGCCTTCTTTGTTGGACCTTCTGCTGACCACTCACCCAGCTGGATACAGTGTGGTGGTCGACGCTCCACTTGGATCGTCTGATCACTGCCTTATCCGTGCTGCCATACCACTCTCTCGTCCTAGTCGTCGAACGACGACCGGGTTTCGAAGAGTTTGGCGGTACAGGTCAGCAGACTGGGATGGAATGCGTGAATTTTACGCATCCTACCCATGGGGGCGGCTCTGCTTTTCCTCCGATGATCCTGACGTCTGTGCGGACCGACTTAAAGACGTGGTGCTTCAGGGAATGGAATTATTCATTCCTTCTTCTGAGGTGCCCGTTGGGGGTCGCAGCAAACCCTGGTATAATAAAGCCAGTAGGGATGCTGCACGCCTCAAGCGGTCTGCATACGTGGCATTTAATGTTGCTAGGAGATGCCGGGATCCTGATATCTCGGAGAAAAGGCGGAAATTTAACGCCGCCTCTAGGTCCTATAAGAGGGCTATTGCCAAGGCGAAGTCGGAGCACGTTGCCAGAATTGGCAAGCGACTGAATAGCTATCCCTCTGGGAGCCGTGCTTTCTGGTCGCTAGCTAAGGCTGCAGAAGGTAACTTCTGCAGGTCTAGCTTTCCACCACTGCGTAAGTCCAATGACAGTCTGGCTCATAGTGCGAAGGAGAAGGTTGACCTTCTGGTCAAGCTCTTTGCCTCATACTCGACTTTGGATGACGGAGGAGCCACGCCGCCCAACATCTCCCGGTGTGACAGCTCCATGCCTGAGATTCGCATCACACAGCGTGCGGTCAGGCAGGAGCTTCGGCTTCTTGATGTCCATAAGTCGAGTGGGCCAGATTGCATCCCCCCAGTGGTTCTAAAAACATGCGCCCCTGAATTGACACCCGCGCTAACGCGTCTATATCGCCTCTCGTACAATACCAACAGGGTTCCGTCTTCATGGAAGACTGCTCATGTCCACCCTATCCCCAAGAAGAAGGACCCCTTTGTCATTGCGCCGCAATTCCAAGGAGTATCCCTGCAACCTTCCGCGAGTATCGGGATTCTGGGGGTCGATATTTCGAGCGATGTCCAGTTTCGGAGTCATTTGGAAGGTAAAGCCAAATTGGCCTCTAAAATGTTGGGAGTTCTCAACAGAGCGAAGCGGTATTTCACGCCTGGACAGAGACTTGCGCTTTATAAAGCGCAGGTCCGACCTCGCGTGGAGTACTGCTCTCACCTCTGGGCCGGGGCTCCCAAATACCAGCTACTTCCATTTGACTCCATACAGAAACGGGCTGTTCGGATGGTCGATAGTCCTGCTCTCGCGGATCGCTTGGAACCTCTGGGTCTACGGAGGGACTTCGGTTCTCTCTGTGTTTTATACCGCATGGTCCATGGGGAATGCTCTGAGGAATTATTCGAGATGATTCCCTCATCTCCTTTTTATCATCGCACCTCCCGCCATCGGAGCAGAGTTCATCCATATTATCTGGAACCGCTGCGTTCATCGACAGTGCGTTTCCAAAGATCTTTTTTGCCACGTACCATCCGGCTTTGGAATGAACTGCCCTCCACGGTGTTTTCCGAGCGCTATGACATGTCCTTCTTCAAACGAGGCTTGCGAAGAGTTCTTTATGGTAGGCAGCGGCTTGGCTCTGCCGCTGGTATTGCTGACGTCCATGAGCGACGGTGACCACTTACCATCAGGTGGGCCGTATGCTCGTCTGCCTACAAAGGCAATAAAAAAAAAAAGTTCTGTTAAACTGGCACTAAGCACAAAATCCTCGACTACTCTGAAAGTATCATAGACGGTCGCTTTGAACTGCGTCCCAGTGATCTTTTGACGTATACTTTTCCAGTAACCACCAGTTTGTGTTTTTTTTTCTTACCTATTCTAGTAACCTCGAAGGGTTATTCTACATTCACCGAGCTAGTAGGTGAGCTCACGGGGCTCAAACCTGACAATGTTGCTAACACGAACCTTAGCAAGAGCTTCGCAGAAGCCACCACCGGATCGGAAACGCGACCCACTGAGAAGATCCGGCGAGAAACTCAGTGGACTGTGTATGTTTGTTAATTTACTCGCCGAGCCCTTCGTCGCAAGCGAGTTCGACGTAAACGATGACCGGTGCTTGGTGTACCTAAAAGCACCGTTAGTGAATCGGGACGATCCGAGATGACGTGTTTTGGGCGACGTCGACCAGTTTGTTTAGATTGTTTCCGTCTTTCCTGACAATGCGTCTCTAGTACCTATACTGTCACGAAAAAAGGGTAGATAGCAGCAATATTACCTTAGACAAAAGATACCGATCCCGAACAGTTGCAACTGCAATTCCATACAAATTAGCGCGATTTTAAAACAACAAAAAAACGCCTCCATTATGTAGTGATGTAACTTGTAGACTTCATTAAGTTACTGGTTGAAAATCGTCGTAGAAAGCTTATTTACATTGCACTTTGTCACTTGAGTTGCGAAATCGACACTCAACAGTCTCGACCGTTCGAGTGGTCGTTAAATTTAACGGACAAGAATCTGAAATGATGTTCGAGAATTCAATGCGGTTATTTATTGAAGCTTCAATAATTAAAATACTTGAGAAAAACTAAAATGAAAGCGTTAGTTTTGTTTCGATCGTAACAACAAGTAAACGGCAGAGTCCCCGTCATTGTCTTCAAATGACGTCACGACACGGATACAGTCCTTTTGGGAATGAGTGATAGTCACCAGGGACAAATGCCGAAGAATATGGTGGATGACCAGAGCAATGCGGATTGTATTCAGATCGAAGCCGGTACTGTGGCTTGCAATATCCAATCACGCCAAACGACGTAATTTTTCACTACCGTTATTGTTTGCTCTTGAAACTCGAAATTGGTACATGGGACTATAGTTCATTCCAAGGCGTGCAGGTCTCTCCATCTGGGGATCGAAATGATGGACCCGCGTCTTATCCATAACGTAAAGATAAACTAACTATAGGTCATACTTTAGGATACTATAGGAAAGGTCACACTTTAATTTGTAACTGTACTTTGTTTTTTTTTTCTTCAGAACGAGAATCATATCCCAATGCATCTACATAATCTAAACATATAGCCTTTAAATTATGTAACCTCTCTGAATGCTCGAAGTTTTTTTTTGTACTTTTCATCATACATAGGATTTCAAGTGATTGCCCTAAATAATTTATTATAATCAAATAAAAATAAAAATGTTGTGTGATGAAAAATACAAAATGAAAGTACCCTCGATAGGTTATACCGATATGTTTGTGCCTCATAGAACTTTTTAAACATCCTCACGCACTGGCTAAAGTAAGTAAGTATATGAGTTACTAGCAACAATGAGTAACCTAATGTTTTTGATAAATAAATTATACTAAATTTCGCAAACATCTGCGTTATGAATAATCCGCCGAGAGTGTTCTCGATCACGTTCGATGGCCTGCCGATAACGAAAGATACATCTTTAAGTGGATTCAAGGGGGTTTATATTGAATGACTACGTCAGTTATAATCTCGTGAAGCTGGTTTCGGTAAATCGCTTTGGAAATTTAGTGACGTGTTATTTTAAACTTAACGAGCAGCTGCTCACTGTTATGTAATATAAACTCATATTTGATGAAACCAGGTGTACAGTAAAAAATAATTGATCGAAATGATATTTTTTTTACTGTTTTTATTACCCACCTGATGGTGAGTGGTTACCGTCGCCCATGGACTTCAGCAATGCCAGGGGCAGAGCCAAGCCGCTGCCTACCGCTTAATACTCTCCACATGCCTCTTTTGACGAAGGACATGTCATAGCGCTCGGGAAACACCGTGGAGGGGAGCTTATTCCATAGCCAGATGGCCTCTGGAAACGCACTGCGGATGACCGCTCCAAGTAGTATGGATGTACTCGACTCCGGTGGCGGGCGGTGCGATGGTAAAAACGAGATGATGGCATCATCTCGAATATTTCCTCAGAGCACTCCCACCCATATCCATAACCGTTGTGGCTTATTCAAAAATGCTACATTACTCCGGCCCGTAATACATATCGTCGGTTAAATAGAAAAGTGACATAAATCAAAAAGACCAAACTTTACAGTACACATAGTTAAAAGTATTGAATTTTATTAAAATGAATTTTTCGGCATCTGTTAGATTTTAACTAATAAGTTTTGTATATCATTTAAAAGGTATTTAAATGCTGATAATGATGATTTATTTGTTTTTAATAATTTAATAAAAAAAATGGCAATTCTAGCTGGAAGTGTCGTTTTTCCACATATGAAATGAATACCACTGAATAAGTATTTTTTCAAAAATTAAACGTTTTTGTAGTCGAAAAACAGTTTTAATAAGATAAAATGTGGTATAAAAGTAAATATTTATTTAAAAAGTGTTATGAATTAACATTCAATAGTAATTCGAAAATTAACAAATCTGTATCTTGTCGCAAATGAACTTATTAAATTATCAATGGAAACAACATTGAGATCAAATAGTTAAAAGTGAAGTCTTCTTTTAATATTTAAGTAAATAATGTTCAGTTTGATTTAAATTAAGATTTTATTATTATATATAATACTCTAAATCTAATAATCTTAATCACATTTCAATATGAATGCTTGTTTAGTTAGTATAGGACTAAATTATATTATCAGTCTCAAAAATCAAATAAAGCATATTTTATAGAATCAAACTTATCCAAAGTATTAAAAAACACAAACATTGAAATTCCAGTAACATTAAACAATATCTCATGGATTCCAAAACCCAAATACTTAAGCTTATCTATACAATCTTAGAAATAAGATATTATTTAGATATCTATAGATTTTCATAAAAGCTTTTATAAAACCTAGGAATAATATTTTTATCTATTAGTGTAAGTATGCCTGCTTTTTTATTATTACAAAAGCCTAATTTTGAGGAATAAAGACGTTCTAATTCTGTGAACTCTGTATTTTTCTTGGTTGTTCGAGTTTTGATGACAACAGTTTTAAAATCATTTTCTTTATAAGATAACTTGTAAAAAAATCGGTCTTTGTACCTTTTCTCCACTTTAATAACTTTAATATCACCCATCTTTACCTTTTCTCTATCTTCATTTGTTGTATAATTTGGTCNGCCTAATTTTGAGGAATAAAGACGTTCTAATTCTGTGAACTCTGTATTTTTCTTGGTTGTTCGAGTTTTGATGACAACAGTTTTAAAATCATTTTCTTTATAAGATAACTTGTAAAAAAATCGGTCTTTGTACCTTTTCTCCACTTTAATAACTTTAATATCACCCATCTTTACCTTTTCTCTATCTTCATTTGTTGTATAATTTGGTCCTATGCCATCCGCAATCTTTTTAATGTCAAAGAAATTTTCGTGGTTTAGTTCATGGACTTTATAGGGATTCCCCTTTTTTTTGGCGGTTCTAATCAATGTTATGTATTGTTCTGGTACATAAATAGGAGCTGATTTCAGAGATCTGGAAATATTGCGCTCAATAGTAGAATGAGCAGAATCTCCCTCATTTTGGGTGTGGCCTTTTATTAAAAATTTGTGAGTGATTGACGTCAAATTTTTTAAATTAGTTACAGCGTATATATACATTGCAATCATAAATTTATTCTTTTGTTGTCCACAACAATTGTCACTGTAAAATATAACTTGAAAGTCTTCTTTACTTTGCTCCTGGAGCCTTCTTAAATAATTTAAAACGCAGGAGCCTATTTCATTTACCCCTCTTAATCCCTCACCTTCGTGCCAGACGTAGCAATTCGCATCTTTGGAGCCAAGCTCGTAAACGGTAAAGTTGAGTACGTTCAGTTTAGAAATGTAATAGAAATTGGAGATGTCACCTCTAGGACATGGCATTACGGCTTGCAAATCGTAGGTGGCAGCTATACATTTATTATTTGTATTTTTTTTATCCAGTTCTTTTTCTTTCCTGACTAAGTCTTTTTCTTCTAGGTGAGAAAAATACTTGTCCTCTAATGGCTGTTTATCTTCTGCATTATCATAAGCTGCACAATCTTCACATTGGTCCTTTTTTGGAGACCAGAACGAAATATTATATTCTTTGCTAAATATATTATAATATATTTGATAGTCAGCATACGATCGACTTTCTGCTCGGCATTTTTCAACATAGTCTCTATGCAATTGCGCAATGGAAAGCCCTCCTTCAATATATTCTCGACTTGTAGTAGCCCGACAGTAATGACTCTCGATTCTAGGAATGGAATTGATGTGTTCTTTAATCCTTTCAATAACTGTGCTGTCAAGTTTATTGTGGTTTCCATGTCTCCCTCGGTTATCACCTGCTAGAAAACCTCCAACTACAGAGTTTTGCATATAAATCACCGTTCTTATTGGTCTATCTGATATGCCTAATGTATTTTTGAAAAATGTTTTGCAAACCCGGATATCTTCTTTGTCTACTTCAAAATAAAATGCGTGATTATAATCTTTTCTAGTACTTCCTTCACGAATATAGCGATATTTAGGTTTAATTGCTTTTACATATTTATTAATGAACTGACGTTGTTTTTCTAAGTCTGCCATCTTCCAGTAGTTCGAAAAAATAATTTGACGCTTTTCCTCGCTTATCTTATTAAAACATTTCAGTTTACACTTATCATTACAAGTTGGTTTTAATTCCCTTTCTTTCATTAGCTTTTTTGATTTAGATGACGATAAATACGCTTTTCCAGAGTTCCTTAATAGTTTTGCTTTATTTTTTTTCCATTCTTTGGGTACAGCTCTCCGTTTTCTTCCTTTTTTCTTTTCTTGTTCAATTTCAATTATTTTTTCTCGCCGATTACTCATTGTGATGCTTTCATCTTCAGATGTAGAAGATAATTCAAGATCTTTATATAAAAAATCGGGGTCATTATCGACATCATCAGATGAAAAGTCATTTTGACTATTAGAATATTCAGATTTAGAATTATCATCATTGTATTCTGAAGAACAATTAGATTCTGGAACTACTTTATTCAATCGTGGACGTTGAAGGTCAGAAAGTTGTATTTGGTTACTTGATACTGATTCTGAATAATTTACTGTAGGTTCCATATCAACATTATTTGGTCCAGGTAGATCATTCTTTATAAAATATGGCACAATTTGTGAATCCGAAACATAACTGTTGCTATTTAAATTTGATATATTATTAACATCGCTTTTTACAAGACTGCGAACAGTATCTAAAGGACTGAAAATGGGCTTATTATAAACAACTGGATTCTCTTGGTCTTCAGAGAACACCATTTTCAAAATTTGCGCACTACGATTCATCCTAAAAATAAATGAATATATTTATATAAAGATTTAATTTAAAAAAATACATTGTTTTTAAGTCCATTCAAAAACATTGCACTTTCAATTTTGTAAAATGCCTTTAAGTAAATATTGCAAAAGATAAATCTTTATTTAGAAAAAAAAACATGAACAATAATCTATTTTTTGAACCTTACAGTCATATTTCAAATTGTAACTATTTTCTATTGAATCTATTATATTACAGCTAAATGTATAATTATATAGATAAATGTCCTAAGTAGAAATCGGTCGCATTTCTTTCATATAATTTCTCAAATTGATGTCACATGTCAAAAAAATACATTCTTCTTTAAAACTTTTGGCACAACTAAAACCAAAATTAAATTGAAAAACGTCGTTTCTCGAAAAAATACATTATTTCGTAGATATTACTTACCTTTTACAGTTGTATTCAAGCACTTTTTTGGAAAATGTCACTGTTCTTGAGAAGCGTCCGTGTTCGCACGTTCGCGTTTGCGTTGCAAATGGCAGAGTGACGTTTTTCAACAATGAAAATGGCGAATTACCACAGAGTATCAAAATGACACTTGTGGCAGCACGGAGTTTTTGACGTTTAATTTGATGATGTGTCATTTTTCTATTAAAATACATACGATAAAAAAACGTTTTAACAGATAATATTAATTTACAATATTTTTGAGAAATGTCACTTTTCTATTTAACCGACGATATGTATGTTTATACTGAAGCATGTCGATCCATTTCAACAAAGAAAGAAAAACCGCTCTATCGAATTTAAAAAATATGTAAACCTATCTTCAGTTACCTTAGTGCATTGACCTTTATTGATTCTGCCTTGTTGTGATTGAAGCGAGTTTCAAAGGAACATGTCTAGGCGTCTAGACGGCAAAAAACGGACGTCTTACGGGAATGTAGCCGTCTGAGAGTACCTTTAGCAACGGGAGTTGTTCCAGCACTAATTAAATTAGATATTCAAACACAATGTAGGCGGGCGACTGGAAATTAATTTGGTAATTTGGTAGTCTGGAAAGTTTGAATTGTAACTCAAGCAATATTGAATTCAAATAATTCTATATTAACCTTTTTTTTTGAATACGTCTTTATGTAGCACGGTTAATAATGGGTTTAACCCTGTAGTGTGTTTAGTATTGGTTAAATTTGGCAGTTTTATTGTACTAACGACTGTCGGTCCTCGTGGCCTAAGGGATAAGACGTCCGTCCGGTGCATTCGTGTTGAGCGATGCACCGGTGTTCGAATCCCGCAGGCGGGTACCAATTTTCTAAAGAAATACGTAATCAACAAATGTTCACAATTGACTTCCACGGTGAAGAAATAACATCGTGTAATAAAAATCATACCCGCAAAATAATAATTTGCGTAATTACTGGTGGTACGAGCTCTTGTGAGTCCGCGCGGGTGGGTACCACCACCCTGCCTATTTCTGCCGTGAAGCAGTAGTAATGCGTTTCGGCTTGAAGGGTGGGGCAGCCTATGTAACTATACTTGAGACCTTAGAAATTATATCTCATGTTGGGTGGCGCATTTACGTCGTAGATGTCTATGGGCTCCAGTTAGCACTTAACACCAAGTGGGCTGTAAATAAAAAAAAACCTAGATGATTAGACTGCTTCGCCACACCTAGCTGTGTCTGCTAATAACGCGCCCTATCATCGTTAAGGAAGGATTTAAATTAATACACATAAAAAATTTACTAGTGAAATGGCACATCTTCAATGGTTCAGGAATTCATCATTCCAATTATTGCCGCTCTAATTCCCCGATCATGTGGAGTGCATTCAGTGAAAACATGGACGAAAAACATTCATTCGTTCCGCCACAACGTTCACACAGCTCGGTTATACACAAACGTTACTGTTTATAAGTGTTCACTTGGCACGCGCTCTCCTACTATTAGGTTAAGCGACGAACGATTTATGTTCGCGGCGATCTAATTACACGCAATCTTCGTTCAAACTAGGTTTCGTTACAGAAATAGTGTATAACAGTCGATCTGTTTGATACACGATGTATTTGTTTACTCGTCGGTTCGTTGACTTCTTCTTGTACGGGATTATGTCAGCGATCATTCAAAAATTTTTATTTATTGCTAAATTATTTTTTTCCTGCCTAAGCTGGTAGCCTTGAGAGGCTATTCCAGCGTAACCTTAACTAGTAGGTGAGCTCACGGGGCTCAAACCTGACGACGTTGCTAACACGAACCCTAGCAAGAGCCGTGCTTCGCAGAATCTACCACCGGATCGGAAACGCGACCCACTGAGAAGATCCGGAGAGAAACTCAGTGGGCTGTGTCTGAGGGTCAATTTACTCGTCGAGCCCTTCGTCGCAAGCGACGGGTTCGACGAGAACGGTGACCGGATTGCTTACTAGCGACCCGCCCTCGCTTCGTTTCGGAAACTGTAATTTATTATTGATTTCTTCACTATTTAATGGATGTTATAATACATATAAACCTTCCTATTCAATCACTCTATCTATTAAAAAAAACCGCATCAAAATCCGTGCGTAGTTTTAAAGATTTAAGCGTACATAGGAATGTAAGGACAGAGAAAACGACTGTTTTATACTATGTAGTGATATGGTCGGACGAGCTTACGGACCTGGTGCTAAGTAGTTAGCGGAGCCCATAGACATCTACAACGTAAATGCCGCCAACCCACCTTAAGATATGAGTTTTAAGGTCTCAGTATAGTTACAACGGCTGCCCCACCCTTCAAACCGAAACGAATTGCTGCTTCACGGCAGAAATAAGCAGGGTGGTGGTACCTACCGGTGCGGACTTAAGAGATGCCCTACCACCAGGAAATTTTTTAGGGTAGGTATAAAGTAACTTGGGTAGAGTAACTTATTTCATTTTCGCAAAGTAGTTATTTGTCGTCATCATCAGTCCTGTTTGGAAGACAGGATAGCCATTATACATTACGACTGAAACTTTTATAACCTTATGTCTCAAGGCGGGCCTAGGCGTTCGCTTTTTATGTGGGCGCCGATAACCAGCTAATACTCTGAATGGTCTAAGAAGCTGTTTGAGATTGTTCCATCTTCTCTTTTTTAACACTGTATTTTCCTGCTAAGTACCTTCCGGCTTTGGAATGAACTTCGGTGTTTTCTGAGCGATATGACATACCTTCTTCAAACGAGGCTTACGGAGAGTACTTCGCGGTAGTTGGCGGCTTCGCTGTGCCCGTGCCCGTGCCGTCTGTCGACAAGAGCAATAAAAATAGCAGCAAGTAGGCAGTGAGATCCGCCGTCTGCCTATAAATAGACCAATATATTTTAAAAGGTTTTAATGATAATCTAAGAAATGCCCAATTTTAATGTCGCTTGTGTGGATGAGGTTGAAAAACGAGAAATCTTGCATTATATAATAGAAATGAGCCTTGAATACCTTGCGATAGTTTTGGGAATAATTTAATATTATACCGGAAATTAAATGATTTCATCTTACCTTTTTGGCCTCTTTACAGTTCGAATCAACTGACGGAATTACCGCGTGAGGTGTGTCAGATGCCACTGCAAGTCCTCCTCGTGCAAGACAACTTGCTCACCACGCTTCCCAAGGAGATCGGTAAGATGACGTCACTGGCTGAACTGGACGCCTCCAGCAACAGACTGACGCAGGTTCCGATGACCCTCGGAGATTGTTCGGGTCTGCGAGCGCTCGACCTCAGTAATAATCAGCTGGGATTGCTTCCGTTGCGTGAGTATACGTGTTTTACATTGTGAAATGTGTATTTGTAATTCTAATTGCATTTGTTCGCTATGTTGTTCATCGCATCGTTGATCTAGTGGTAGGTCTAGTTTTTTTTTTTTAAAGTAAGAACGAATTGAATTGATACTCAGCAGTATACTAATTGAGATACATCGTCTTAATTTAGATGAGAAGAACCTCACTAACCGAATCTTTGACTGAATTCCACTTGACCGTCTGTTTTTTTTTTTTTATAAATAAATATTTACTAACAATCACGCCACGTTAACTGTGTCCCGTGATAAGTTCGTAAAGAACTGTGGTACGGGCTTAATATCCTAACGGAGTTAGTATCTGTGAGAATATTTTTGGTATTCGAGAATTGCGTGTATTTATTATAAACTCATGTGTATTTCCGGTATTCATATCATAGAAGGAAAAATATATTTTTTTTTTGTTTTTAAATGTGGATCGTTTTTGGAATGAGTATTTGTTTATATACACATCCTATGTTGATGTGACTTATAGAACGTATGCCGTAAAATGATGTCGTATAGACAAATAAGTTAAAGTGACTCATTAATTTTTTGGATCTGTTAAAACTTTTGGTTTTCTATAAAGGATACATTAAAAAATGATCTGAGTTATCAATTTATGTTTTATTCACATTTCATTTAAGGTCCGTGAATTCGTATCGTTATTTTTTTTGGCCCAAACTTTGTCTAACCTGGACAACCCTAATATCCTCTTAGATAATTGTTGATGAGTTTATGGAAGTAAACCACTGTAGGGGCGTACCTTAGAGTTGGTATTATCGTTTATCCAATTTTTACCAAAGTGTAGGTTTAATATTAAGAATATCCTATAATAATCTATCTATAAATATGCATAAATATATTGCTTGTTTGGTCTCAATGCGTTTCTGAAGTAATGGATTTGACTGTGATGGAACTTGAGACAGTTGTAGTTTGCAGTATAGAGTATGTTTCTGTCACAATCGACGTATGATAGGGTGATGTGCTTGTGATTTTAAGGAATAATGGCTTTTCCATACAATTAGCATTAGTCACATCGGAGCGTGATTTAGTTTTACGTTCATATAATAACAAACAGGAATAAATTATGTATTCTAACATGATAAATAAATAGAACTGGGAAATATTGTCTTGGTTTACCACAAGTTAATGACGTAATCTATAGGCTACAGGCTATTCTATTGTTTGTGTATTTCAAACAAAACCGTCTGAAGTAATTGTATTGTATATTATAATCGTTAAAATTCTCCATATTTGTATGGCTTCGGGCTAGGAATTGCTTGCACTATAGGTGTTTTTATAGCTATAAAGATCCACCTAAATCTGCTACATGGAGTATTAAATTGTGAAGGTCGCTGGCTATCTCATGATGTAAGAACAAAGTCACAGGTGCCTTAATGAAATGCCGTTTGTCTACTCTTCCAACTGAAAAGCATGATTACTTCGTGGTAGCAATGAAGGCTCGAAGGAGCAATGAACTTCGAACTTTACACCATGCCCATCAGCGCTTTAAGACATAAATTAGATCAGAAAATGATACGGATATACGAGTATTTGTGGTGTATTATTGATCTGACTGAATTTTCTCTTGGCCCGTCTGCTTTTAACACAGTCATATACATCATGATGTGAATACCATCAACTAGATATCGAAAGATCAAAATTTTTGAAGTTATTTTACTAGCGAAACTGAAACGAACGCCTACTTCGCGGTAGAAATAAGGAGGATTGTGGAGCCTATCCTGTTGGTCTCAAAATATACTTAACCAGTAATTACGCAAATCTATACATTTTTATAGCAGTTAGTGAAAATGTGCTAAAGACGTATTTCTTAAGAAAGAAAATATTTCCAAACTAAATTTTAAGTACCTCTGATCTTACACTTTGGTCATTTAACTAAGAACTTTTTTTTTATTTCTTCCGTTTAGGCAGACGCGCATACGGCCCACCTGATGGTGAGTGGTTACCGTCGCTCATGGACGCCAGCAATGCCAGAGCTAAGCCGCTGCCCACCGTTTAACTAATTGGAGATTTAGGTAACAGTTGCAGACAATAGAAAAAAGCTACAAAAATTTATCGATAAACTTATTACTACACTACCTGACTATTTCGGGGAGATTTTATAGGTGTAATAAATCAAAAAAATACGTGTTCTATAATTTCGTTAATACGTAATTCGTCTTTACAGAAATAACATACTTGCGTCTCGAATATTTGGACGTTAGCTGCAATTGCATATCGTCTCTGCCTCTGGAACTACGGAACATGGACACGCTGGTCACCCTTAATCTGGAGAACAATCCTCTTGTTTCGCCACCCACCACTGTGAGTACTGTTTCTCTCAAGTACTGGTTGAACTGTGTGAACGATTCTTTACGAACAATGTAAATACGAGGAATTCAGCGCATAAGGGAAACATATATACTTCTTACCGGTAAAACAGCGCGTTTTTTTTTATTGCCTAGATGGGTGAACTTTTTTTTTATTGATTAGATGGGTGGACGAGCTCACAGCCAATCTGGTGTTATGTGGTTATAGGAGCCCATAGACATCTACAACGTAAATGCCGCCACTCACCTTGAGATATAAGTTCTTAGGTCCCAGTATAGCTACAAAGATTGCCCTTCAAACCGAAACGGAATTAAAAGAATACCTCAAGTAAATATGCAATTTATAATTTTCGAAGTTAGATCTGCACGATTCGTGTAAACAATTTTGTCTTCAAATTAGATTATTATAATTAGAACAAAATTAGACTGTACTTAATCCTTTTAGTGCTGAACTTATTCTCGCATATTTTTCAGAAAACGATAAAGGATTTTTGAAAAAAGTACCTTTAAAAAACTGAAACTTTAAAAGTTTTTACTAAAAAACAATGTCAAATTCACAGCAAAATGAATTTAAATGGTTATTTATTGAATGTTATTTACTTATTAAAATCTTTGTACATGCGCACGCTAAGACACATATGTACGGTCGATACCTAATAAAATAATTTAACTGGGCAATAGTCGGTATTCCGACGCTCCGCACTTTCCACACATAAATAAGAGAGTCGATCTATCGACGGTTCGCGCTCTAAGAGTCGGAAATTCTTAAACTCACATTAATGTGCAGATACGCCAACCTTTGCGTGTTCCCACACTTGATTTGTTATTGTAATGACAAAAAAGAATTTTGTAAAGACGGCAGTCAAATCAATGTCACTTGAGTTTTTGTTTCAAACGAAACATTTCATAACAATGAACAAATATGATCGGAAAACAATATCTTGGTGTACCACAAGCCAGTGGCCTATCGTTACGTTTGTCGCTTACTTATCAGTCTGAAACGAATTTTATAATGAGTTTATAATATTTATTCAAAGTAATGAGTGTATAATATTTATTCAAAGAAGGAAATAAAAATTCAGTATGTACACTATTTATTACAAACTCTGAAACCATTTAAGGGGCATGTATGTACTCATCATTTTATTCAAATTTGTCGATTATCAAAGAATGAGTAAAACACGATTCGCTTCTTTTTTTTATTGATTAGATGGGTGGACGAGCTCACAGCCAATCTGGTGTTATGTGGTTATAGGAGCCCATAGACATCTACAACGTAAATGCCGCCACTCACCTTGAGATATAAGTTCTTAGGTCCCAGTATAGCTACAAAGATTGCCCTTCAAACCGAAACGGAATTAAAAGAATACCTCAAGTAAATATGCAATTTATAATTTTCGAAGTTAGATCTGCACGATTCGTGTAAACAATTTTGTCTTCAAATTAGATTATTATAATTAGAACAAAATTAGACTGTACTTAATCCTTTTAGTGCTGAACTTATTCTCGCATATTTTTCAGAAAACGATAAAGGATTTTTGAAAAAAGTACCTTTAAAAAACTGAAACTTTAAAAGTTTTTACTAAAAAACAATGTCAAATTCACAGCAAAATGAATTTAAATGGTTATTTATTGAATGTTATTTACTTATTAAAATCTTTGTACATGCGCACGCTAAGACACATATGTACGGTCGATACCTAATAAAATAATTTAACTGGGCAATAGTCGGTATTCCGACGCTCCGCACTTTCCACACATAAATAAGAGAGTCGATCTATCGACGGTTCGCGCTCTAAGAGTCGGAAATTCTTAAACTCACATTAATGTGCAGATACGCCAACCTTTGCGTGTTCCCACACTTGATTTGTTATTGTAATGACAAAAAAGAATTTTGTAAAGACGGCAGTCAAATCAATGTCACTTGAGTTTTTGTTTCAAACGAAACATTTCATAACAATGAACAAATATGATCGGAAAACAATATCTTGGTGTACCACAAGCCAGTGGCCTATCGTTACGTTTGTCGCTTACTTATCAGTCTGAAACGAATTTTATAATGAGTTTATAATATTTATTCAAAGTAATGAGTGTATAATATTTATTCAAAGAAGGAAATAAAAATTCAGTATGTACACTATTTATTACAAACTCTGAAACCATTTAAGGGGCATGTATGTACTCATCATTTTATTCAAATTTGTCGATTATCAAAGAATGAGTAAAACACGATTCGCTTCTTTTTTTTATTGATTAGATGGGTGGACGAGCTCACAGCCAATCTGGTGTTATGTGGTTATAGGAGCCCATAGACATCTACAACGTAAATGCCGCCACTCACCTTGAGATATAAGTTCTTAGGTCCCAGTATAGCTACAAAGATTGCCCTTCAAACCGAAACGGAATTAAAAGAATACCTCAAGTAAATATGCAATTTATAATTTTCGAAGTTAGATCTGCACGATTCGTGTAAACAATTTTGTCTTCAAATTAGATTATTATAATTAGAACAAAATTAGACTGTACTTAATCCTTTTAGTGCTGAACTTATTCTCGCATATTTTTCAGAAAACGATAAAGGATTTTTGAAAAAAGTACCTTTAAAAAACTGAAACTTTAAAAGTTTTTACTAAAAAACAATGTCAAATTCACAGCAAAATGAATTTAAATGGTTATTTATTGAATGTTATTTACTTATTAAAATCTTTGTACATGCGCACGCTAAGACACATATGTACGGTCGATACCTAATAAAATAATTTAACTGGGCAATAGTCGGTATTCCGACGCTCCGCACTTTCCACACATAAATAAGAGAGTCGATCTATCGACGGTTCGCGCTCTAAGAGTCGGAAATTCTTAAACTCACATTAATGTGCAGATACGCCAACCTTTGCGTGTTCCCACACTTGATTTGTTATTGTAATGACAAAAAAGAATTTTGTAAAGACGGCAGTCAAATCAATGTCACTTGAGTTTTTGTTTCAAACGAAACATTTCATAACAATGAACAAATATGATCGGAAAACAATATCTTGGTGTACCACAAGCCAGTGGCCTATCGTTACGTTTGTCGCTTACTTATCAGTCTGAAACGAATTTTATAATGAGTTTATAATATTTATTCAAAGTAATGAGTGTATAATATTTATTCAAAGAAGGAAATAAAAATTCAGTATGTACACTATTTATTACAAACTCTGAAACCATTTAAGGGGCATGTATGTACTCATCATTTTATTCAAATTTGTCGATTATCAAAGAATGAGTAAAACACGATTCGCTTCTTTTTGTTATTGCTTAGACGGGTGGATGAGCTCACGGCCCACCTGATGTTAAGTGATTACCGGAGCCCATAGAGATCTACAACGTAAATGCCGCCACCCACCTTGAGACATGAGTTGTAAGGTCTCAGTTTTAACAGTACAACAGCTGCTCCGTCCTTTAAACCGAAACGCATTACTGCTTCACGGCAGAAATAGGCAGGGTGAAAAATAAACAAATGCTCACAGTTAGGTACCAACACTCTGCCTATTTTAGCCGCGAAGCACTAATGCGTTTCGGCTTGTTCGCTGGGTCAGTCGTTATATTAAACACAATTGAGATTCAGTCCTCATATCACAAGGCGGGTGGCGGCCTTTACGTAGTGAGGTCCATTGGCTTCGCTAACGGTCTAACACCAGGTGTTAAAAAAAACTGAAGCACTTTTTCGCTTTGAGTATTGTGAGGTAGATCTGTTTGTTAACATTATCCGCATGCGACCTTCCGTACATTGATGGTACATATAAACCAGACCAACCTTGCTTAAAGTGTCATTTACATTCAGTGTATTCATAGTAAATTTGCTTTAGACACTATACGAGGATGACATCTTTTTCAACTAACTCCATCAGACGTAGGTACTATGAATGCAGAATAACTGGTTTAATTTGTTTTTAAATCGTTTGCCCATTAAAGCAATTAGTTTCTCCTTATCTTTTATAAAAATAAAATAACGTTTTAAATTTGAGTCGTCAGAAATGCCAGTTTATGTTCCAAGTAAATCTCTTCTGTGTGGGAAGAATCATCAAATGTCACCTCCTTTGTATTGCGCAACCGCTTTAGGGAGTTTATTTTGGTTTGCTTATAGCATAGATGTTATAGATTGTGATTGTAGAATGTCTCATGACACCTGATCCGATATTAACTACATATTTTTGCAGCGAAACAGTAATGTGTTCTGTTTTGAAAGGGACAATTGAGTTATCACTGAAGTCTTCAAACAAAGTGTTCTTCTGTCTAAGGAAATTTATGATCTGATGATATTAAGTGGTTACCGGTACACATAGACATCAAAAACGTTAACGTCGCATTGTCACGTTAGTTCTAAGTCACAGTAAATGCGCCACCCACCTTGAGATATAAGTTCTAAGGTCTCAGTATAGTTACAACGGCCGCCCTACCCTTCAAACCGAAACGCATTACAGCTTCACGGCAGAAATAGGCAGGGTGGTGGTGGTACCTACGCGTGCGGAATCACAAGACTCCCCACTAACAGCATTATAAATTTATGTTAATAATTCGATTTACAGGTATGCATGCGCGGGCGCGTGCACATCTTCAAATATTTAGAGAACATGGCGAACAAAGACACGTTGCCCTCGCACAAGAGAGTCGAAGAGACCCGATGGTCGACCAAACATAACTCGTACGTTATCAGCTCGCCCACCCAGAGCGTAACCCATCAGATTACCTCCGGCAACGCTACTATAGACTGCCTCAGGCATAAGCCGCGACACGTCGTGGACAGCGGCTACTGTACAGACGGAGTTGATAAACGGTGGTCGAATGATGGTGAGTCCTTTATTCTTCTTTTTTTATTTATTGCTTTTAAGGGGTGGACGAGCTCACAGCCCACCTGCTGTTAAGTGGTTACTGGAGCCCATAGAAGTCTACAACGTAAATGCGCTACCCACCTTGAGATATCTAAGTTCTAAGATCTCAGTATAGTTACAACGGCTGCCCCACCCTTCAAATCGAAACGCATTACTGCTTCACGGCAGAAATAGACAGCGTGGTGGTACCTACCCGTGCGGACTCACAAGAGGTTCTACCGCCAGCAAATTATATTTTTGCGGGTTTGATTTTTATTACACGATGTTATTTTCCTTGACCGTGGATGTCAATCGTGAACATTTGTTAAGTACGTTAGAAAAATTGGTACCCGCCGGCGGGATTCGAACACCGGTGCATCGCACCTACGAATGCACCGGACGCCTTATCCTTTAGGCCACGACGACTTCTAAATCTTCGATTTCTACGACTTCTTCTTCTTCTGCACTCGAATGTATAGCGTTGATGTGTTCTTTGGTTTAAACGAATTGAAGACTACTGCAGATTTGGATTGCGGATTGGGTACTCTGAACGATGCCGGGAACTACTCAACAGCAGCTGAACTTTAATATCGCAAACAAAGAAATTTTTACAGTGATAATCTAATTTAAAAAAGGAACACATTTGAAATTAAATTAAACATAATAAATTGTTCCAAATATATGTTATAATATTTTCTGTAAAGAGAAAAAAGCTTAAAATGAAATCAGTTTCATTATGACACGTCACTGATATTGTTACACTATGACGTCATTAATTGATCGTTTTTCGTGAGACTGCGGCAGTAGCCAAGCTGAAATATCTTTCGCCTGTTATTATAGCATTGTGTAACAGTTTTTCCCACATGTTACAGTTAGAAAAAATTCTTATTATAAAATATTATCCAACATTTTCCACATTTTTTGTTACCCTAAACATTTTTAAGGAAATAAACATTAAAGCAAAGGTACATACATGCTGGTTTTTTAAATTAGCGTACAAGAGATGTTGTGATCTAAAAAGCTTTCAGGATTCTCTTAAGACATCAAAACTATAATTTACAAATTCCCTCGCTCCCAATTCCCAACATGTTGTTGCTGTCCCTGAACTTAGTGTCATATAATAAGCGATGCGTTGACATTTTTATTACCGGAAACTTTACGAAATTGGCACCGTTATGTGAGACCGTATATTGGGTACGAATCCATTAATGACATTTTATGGGTTCGTTCTGGTGTGAAACATGGCCTATGATTCGTTCGAGCCTAAATCAGTGACTAAGTGTGCTGTTAATGGAAGTGGAAATGAGAATTAAATTTAATAGAAAAATCTAAAATTTTTCCTAATGTAGTATTGATACTGTTTTTTTGTTGTAATTTCAAATGCATTCAAAAATACCGCACTTGTGACAAACTTTGAAACAATCAAACCTAAGTTTGAATATAACATAAGTTTGAATGAGTAGAGTGATTCACGTCACTTTACACGTAATTCATCGGATCATACCGATCCACTAACGGTGCTTTTAGATACCTCAAGCACCGGTCACCGTTGTCGTCGAACCCGTCACTTGCGGCGAAGGGTTCGTCGAGTAAATTAACACATAAACACAGCCGACTGAGCTTCTTGCCGGATCTTCTCAGTCTCAGTGGGTCGCGTTTCCGATCCATTGGTAGATTCTGCAAAGCAATGCTAGTGTTATCAACGTCCTCAGGTTCGAGCCCCGTGAGCTCACCAATTCGCTCGGTTACGCTGGCACAGCCACTAAAGCGGGGGTTCCCAAACATATTTTGTCTACTGCCCACTTTGAGAATAAATTATTTTTAGCGCTCCCTACTACCTACCTACCTACTTAAAAACCACTATAGCGAGAGCTCAGTCGGTGTCTAAGAGTCCTCCTACATGAAGCTACAAATCGTCTCCCAAGCTGCTACACAGTGCCTGCAATTTTTTTCTGGGTGTCTTACCGCTCCCCTTTAGGCCTGCAGCGCCCACAAGGGGGCGTTATTGCCCACTTTGGGAAAGGCTGCTCTAAAGGCTACCAGCTTAGGTTGAGAAAAACAATGACTTGTTTAAATCTGATAATCTGCATTCTAATTCGGGATGTGATCTTGTAATGTACGTGATGCTCGATAGCGGGCGGCGAGGCAGGCGGCGGGTCGGGTCGCTCAACGCCGAGCACCCCATCGACGCTGTCCCCGGGGACCGCCCTTTCTCGGGCGCAGTCCCTCTCCAGTGAGACTCCTCTGGCGAACCCCTCGCCTCTGCTCTCCGGGTGAGTTCAAATGCTTAACAGGGCAACGACGGGTAATATAAGTATGCTTTAAACTTAAATGCGTTCCGAATTATGTTAGCATAATAAATGGCTTTCACAAATAAACTATAGTTGTGCCCGCAATGAAGTCAGTGGGAGACGCATTTCAGTTCGGCACACTCTTATGACGTGCTATGTAATAAATGTAAGGGTTATTGTGGTGAACTTTTTTTATTGTAGGCTTGAATGCAATTTATCGCTGTAGTGTTTAAGGTTATTATTTAAAATTTAAATTTGAAAACTGTAGTTAACTTACTCTTTAAAAAAGCTGTTGATGATTTTTAGTATTCATAAATAGGCATGTTGACTGATTTTTAAATATCTTGTTTTTGTCTCGTGGAAATGTTAAATATAGATGAAAGCATACAATATAACAAAAAAATGTGTTTAATTATGAAGGTCATAAGTTTTTTAATTTTGTGTTAGAGAGGACACCACAGTGACTAGTAACGTTGTGGGAGGTATACGACAAAGGGAAGATCTTTCACTGAGAATGTGAAATTGCTCGGTAGATCGATTATATAACATAATATATGTACAAGCTTATCTTGAAAATGTCAGAAGCGAGATTCAGACATCTATCTGTGCTGTGTGATGGCTACTGCCACAAACAACGTTATAACAAAAGTGTGTCCCAAAAACATTCTAATCCTAATATTCGCTTGAGGGAAAAGGACAGACCATCCGTTCTCAATAAATTTCAAATTTGTGTTCAATAAATAATGGCTTCAATCGCTTGTGTCTCTTGAGTTATATGAATATATTATAATTGATGTTTGTTCATATAGAGGAAAATATATATGTCAACTAACTTACATGATTAGTATGCGAAATGTGGTTAATTTATTTATTTACTAACCGAAGGTACTAAGATAATCCATTGGTCTTGCACGAGTATCACATATATGCACGTTTTGTGTGTACTATTTAAAATCATTTATAATAAGAAAGTGATTCATGATTTTTTTAGTTAACTATTTAACTGCAGCCTTATTTTCGATTTCTTTATCGAATTGTGAGATTTAAAGTTTTTATAATATCAAATTCATGTGAATTTGATTCGAAGTAATCGGCAATGAGATAATGTAATTTTTACTAAGATTAATTATCTGAAACATGAATAAAACAATGAAAATTTAAAAGCTTCGTAACTCACCATCAATTTAAAACTTTCTTTTCAGACAATACAAAGAAGCCCTAAGACAGCAACGCCAGCAAGACATATACCGTCCCCGCACAGAACAGTCCTCCCCCGAGTCGGATTCCCCCCACCACCTCAGCCCCCTCCACCACAATTCCTCTCCCCATCCCCCGATAAACGGCTTTGGCAACACCTCCCCGAACCTCTACCGATCGATTTCTTCCAATTCCAGTGCTTCCCCGAACACCTCACAAGTGCCAAACTCGCCCCTCTTACACTCGACCCCGCGGCGGTACCAAAACGGAAGCACCGATAAACAGGAAGAGAACAAAAGGCCAGTCCAGAAGGTGGTCCCGTCGAGGAACGTTGCCAAAGTGTCCGCCGTCAATGGTAATGCGGATTACAATCGCGTGAACGGTCAGCTCGAAGCTTACGTGAAACCTAGTTCCCCCACCAAGTCTCCAACGAACACTTTAGGCTACAATAGCTTAGGGAAGTCCAGTATACCGAGGCAAGTGAACGGAGACAGCGCGAAGTCGGTCACGACTTCCGTAACGCAAGTGAGAGGCATGATACCGCAGCCCGTAGGCAAGATGGCGTGGAACAAAGAGACCAGCGCTGAGAAATTAAGTTTCACCATGAAGAGGGAATTCGATAAGCAGAAGGAGGAGTCGGATCTGATAGAGCAGTTGAGGACGGTGAGTGGTTTTCACTTTCAAAATCAATCTGCTTTAAGCTCATAAAGCGTATCCAGTATTTTCCAGTTCACCTATTCCGGCTGTGCACTCATATAGAGATTGCAAAGCCAAGACCAATAAAATTAAATGTATTTTTTTATCTCGATGACTCCAGTCAGGATATTAAAGCCAAAGTAATAAAACTATTGTGTCCTCATCTTAGTTAACTAGACCTCTGGAATTTTGTGAAAATTTACGTTGAAAGGTTCCGTAACAGAAATAGATAGATAGAATTTTCTTTATTATACACCAAAAAAATAAATAAACAATGCGATACATTAAATACAAAAAAAAGTACGATTGGTGGTCTTATCGCTAAGAGCGATCTCTTCCAGACAACCATCAGGTGGACAAGAATCGTTAGAAACGAATTACGCGCGTTGTACCAATTTAGTAAAATATATACACGCACGCACACACACACACAAATATATAATATTATTGATTAGATTTGATGTTTACAGATAATAGAGAGCCGACTGAAGATGTCGCTACCGGAGCAGATAGCGCCAGTACTCGCGGACGGCGTCGTCCTGTGCCACCTCGCCAACCACGTGAAGCCGCGGGCCGTGGCTTCCGTGCACGTGCCTTCACCGGCACAGGTAATTTAATCGAATTAAATTAAACAGTAATAGCCCAGTAGTCGAAATTCGACTATAATCAATTGAAATTATAAGTTTGAAAATCATTATTGTTCTATTGTCATATACTACTTCTATAATCACAGATTTAGCTAAGGTTAAACTATAGACAAATAATATTAAAGAAAAACAATATTAATCTATTCTCAATTTCACCATAGACTTAGATAGAGATTAGACTAACAATAACAAAAGTTTGAAAACAAACAAAGAGTATACTGGGTGTTAGGAGACCGCTTCCGAAAACTAAGACAGACGATAGTACAAGTGACACCTTTGATGATGGGACGGAAAAAAAGCATATTTTTAAAACTTTTTATTAGCATTGTTTACGCTCCATCATGTTAGTATAGCTAAATGATGATAGTTTCATAAAAAATACATTACTTTACTTAAAAAAAAAGCAATGAAACACAAAATCAAAAACAGCTGATGCTCGGGTCAACGAACGCCCGGGCGCGGCGCTGATACCGCGCTCCCCAAAAATTTACATCTTTGTAGGTACAAAATTTGCGCAATTTTCGTAAAAAGGGGTACAAAGTTTTTGCTTCACATATTAATATATAGATAGTTAAAATTAATAAACTTTATTAATGTGTCACACAACTATGGTGTCAGAGTTTGTTAAATTTCAGTTTTAACATAGCGATTCTTCTTTTAGCCCAAATTGACAATGGCAAGATGTAGGAGGAACGTAGACAATTTTATCGAGGCCTGTCGGAAAATTGGCGTCGAAGAGGTATGTTATGTAGAATATAATTTTGTCCGTTTGAAAATTATTCGTGTTTTTCAAAGATTTTACTGTGTGTATTAACAATAAAAATCCGATATACGTTTGCATATTTCCGTTTGTACAATGACGTCATTGTTCGATGTACCGCGACATCGATGGTAGAGTGACTTGACTAGTCGCTTATAAGTTTCGTAACGATAATACCGACGGGAGTGTCCCTCTGATATTGTGTGGAAGTATTGAACTGGGGCCGTCGGGTCGGGGGGCGGGGGGAGGGCGGCAGCTAGATGACCGAGTGCGGTGTGTTGCAGACGGAGCTGTGCGACGCGCGGGACGTGTGCGCGGGGGAGGGGCTGGCGCGCCTGGCCGCCGCCGTGCGCGCGCTGCACTCGCTCGCCCCTCCGCCGCCCGACCCCCCCGCCCCCCACCACGTCGCCCCCTACGCGCGCGACGAACTCGTCCGCTACGACAGAGAAAAGATGAAGCTCGTTTTAAAGGACAACCTGAACGAACAAATCGAGCCGCTGACCGAAGATAAGGAAAGATTCTATTATACTTGCCTCTGTCTAGGCACGTTTTTCGTGTCGACATTAATATTGATCTTGTATCCCCTGTAGATGTAGATTTAACGCGGACATGAATGTAGTAGCTTGATTTCTCGTAGTGTTTGTCGTTTATTTTGAAGACAAAAGCGACGTATTGTAGTACCCTGTGAAAGAAATATTTACTTATACAAAATGAGATACTTAACTATATAAAAATAAAATTGGTTGAGGAAAACATCACGACATTCAACATAGTGAAGAAGTTTTTAAGGAAATGTATTAGGATTGAACGACGCTGTGTTGAACGGAGCTTACAAATATTTGCCTTTGGTCGCAGTCTGACTGTGCCTTGCGGTCTGAAATGAAATTTTGAGGCCGCACACGCGCCTTGTCTTTTGAGGCTGAATGAATGGAATTTGTTGGATGTGTACGGAACCGTTTGAATGTTGAATGAAAATGTTGCTTGCAAAAAAAAAAAGAAGTTTGAAGTTCGGAATGAACTGTGTGAAGTTTGTAGTGTTTTGTTTTTGAGATTTCGTTTAGATCATAAAAAGAAAAACGGATTTTATTCTGTAGAACACGTTCGTAATTTCAACAGTGATTACAAAAAAATCTGAAAATTAATTCGAAGATTCATTTTGTAAGAAATAATATTGATGAAACATTGTGCATTAAAACGGGGATTCCCCAAGAGTCGAACGGGATCAATTTTAATAGATAATCGAGTGAATATTAAAACGAACTTAAATGAAATGTTTAGTAAAGATCATACATTCAAACATCTGTTTTTCTTTTTCTTTTTATGAACTGATTGATACTAAAGAAACCCGCCTTGTAAATTATATCTTAGTTACCGAAAATGTATTAATTCGTCTGTTTTATTGATTCCATTGTTTTGAAGTTCATTCCTTTGTGGGTGCATTTAAAATTATTTTAGAATTTAAGTTTTAGGAGCGTTGATTATTTCCCGACAAGGTTGCACAGAACACAGATAATAAATAAGGTGAGAAGCATAAATAATGTTTTTATACTAATTTTTTGTCTCCTATTTTTCGGGTCGCAAGACTAATTTCATATCAATTATTTTTAGAAACTTTAACCTAAAAATTGGCAGCATTTTATATAGTAGATTAATACCAGCTACAATTTGAAATACCGAAATTATGAATATGCTGTCTTATGCCTGTAATGTGTAATGTTATCACCGACAATGATCAATAATATTTAATTTTTATTAACACAAAAAAAAATACCGGACTCATTCACTTAGTCATCTCGATTTCTCCTGAATGCTAAGATTTACACAATTGAAATTATGCTAATAAATTAAAATGCCTTTGGTTAATGCTAATAAATTAAAGGTTATTAAAATCGAAAACAATTTCTGCATTATCCATATTATTATTGCTTTTTAATGGAATCCCTATATTTCAACCAACGTATTTCTAATTTATAATAGGTAACCGTGAAAGCTTAAGACAACGAAACCTTACATTAGATAATAATGGTGTTTCACAAGATGGCGGCGCGTTGTATCCCAATTTGGTCACATTCAAAGCAACCAGTATAATCTGTAAACCTTGTCTGGTAATGAACTTGGCTCTCTGTTCGCCACTAGGATATGATTAGTGTGGTTTTGTTGTGTTTTTGTAATAATTTGAGTTTTTTTTTATTATTATTATTAGTAAAGTCATAAAAATCAGTGCCTTTGCGCATTAAATTATTCCACAAATCGAAATCACAAGACTGGGTGTTGTAGCGTTTGTAAAACTTTTGAAATTCAGTGTGTACGTATATTTAATGATTGGTGTTTTGTACGTAAGTAACTTTGAAAATTATCCCCTTTTTTATTCGAATATGATCTTCATATATTGCCAGTAAATAAAATCACAATAATAATAGTAGGTATTTATGAGCATCGAATAAAATTTAGTGTGATCAGAGGAATGATTCAAATCTCCACTAATTATTAAAAATTAAAAATAAGACATTCTTCACTTCGAAGACATTTGAAAGACAAATTGTACTGACTTGATATTTCTTAAAATATATTACTTTGTCTTTATTAAACTCTTTCGGTTGAAACTTGTGCTGGTTTCATTTTGCCGAAGGACATTCATACTTAACTTTTGCGTAGTAAAGCTTATTATTATGTAGACGTTGGTCGTTTAGATCCTTTATTTCGTAGATCTCAGTTTTTTTTTTTTTGTTGCGTTTGTTTATTATTTGCTCGGATTTTTTATTTAATTTAAAACAGTAGTTGATTAGTATTTTGTTGTAAATTCTGTAACATTTTTTGTAATATTTAATTTAGGGTAAGAGACACATTATAAATGTTTTTTTTTAGTGCACCAGTGTAATTTAAATATATTTTATTCAACTATTATAATAACGTACTTGAAACAAACTGATTTTTTTCTTCTGATTTATATATACGGTGGTAACATTTGTAAAATAAATTAATTATTCATAATGTTAGAAAATTTCAAAATATTTCAAGTAAAATCTTTTGAAGTGTAATTTTAAAGACATGGTTTTTTATTTTTACTTGAACAGTTTTTTTTTATATTTCGTTAGTTTGATATTGGTATTAGTTTACGGCTATCAACTACGTATTTAACTATACAAGGTGTGAATACGTTGACAAAGAATCTATAATTAAAAGAAATGTAATCGTTTCGACTGACAAATACGGTCACTCATTCATATTTTAACATTTAAATAAATTTTACAAATAAATTAAAAAAAAAAAAAAACTACGCGGTATTGTATATGCTTGCAATATGTCAACTTATTTGCGCCTTGCTTATACGTAATATAGATGTTACGGTAAATGTACTACACTCTTGGGAAATGTACACTTCTACCGGTAAATGTGCACATTTGCCAAAAAGTTAGATATATGTGAACTGAATATAATGTATATGTACATTTCCTGGCAAATTTATACTCTTACCTTCGTGTTTGAAGAAAAATTGGATTACAAATAAATTAATGTTTTTGCAGTAAAAAAATATTTATTTAAATAAACATAATACAAAACGCTTTAATAACGAAAATTATTTTAATAAAAAAATGTAAATGACAAACAAAACATACTTTTCTTTGCATAATATTTAATATGTCGTAGGTTAGGTTAGGTTGTAGTGTGTGTATGCGCATGCGCATCCCATTACTAGCATTTGAGATTTCGTATTTTGTATGCCATGCTCACATTTACCAAAACGACATGGTCATTGTCAATTCAATGTACATTTCCCTTCTTTGAAATTGTAAATGTTAGTTGAATGCACATTACCCAAACGAGGAAGCAAATGTGCACATTTAGCGGAAAATGTGTACATTTGCCGCAATATTTACTTTTATCGTAACATATACATACTGACATGACAGAATAACTGTCAATGTCAACATAAAAATAAATAAAAAAACGAAACAATAGAGATAAACTAACAACAGTGTTTTGTATATTCAATTTAAAAAAAGAGATTTTTCCATTTTGAAACGTAGAAGTAAGAAAATAAACAAAAGCGACTTTAAAATTCTGCTGACATCTTCAGAACACGCACTACATGTATTCAAAGCACTATTTATAAATATAAAAACAATTATATATTGATATAATAAAAATACTATATTAACATAATATTATTACAAAATATATTATCTTATGAAATAAGATCTGTAATGCCTTAAACGTGACGTCATATCGTTATTGTATTACTAATACAAAAATAATAGTGAATAAATTATAAGATCCTCTAGCAAACAATCAACAAGAATAAAATGTAACTCTATATTGAAACAACAAAAATAAACTAACAACAATAAGCGCTTAAAAAAATTTGATTAATTCATCTATTTTTTTACAATTGGTTGAACATTACCAAATGTAAAAAATAGATGAATTAATTAAAATGAATATCTAATGGTGAATATTCCACTAGATATTCGTTTGATTCCTATATCATATTGGTTTTTGTAACTATCGTAATTTTTTTGAATTGAATACAATTTTTATTAAATTAGTAATCATTAGATTGGAGTGATATAAGTGAGTCGACTATTATCAAAGCCGGCAAATGTGACTTTTGGACAATTATTGGTAAATCAGAAAAACGAATTATTGACTTTGTATTCCATTGGCAGTCACAAAACTCTTCTGAACGACATCTTAGATAAATAACAGGTTAAGTATTAACCTTTATTTAATGCAGGTTTTGAACCGTATTCTTTGAAGGAGACGATTATATTCAAATCAATCTGTATTGACATATCAATAACATTNGGACAATTATTGGTAAATCAGAAAAACGAATTATTGACTTTGTATTCCATTGGCAGTCACAAAACTCTTCTGAACGACATCTTAGATAAATAACAGGTTAAGTATTAACCTTTATTTAATGCAGGTTTTGAACCGTATTCTTTGAAGGAGACGATTATATTCAAATCAATCTGTATTGACATATCAATAATTTTTTTTTTGTCCAAATGCACAGATTGTCTCCTTTGATAATAGACGACTCAAGTATAGTTTTAGTAAATATACGAATACGGAGGCTTGTACGACACAAAAATACATTTGTGGCGGTCTGGGCAAAAGTAACCTAACCCACAATTTTTCATATTCGTGCTTATATACCTATATTGCAGATTTATTTAAAACATCATAAATTTTCAAAGCAAAACCGGCTTATCCCTATTTTGACCCCTAGATAACAGATGGCTTGTGAACATTTTTTTGCGCGTATTATTTTTGCTTACGAAGCAGTTTAAAAGTAAATTCGAACCTCATTATCTTCATACTATGGTAAAATTAGGCCACTTTTGCGCTGACAGCCTCATTTTTAACTTTACATTAAAACGTAGTATTCCTAAAAGAGGCCAACACATAATTATTTTATGAATATAAAGTCATATCTATGAATACAAGACATGGATTCAAATTCTATCATATACAAATATGTATTTACATTGATATTTTTAGCATTCCAAAGATGTTTTTTAATGGAAAGGATGGCTCTGTACATAATTTTAGTTATTTATTTTGCATTTTATATGTTTAATGCATTTGTCAATATACATTGCAGTGATGATTGTTCGGTTAACTGATAATTAAACATGTGTCAACTGTATTTATTAAATCTCTTATCTGAGGATGTATTGCCCGATAATTAGGATAATAAAAAAAAAATATTGTCATGTCAACAGAACACATTAGTGTCGATAAACATTGATAACTCACTCACTCAAACAGTTCTTGTAGAGCTAATTAATAGCTAAAGATTTCTATTGCCTTCTATATTAAATACCAGACCAAATATAGATCGTTTATTACAATGATACAGCAATTAGAATTGGCTGAAAATGTATTATAAATATTCCATTACATTTTTGTATAGTTACACACAATCTTGTTATTAGTAAACAGAATTTATTTATTAATGTAATTTTTTTTTCACCATTCCTTTTTTTACTTTTTTTATATACTTAACACATGTTGGGCATATCCTTAATTCACTAGCGACACACAAAAACAATATTATTACAATCATCGTGGCATTACACTCACGATAAAAAATAGACAGGATTATTAATATTATAGTCAAATCTAGTTTCATATTCCGAACAAGCAGAATCAATTAAAGGTATATATAAGTTTCTTCCTCCCAATGGAATTTATGAACATTTTTTGTGGCTACTAGGAATTTTTAAAATGCATTTTCAACATTGGAATTGTGGCAGCTGATCAATAAAAATTGTATATTGTATTGTAATTTTGTTAATAATATTTTTCAGAGCTTTTAAGTTTAAGCTTATTCTGAGCTTTAAAGTATTGTACAATTCTAATCTAATTAACCTAGTAGTTTTATTAAATATGATTAATATATTGATTGCAGCTTATAGCGTAATATGTTTTTAGATTTGTGGTGCTTGGGTACTTATTCGTTTATAGTATTTAAAACGATTTTTTCACTTTTGTTGCAACAACATAATTTCATTAAGGAATTAGTAATAAAATTTGTAATCAAGTTAGTTTTCAAGTGCTTTCAATTTTCGAGGCTTTTAGAGGGACTCCCCCAAACTAAGACAGACGTGTCAGTGTTGTGTTTTTTTTTTTTAATTAAAGTTTGTATTATTAACTTGAAACCAAGTTATACAGTTCTTGCCATTTTAGAAAAAAGATATGTCACAGTTTATGGTTAATTGAATAAGTAAAGTCATTTCTAAAAACTATGATTTTATGATAAAGATTTTGTTTGGGAAAGAAAATCTTAATCGTCCCACATTACATATAATACGTACTAGTACATGTATAATTATAAAGGTTTCGTTGTTTATAAAAATTTAAATAAAATCTTATTGGCAACACTGCTGTTTTATTATCGTTTGAAGTTTGAACTAATCACAAAATTGCGATCTACAATTGTTTCTTTGTTTTGGTTAAATGTGTTACTTAAGTAGGTATCAAAGAAAAATATCACCAAGCTTTAGTCTCTAGACTTAAGTTTTTATATTTTTATAGCCCTAGTAGGCAGACGAGCATGCGGCTCACTTGATGGTAAGTGTTTACCGTCGCCCATGGACTTCAGCAATTCCAGGAGCAGAGCCAAGCCGCTGCCTACCGTTAAGTAGGCATAAGTTTTATTGAGTTCCTTAACCTGCCTATTTCTGCCGTAAAGCAGTAATGCGTTTCGGTTTGAAGGGTGGGGCAGCCGTTGTAACTATACTGAGATCTTAGAACTCATATCTCAATGTGGGTGGCGCATTTACATTGTAGATGTCTATAGGGCTCCAGTAACCGCCAATTGAATGTGACTAATCACGAAATCTTAATCTAAACGTTGTCTTTACACAGAAACTGATGTGTTGCGCTGCCGACGTCTTGGAAGGTAAGGGTACCGTGCAAGTGGCCATCACGGTGTGCGAGTTGGTGCGGAGGCACGCGGCGGCTCGTGTCGCTCTGCCCACATAGCGTCAGAAGCTGGCGCTCGCTCCGGAATCAGCTCTCGTGCTGTAGCGGTACCGAGGTTGCTCTAACATTGACGTGAGGACAATCATTCTTGGTTTCAATGCAAGAAAGAACCAATCCAACTAACAGTGTGCTTAGTGCGAGTTTTTTAACGTTCTGGATAGCGTAAAAGTTAACCCAATTCTGTATGCAGTTGGTACAGCGCCCCTAGCGGCGAACTTAGGCAAACGATCCTGTTCCATACTTAAATATGAGCTAACTTTTACGCTATCGAGAACGTTAAAAAACTCGCACTAAGCACACAGATCGTTCAGTAAATATCGTCTTCTCGCATTAAAACTGTATAATCTCAAAGCTTGCAAAATTTTACAGGAGAGTGTTTTAAAGGTTTATTAATTAACATAATAATATGATATTTTTAATATTTATCATCTTTGCAAAATTTATTTTTTAGTTTTTACCAGTTACATTATCTGTCTTTTAAAAGTAAGATAACATTATGTATTAATTTTGTTAATAGTAGTCAAAATATAGGTAAACTAGAAAGAAAAAAAAAACTAAATCTAAACTACGCTCTTTTGACAGTATTTATGAGAAAAATACTGGTGATACCAAATGATTCCGCATATTAACTCAGTTTTCGAAATTCTAACTTTTAATGCGAAAAGACGATATGTCAATGATGAGAATGGAATATGGAAATGTTCAAGCGTGTTTTGTGCTTAAGATTGGGTACGATAACTTGAGGGTTATCATTCAAATATTTATTTCTAATGATGAATTAGCCAAAAACGATTATCCCGAAGCTGAAGTCACGATTTGAAGGACTGTTTTGATGTGGTCAACACTTTCGGCTAGTGTTGTTGATTAGATCTTTCTTGCATAACCACGACCAACCGAAAGTGTTTTTCTTTTTTTTTTTGTGTGATAGCGTATGTTTAAATACGCCTTATATTGGCGATTTCACTTTAAGATTTTATGAATGTAGTACTTATAGTAAATATGATAATTATTAGTTAATATAGTGTAAAAATATTACTATAATAATATATTTTGATTACTTTGGTATGTGAATATGTAGATTTCACATTAAACTCTTTTGCATTAAGGATTTGAGGTTTAGGTAGGTTTCTAATCTCTCATAGAAGAATTATAGATTTGTAATAAATTTGAAAAGAAAAAAAGAAAAAAAAAGTGTGTGTGTCCGCTCCGACGCACGACTGGAGTTTACTGGATATAAAAAATTAAACGAAACAATACGAGAAATAGTTCTATATTACGACAACACGATACACTACAGATTATTAACAAATTAACGAGACACAAAACAAACGACTAACAAATATATGAAAATACAATAATGAGAGAAACGCGCGATCAGTACGAGGCTTTGTGGCGGACTGCCGGCGCAGCAGCCCGGCGTCACCTGCGATAACGCGGCCGCGCGTTGGCTCCTGATTGGCGCGCGCACGCATCACGCAATCAGGAGCCAATCAGGCGCATAACGCATTTCGTGTGACATGCTAGTACGATTTTGATTGGCGCGCGCACGCATCACGCAATCAGGAGCCAATCAGGCGCATAACGCATTTCGTGTGACATGCTAGTACGATTTTGGTCCCCATAATTTTCATACCCCGGGCCTATATATGTAAATCGATTCTAAAGGAGTAAACTCCAAAAAAACGTTCGAAAGAGTTTTCGTACCGATTGGATAATAATTTGTTTCACTTAGAAACAAAAATCTGGTAGGATCGGTACGACAAGTTTTTTCTTTAAAATATTTTACTACTCTAGATCCCTATTGATTTAGGTCGATTTTTCTGTACTAAATGATTATGGAGTCGTTGTTACCTTATCCACATTCGGTAATTTTCTCTTTCAACATTATCATTTACGAACTATAATAGAAGTAAATGCATATGTTTAAGTCTTGCACTTTGTCAATTGTTTGCGAATGAATTTAGTGACTGGGTGATTGATATTTTTCAAAAAATCGAATCGATTACGTAAAATATTGGAAGTGTTTAAAAATATTCGCATCAAATTATAGTACGGATCATCAAATATTTATTACATCTTGTAATGGAACACGAATTTAAACCTTAATAACCTTTATACAATGTTAAATGATTGATGATGCTTAATTTAAAAGAAATATACACAACTGACAATAATGAATTCCGGTGAGGAAGGAAATTTCCTTTTGAATTCGATTGTATCCACCCGTATCATGACCGAAGTGCCTCACTTTTCGCATAATGTTCTAACTGTTACGATTATAGACGCAAGGGCGGATCCAGCTTTGGCGCCAGGAGGGGGTCACATAGTCAAATTTAGATGCGTTCGTTCCCAAACGTTTGCCATTATACAAAGTTATTATATTATATTAAATTAATTAAATATTGAAGGTATGTAGTTACATAAAATCTGTATGGTGACAAAATATATAAATAAAATCATTATATTCAATTAGTGGTCCACCTAAGTCCTGGANCTTTGGCGCCAGGAGGGGGTCACATAGTCAAATTTAGATGCGTTCGTTCCCAAACGTTTGCCATTATACAAAGTTATTATATTATATTAAATTAATTAAATATTGAAGGTATGTAGTTACATAAAATCTGTATGGTGACAAAATATATAAATAAAATCATTATATTCAATTAGTGGTCCACCTAAGTCCTGGACCCAGCCCAGGGGGTGGTCATGACCCCCGTGATCCTCCCCCTGGATCCGCCATTGTATAGACGCAATTAGACTTTTTTCTAAATTAAATTTAACCAAGTTGATGTTGGTTGTTCTTGTGAAGCGTTGGCTCTTTGAACTTCCCGTTCTAAATATTAAAATCGGAGATATTTTTTTAAGTTCAATTATTAATTAGTGCATAATTTAAAGTAGAAGTTTAATAGGACTTATACGAACTCAGGATTTGAAGCGTGTGAAAGGATTTGGTTGAGGTAGTTACTCATTATAGAGAAAGTATATTTTTAATAACAATTTGTTATATATACATAGGACTAGCTGATAAGAATCTTCGTACTCAAATGACAAAAGTTCATTTTGAAATATCGTAAAAAAAAAAGTAATTTTAATAATCCCTTTGTAAAATCACTAGTGAAGTCACAATCGATTATAAACGAATAAATGGAGTTAGAATAAGATGTGGAGTCGTTTTAAAATCGTCATCAATTCTTTGTCATTAGAAATTTTCGACCAAATTCCTAGTACCTATACTTACAATTTATTGAAATCCACACTATTCATGTGGTGAATTTAGGGGTACCAACGTTAATGGAATGTGATTTATTGTACCATAGTTATTAGGGCTGTGCTACAAGTAAATTAATTAATAGCTGTAGGAATTATAGAGGCGGCCATGACACTTAAAAATATATAACTTCCTTAATAGAGCATGGTTATTTCCGTGTCTCAATTCTCACTACGCGAGTGAAATTAAAACAATCATTTTAATCTAAAACGTGTGCCATAAAACGAACAAATAATTTAGTTTTTTTTCTTATGTTAAACAAACATATCTTTTTTTTTCAATGATTTTGTATATTAAATGCCAATGAAAACTATTGCTTACATTTCTATTATTATTTTCAAATATTTTTCTAAGATACATTGTATAAATACGACCGACTTATAATATAAATTAAGTGAGACTGTCTTGTCGTTTGTAATGAACTCGGCGTTTCAATGAAATCCCATAATACACCTACTTCTGGTTACACACAAGGCTCTTTACAATTTGAACACAAACCACTGTTGATTTTATAAGAACTTTCAAAAAAGAAATTGTACAATTATTAAAATCAATACGATACTATAATCTTCAATATGTGTTTTTTGATCACTTTTCTTATTTAATTAGTTTGAAATACTCGCAGTGAGCGATCTCTTCAAAACTTGTCATGGAAAATGGCATTCGCATTGTATGCGCGTTTTTTTTTTTTCGATTAATGTAAATAAAATTAGTCATTGATATCATAACCACCGAGTTTCGGACTTGAAAAAAAAAAAAAAATGTAATTCAATACTCATTTTTTAAGTATTAACTAGGATGATTAATTTTCGTTCTCGTAATCTTTAAGGTGTAGTCAATTTTTTTGTAAGCTATTCTTTTAAATATCTCTATATTCTTTTAATAGTTACAAAAATAATAGGTACGTAACTGTGTGATTATTAATTTTAATTTATTTAATAATATTATTAAGGCCTCGTTTTTCAATAACGAAATTCGATTCTCTTTGCTTAGTATTATGTTAGTCATTTGTTTATTTTATCAAATAGGGTGAACAACAATAGCCTTTATTACAATGTGCGTATGGTTTTGAACTGGTAAAATTTTATCGATATTAATAGTATAGGATTGTTTTGTATCGATAATATTCCAATAATCGCAATTCAAATTATTTGCAAAGCATTGTAAACGTTTATATAGTTTTATTATATTTTATAAAGTATAGTATAAATATAGTACCTAGTATAATTATACCATATGTAATTATACTAGTATATTATATATTATAATTTTATTGATTTAATGATGAATATGGCTTGTAATATTTTTAATATTATGTTACCCTAAGTTAGAGTTGCTCTATATCGTATGCTCCTCGTGTACGTACCAAGGGCATATATAAAAAAAGTTCAAGGGGAACTTTGTTTAACATATATATATGTAATTGATTTGTCATAAATATATTTTTTTTGGTTGCTGTTTCTAGGTGAAGTTGATTAAAAATAAATACACAATTACAAAATAGTAAAAAAAGGACTGCGCAGCCAAAAAATTATAACTAAAACGGTAAAAATATAGTGTCATATTGGATATAATATAGGCATAACATATGACAATAGTTAATAGGCAATTTTGTCGGTTGATTTTAGTTTTTAAATTTCGTTTGATATTATTACGAGTATTTTTCAATGACATCCTTGCAAACATATTTGCGATTGGTTGATATTTAAGAACAAAAGAATAATTATTGTCGTAAAGGATGAAGTTAGGTATGATATTTGAATAATTTAAGTTTTGTTTATACATATATGTATATAAATTGTAAAAAAAAAACAAGCAATTTATTTCAGAATAAAAAATAGGTTCCTGTAAACAAAATATTATTTAGTTAATAGTTTTTCAATAAACTTTATTATACTCGGGTTTGATCAAACTTTAATTGGTTTTGAACAATATTTTTGTTGCAATTTTTTTAGGTAAAGAAATGAGTGTATGCAGTCTTTGTCTCATTCAAAGATGTTGTGCCAAAGACTATGGGTTGAGGGGTTTTAATTATTAAAAAAAACATATACTTAATGAATGATTATTCAAATTTATAATGCACTGGTCTCTTAATTGTAAGCGTGATGTAGCAATATCGTACACGTGTTTATATGTAGATAAATATGAAAATTATACATTTTCGAAATATCAATCTTGTTTTTAATACCCTTTATTTAATGGACGGCCTAGGTAATGACTTGCCTGGTATTGAATGATGTATTTCTCTGGGTTATATGGTGTAACGACTGTACCACACTTTAAATCGGAACGTATAGGTATGTAAACAGCCTAGGTAATGGCTCGCCTGATTTTTTAATGTGTAAAGTCTGTACACTATTATGTACTTCAAATCGGAAAGTATGTGTAATGATATGATCATAATATTGATACCCAAGAACTCGGTAAACATACTACCTACTTGTAATTCCGGGTTTGGGATCGGATGGGTTGTAATATCGATATATTATTATGTAAAAATATAAAAAGTACACAAAAGTGCATTCGATAACCAAATTTAACCATCAACAGGAGCTTGGGACAGGATAGATTAATACTAATACACAAGAGTGAAGATCGGACCTCAAGCACCGGTTACCGTCCTCGCCGAACCTCTCGCTTGTGACGAAGGGCTCGACAATTAAATTAACCCATAGACACAGCCTACTGAGTTTCTCGCCGGATCTTCTCAGTGAGTCGCGTTTCCGATCCGGTGGTAGATTCTGCGAAGCACTGCTCTTGCTAGGGCCAGTGTTAGCAACACTCGCGGCTTGAGTCTCGTGAGCTCACCTACACGTCAAGGAGAAGCTGAAATAGCCAAGGCTATTAGCATAGGTAGGAAAGAGGAAAACGAAGATCGGTCTTTAAGCCTAATACTAGTGTTAGAGCTGAAGGCGTCTAATGCAAGAGTTAATAGATCTGATGGATCCGTAAAGACGTGACCAGGGTTTTCTGAGAGCTAGACCAACATGCCGCGATCGCCAGCTGATCTTTAGTGGTGGTAGGGCGCATTGCGAGTCCTCACGAGTAGACACTACTATACTATCCATGTCTGCCGCAATGCAAACATGCGTTTTGATTTGAAGGATAGATCAACGGCTATAAAATAATTGAGATTTCGACTTGATGCAGCATTCAAGTTATAGTATCTAAGTATTGGTTGCTTCTGCAATCACTCAACATCAGATGGATTATGAGGTTATTGACCATGTAGTGTTCTTTACATAAAAAACTATTTTTTATAAAAGCGTCCTAAAATAAATAAAAATATAGGATAATTCCTGACACACTTTTTTTTTTAATGCTGGGGAATCCATTTACGGGTACCCGGTCCGGGGTGGTAACGAACCGGGTTATGTCGGACTCCGGCGCCTCCTGAGAGGAAGAGGGGGATGAAGAGGGCCAAGGTCCTCCACCTCCCCGAATTCCTCGTAGGAGACTACGCCTTGAAAAAGGCGCGCGAAGCACTTGCCCCGCAGAATGACTACCGACTAAACCCCATCGAGCTCCACCACACCGGCTACACCAGACCTACGGTACCGCAGTGCGCGCCGAAAGTCCGCCTTCGCCGGTACCCGTCCTGATGATAAAACAGGATTTCATCTCCGGGAAAATCCCGAAGGACGTCATTTCGGGAGATACACCGTGGGCGGCGCACAGGGACCACCTTGCACCACCCCACCACCGGACCGACAGTCAAGTACCGGGCGCCCCCGCACGCGCCACCTGATAGTCCCTACGGGGGCTGAGCGGGAGCTTCACGCCCGCGCCGCCCACCCCGCCTTCTGCGCTGAGGTGCTGAAGAGGGATCCCACTCCCTTTCACGCTCCTCAGCCTCACGGGACGCCATTACCAGGTCACAAAACCGAGATCTCGCCGCGAGTGCTCCCAACGCGGGCACGTTTCGAGCGCGTGCTGCGCGTCATCGTTCGGGTGCCCGCACTGGTGGCAGCCCGGAAATTCCTGGCACCCTACAAATATGTATTTATTACAGATTCATGAATGAAAATAAAAAAAAAAATTCTTAAGGTCTATGGGGAGATCTAATGTATCAACCCCGAAAATACAGATACACATTAAAAAAAAACCTACGTGAAACGGAAAAACGTCAGTCCGCGCACACTCTAGTCCAGTTTTGCATTACCTATATTTACAAAATTTGTTCGTTTAATTTATAAAACAATTACTTGTTTTCGTCGCCTAGATTCTCAATATATTTTTTTATATATATATTACTAATAATCACGCCACGTTAACTGGTCCCGTGATAAGTTCGTAAAGAACTTGTGTTACAGGTACCAGATATCGGAAATAAATGTAAGATTTTTATTATACACATACATATATTTAATATACATCCATAACCCTGGAAAAGACATTTATATTTATCATACAAATATCTTCCCTTGGCGGGATTCGAACCCGCGACCCCCTAGTGTAGTGACCATGTCACTTACCACTACACCAGACGGACGTTGGATATCTCGTTTGTTTGCCGTGTTAGAATATAACGTATTTATTTGCAATTTTGATTTGTTGAAACTTCAACACAGAAGTAGGTAAAACTACATATTCTAAGTCCATAAATAAATAGAGAAAGACGAAAGTTTCGTACCACAATCTCCAATGCTTGTCAACTAATTTTCTTCTTTATTTCGATTATGATCGATATTCGATCATTTGGCGAACACTAGTAATCGGAAAGAGGCGTTTCCTTGTTACAAAAATACTTCAAGCATATCAAATGTAACAAACGCAATCGATTTTGCAGTTGGTTGCACAATTTCATCAAAACATTTTTATTTGTATCGGTTTACTTCCAAAGCATATATTTAGACATCAAAAATAATGTACGTATTCAAAGCAGTTTTTTGACATTATACTAATAGGCAAAACAGCTCGTCGTCCGATTATTAAATTCATTATCACACACTTTCGAAGCAGGATCTTAATAATATTGGTAAACAATAATTATCTTTTAGAGCGCACGAATGATTTGCGACAAGAAAGAGCAAGATGGCGTTTCCTATCCGTGTAGGCCGTAGTTCAAACCCGAGCTTTCCCGAACCGATCTTTTTTTTTATTGCTTAGGTCGGTGGAAGAGCTCAGGGCCTACCTTGTATTATGAGGTTACCGAAGCCTTAAAGACTTTAACTTTAAATAGTATATGTCAAATTATTTTCGAATTAAATTCCTTCTTCAAACGAGGCTCTTTGAGAGCACTTAACGGTAGGTAGCACCCACTGAGTTTCTCGCCGTATCTTAGGGGGTCGTGACTCCAATCCAGCGGTAGATTCTGCAAAGCGCTGCTCTTGCTAGGGCTAGTGTTAACAAATTCTCTCAGGTTGACCCCGTAAGCTCTCCTACCCGTCCCGGCGTAGCTGAAATAGACCCTTAGGCTACCAGCGAATAGATAGGGAAAAAAGGTAGGTAGCGGTTTGGCTCTAGGCCTGGCATTGCTGACGTCCATGAGCGACGGTAATCACTCACCATCAAGTGGGCCGTATGCAATTAAATCAAACACGCAAAATTATAATTTTCGTAATTACTGGTGGTAGGACCTCTTGTAAGTCTGCGCGGGTAGGTACCACCGCCCTGTCTTTCTGCCGTGAAGCAGTAATGCGTTTGGGTTTGAAGGGTGGGGCAGCCGTTGTAACTATACTTGAGACTTTAGAACTTATATCTCAAGGTGGGTGGCGCATTTACGTTGTAAATGTCTATGATAAATATCGATATCTCCAGTAACCACTTAACACCAGGTGGGCTGTGAGCTCGTCCACCCATCAAACCAATAAAAAAAATGCTCGTCTGCTTAAAAGGGCAATAAAAAAAATCGGATGACGTTATATGCTGAATGGACTTGTCAAACTAATTCGGGTAGATAGATATACGAGTATTTATGCTTTATTTCCTAGTGCATCTTTTAATACTCGATGTGAATGTCGATTTTATGAGGAGCTTTCGGTACCATTAACAGCAACGCGATAGACCGTGAAAAAGTTATTACGTCTTTTAACTATTCCATTGTGTGTATTTCCTAAAATAAAACGAGCAATCATTATTCGGTAGTTATTAAAAATAAACAAAAAATATTTGACTGGTCGAAAGCGGAAATCGCCAAACAAAAGCGAGATATTAATACGTGTTTGCTGTAAAGTTGCCAGTAATGATATCGTGGCAGTGATTCAAGCAAAAGGCGTGGCGCTGTAATCGGCCGACGATGACTAGCAGGGTGCGACCACGCCCTTACACTCGGGGTGTGCCGTCGTGATACACACAACCAGACAGTTACATTGATCTATTTCTAGAATGACGGCGGCGGTTGGTAATTTATATATTCTATTTACAATCGCTTTTTTGTACCTACCAAAAATACTACGCTATTTTTAACAGATTATGCACAAACATCAAGGATATAAATCCTAGAGTTTTGGGCGTATTTCGAACTGACCGAGCTGAATAGTACAAATTTCATTTTTGTTTCTGCTTAGATGGTATTTATTATACGTTTAATGGGTAGGAAATACATAATATTATTATGTACCTCTAATGTAACGGAGGCTCTGACCTCATGACTCTGGGAATCCCCATTTAGGTAAGTTACAATAAAAATCAAATTTGAGAAGCTATATTGTAATGAGATAACCTGACTTATAATTTATTTGCTTCGTTCCCAAAAAACACTTTACATCACAAATTAATTGGAATTTACTTAATGAACTTACGTAGGACGATTGGCTCAATGAAAACACTTTTTCATAATTGTTTGTTACGTAGTGAAACACGTGGAATTTTTTAATTGAAATTATTGCAATAGTACTATTCCAGCTATTCCTGTGGATGTCTTAAAAGGGGATTAAGGGATTCATTCTTCTTCGAACCCGTCGCTTCCCGCGGAGGACTCTGCGAGTAAATAAACCCAACAGACACAGCCCACTGAGTTTCTCGGGATCTTCTCAGTGGGTCGCGTTTCCGATCTCCGAACCGACACTCCGGTTTGAGGCCGGTAAGCTCACCTACACACGTTAGAGTGAAGCTGAAATAGCCTCTCAAGGCTATGAGCAAAGGTAGGAAAAAAAAGAACGGGGCTCGAACCTGACGATGTTGCTAGCACTAACCCTAGCAAGAGCAGTGCTTCGCAGAATCTACCACCGGATCGGAAACGCGACCCACTGAGAAGATCCGGCGAGAAACTCAGTGGGGGAGCCCCGTGAGCTCACCTACTTGATAGGGTTACGCTGAAATGGTCTTTCAAGACCATCAACTTAGGTGGGAAAAAAGAAAAAAAAAGGATTCACCGGCAATTGGACTGCATTCTTTTGAATTAGTAGTATACTAGCATGCTACTGTGGCAGGCATTCACGGTGGTTGGGGCATATTATAAACTTATTGTGCCTGTTTCTGCCGCGAGACACACATGCGTTCCGGTATAAAAGATAGAGCAACTGTTAATACAAATTAAGACTTCGACCCTATGTTTTGTTTAATGTTGTAATTTATTAAGTTTTTTGTTAATATATTCCCTTGAATATTGTATTACTGTCACTACATAGTATTATATAAAACAAAGTCGCTTTCTCTGTCCCTATATCCCTATGTATGCTTAAATCTTTAAAACTACGCAACGGATTAAGAAGCGGTTTTTTTTAATAGATAGAGTGATTAAAGAGGAAGGTTTATATGTATAATAACATCCATTAAATAGTGGAGAAATCAATAATAAATCCTTCCGAATCGATGCGAGGGCGGGTCGCTAGTAACCTATATATTTATATATGTATGTATATGTAAATATACCTATAGTGACACTTGTATATGGTATATGGTATTTACGTATTTTTGTGTATGTATTTATATTTTAATTTATATTTCAATGAACTTACCATTATTTATTATGCACTACCTTTGGTTGACTGATAGAAAATTTCTTAGGCATTAAGTCCGCCAATGCAAATATTACATGAAGTGTATCTATACTAATATTATAAAGAGGAAAGATTTGTTTGTTTGTTTGTTTCGAATAGGCTCCGAAACTACTGGACCGATTTGAAAAATTCTTTTTCCATTAGAAGCCGACATTGTCCCTGATGAACATAGGCTACTTTTTTAAAAAAAAAAAAATTTTTTTTTTTTGTTTTTGTGTGTTTTAATGTTTCCGAAGCGAAGCGAGGGCGGGTCGCTAGTAATTAATAAAAATGTTTCAAACTGAGTGGTGGCATTCCTTAAGATATCTTAAGATATCTATAGGCTCAGGTAACAGCTTCACACGAAATGGATTATGACCTAATCCTCTCATTTATATCATAAAAAGTTTATTTTTGTCATTAAAATCTTGTTAACAATAACTGAACACGGCTATTGCTGAACAAACATTTGTTTTACCATCAAATTCACTGAACCGTTAAAATAAAGAAAACTGGTCGTTTCATCAATTCAATCAATACACTTTAACAAACAAAGTAAACCTTCCAAACAAACGGGCATTGTTGATTTTACGCCGAGTACGAATTTCCATCAATTTCTTTTCAAAAATCACCGTCCTTGTTTAAAGTTAATTAATTAGACCTCAACAATGGAGCCCGGTTTTATATTGTCTGCGACCGGTAACGATGTTACAGCTTTCGTGATAATGAAGCATGCGTTTTGTTGGTAAATCGAGCGGAAAATTGCTATTCCCCCAAAGCGTGTGTTGAATGAAGAGGGTCGCTTAGTCTCGGAGGTTGGAGCTAATCGGCAGACATATTTAAATGTTTTAACGGAAAATTTACAACACGAATTATCTTTGCTCATTCTTAATTTTGAACTGGGCCGTTTTAAATCGGTGGGTATGTTGAGAGAGCTCAGTGCTCTTATTGGTTTGTGCTGGGTGATTTTATAAACAATAATTTTGTGAAGTCGTCGTGGCCTAAAAAGATAAGACGTCCGGTGCATTCGTGTTGAAGCGATGAACCGGTGTTCGAATCCCGCAGGCGAGTACCAATTTTTCTAATGAAATACGTACTCAACAAATTTTCTCGATTGACTTCCACGGTGAAGGAATAACATCGTGTAATAAAAATCAAACCCGCAAAATTATAATTTGCGTAATTACTGGTGGTAGGACCTTATGTGAGTCCGCGCGGGTAGGTACCACCACCCTGCCTATTTCTGCCGTGAACCAGTACTGCGTTTCGGTTTGAAGGGTAGGGCAACTGTTGTAACTATACTTGAGACCTTAGAACTTATATCGCAAGGTGGGTGGCGCATTTACGTTGTAGATGTCTATGGGCTCCAGTAACCACTTAACACCAGGTGGGCTGCGAGCTCGTCCACACATCTAAGTAATAAAAAAGGTAGCTTTTGCGGTTCTGTAGCGGTTTAGCATTCTCTAACCACTAACGATCAAATGTATCATAATTTTGTCTATCATCGAGAATAATTGCCGAAGAGTCTGAAAAAACCTGAAGCTCTCCCACATTCTCCTTCCAATATATGAAATTTTTAGGATATATTAATTGAAAACTTATTTTTAACTCAATAAAATTTATGTTATTTAAGAATACTGCAGTTGTGTGTTTGTCAATATCTTCAGACATAGGTATTTCCATTTGTAAACTTAGAAGTTTTGGCGTATCAATGCGATCTTTTATATAATAATTTAAGGTTCTACTGTCTACTTTTAAAGTATAATTTGCCAAGTAGTTGCTTAAGTTGTCCATGTCATTTCAAATCTTGTCAATTTCACTCTTAAAAATTCTAATGTTTTTATACATGTTGTAAAGACCCAGTTAAATTAATAATTTAATTAATTTTCTATAAAAGTATATTCTCAGTACCCCCAAAGTGATCAATAAGAGTAATTCTTGAAACAGTAATTCATAGTTGTAGGTAAACCCAAGTATTTCAAACCGATGCTACTTTTAGTATCAAACAACACAACTTTAGATTGTGATAAATAATACAATTCATTTCTCAAACGTACCGTTCTTAAATTTATATTTAAAACGACTTTGTTAACTATAGAATGTCTCACAGAGGCAGTAAATTCACAAAATTATGTACTATATTCTGAATACATTAGGGCATGATCTGAATATCTTTCGACTTTGTAGATTTGAAACGATAACAGCATGGGTGTCGCGCATAGTGTCAGTAGGTGTTGCGTAGGGTAACCATTATGTACCTATTGGAAGAAAATTGACGAATACAAAACTTGTGCTCACCATCCAGGCGATTCGATTGTGGAATGGACTACCATGCCGACTGCAGTGAGAAGCGCTCCAACTTCAAACTGCTTTAAAAATATAATGAAAGAACATTACCTGTCTGCTTAGTGCTGTTTGTTTATAAATGCTTTACCATTTCCATGCTGTTGATTTATTATTATATTTGTTGTACCTATGTAAGTATATTGGTATGTAAATCATATAGTGATTTCATATTGTAAATTGTAGGTATCTATTTATTATATATCGACTCATCCGCAGAATATAGTCCTATCTGTAGGATTGATAGTTTTCAGTAGAGGTTAAAGAAGTTGTTGACTTGTGTAACTTTTAAACGGTGCGACTTGTTGTTTAAATTTTTTGGTATGTTGTTATTACGTCTCAGCTTTGTTAAATACTGTGTAGTTTATAACTGTAATTCATTTATTTCTGGAGATAGTGAGTTCTATANTGATCACTCCGTACGTTTTTATGCGGAGCTAACGACAGATAGAACGTTATTCAATTATATATTTCCGAAACTAAATGAGATACAAAAATTCCAAAAACACACGTCCGTAGAGTTCGTATCCCTTATTGCGCCTAGCTATATAACTCGTTTTTGCTCTATGATCACATCGGACTTTGTTCTGCGGATGAGTCGATATGTGTATTATCTTTAATAATGTATTGATATACCACTCTAGATATTGTTAATAGTACCTACACCGTAATACCTGTTGTATCATTATAAAACGTTTGTCTGGAAGATATCCTTTTTGGCCATAAGACCGTCAATTGTACAATTATTACTGCCTGTTGACTGCTTTTAAACGTTAATTGTGTTTTGGTGTGCAAAAAAGTATATTCTCTCTTTCTTTCTCTCATCTCTCATTCTTTCTCAATATGTTCTTAATGTAATTAAAGCTTTTTTATTCCATCATCGAAATCTGACGAGCAATAATGTCTTTTCCTTTATGATGGGAGGATAGCTAGTGGCCTAAAGGTCTTTCTAGTTTCGCCAGGAGGAATTTTTCGTAGAATCGTAGGCTCGTAACAGCTACTCATAGGATCGCAAGGGCAGCTGCTTCTCGGATGCTTCTACTATCGGAATTGTGACCCGCTGAAAAGATTCGGCGAGAATCTCAGCGTATCTATGGATCAGGTCGCACGTTAAACTCTTGAGTTTGACGAAAATGGTGACCGTCCCTTGAAGAAGTAGTGTTAGCGTACTGCCCTGATCACAACGCCTCCAAAACATATGCATGAAGCTTCCTCCAATAGCGTTTAACACGATGAATATACTTAGATTAAATGAGAGGAGGAATCTACTCAAACAATTCTTCACAGCACTCCCCAGGCTAAATACGATAAAAACACAGAGAGAATTAGATATTAATAGATTAATCGATTATAAAATGTGATTATAAACAAATTTATGTACATTATGGTTACAATCGCCTGCCACGCAGCATGGAGTCACACGCGTCGACTCCCGCGGTCGTCATTACCATACGTGGGCCGTCGCGACAATTGAATTAATATTACAACAATATTCATACTTGTTGATATTAAAACATAACTATAATTCATTATTTACTAAGACTTCCCGCTGGATTTCGTGTTTATATAATTTGAACAGATATTTCAGTTTTATCGAGTCACTAGTGTTTTTTTTTTTAAGTATGGCAATAGACTTCTTTCAATTATATTGTTGCCAATATCCTTTTTATAAATATCTTCAATAAATAAATATACAAATATATTATCAAGGTAATGTAAATAAATATAAAAAATTAATAAAAGAAACGAAAAGACAAAATGAGATGGTACCTTAATTGATGCTGTTCGAATATAACAATTTAAATGTGTCACTTATTTTGAGACTTGAGGTATAAGTAGATGTCTCAGTTGAATTAGAATTATGCTTACCCTAATGTAAAGAGTTTTTCTAAGATGGATTCGCGGTAGAAATACTCAGCATGTATTAGTAACTTAACATTACTTAGGTTCTCATAGGATCTCGTCAAGACGGATCATATATACTTTTGTGAAAGTACCCAGGTATTAATGTATTACTTGCAATACTTACCTAGTACGGAAATATTAGTTTTTTTTCAACGATAGTAGACAGTAAGATCCACGTACAAAATGTAGTACAGTGTGCTTCGTGCGAGTTTTTTTACCTCTCGATCGCGTAAAAGTTAACTCAAATTTGTATGGAGTTGGAACAGCTTCCCTTCGTTTGCCGCTAGAGGCGCCGTTAACTCCATACGTTTTTCCCTACTTAATCGTTGGTAGCCTAAGAGACTATTCCAATTCCCGCGGACCGGTAGGTGAGCTCACGGGCTCGACCTGAGAAAATTGCCAACACTAGCCCTAGCAAGAGCAGCGTTGAATCTACTACCGGATCGGAATCGCGACCCACTCAGAAGATCCGGCGAGAAACTCAGTGAGTAACTCCATACAACTCCATACAAATTTGAGTTAACTTTTACGCGATCGAGAAGTTAAAAAACTCGTACTGAGTACACTTAGCGGCACGGACAGTAGGTGTCGCGACACAGAGGTGGGCGTCAGTTCACGCTGCGAGACACGAGACCAGTCGATACACGAGCCGCACATACCTTACCGAGTTCCTAAATAACTCGGCTTAAAGTTCGCTTGACTATGAATATATTTAACGTTACGAGTAAAGTACAAATGGAATTAATCTTTTTAATTTAATGTGCATGCTCGTATGATACAAAAACTTTATAAAAATATTATTGACAATTGGGATTGACTGACGGAGTACCGTAGACACAATAATCAGGGTTTTTTTTCTTCTTATTTTTTAAGTATTGCAATTGTTTTCCTGTGAGACTATTGTTGCCAGTGTTGATATTATAAATATCTTTACTGATAAAATATTCACATATATGTACGTATTCTTACTTGACCAGTTATATGGAGCGAGGTGAGATGAAGTCGATTTAATTTGATACTGTAATCAATTGAGATGCGATGGGATGACATAAAATCTTAGTAAAATTGTGGTTATCTATTGAGACATAAGGGCATTTTGAAAGAATCCGAGAAAGCACTTCCAGTGGCTTTGTTTCATTTTCCCACACTTGTGCACTTTCACAGCTTTGCTAAACAGCTAATAAACCACAGTTGTTAGACATTTAAACCTGAAGAAATACTAAATAGACAAAATCAAACAAATCGCACAACTTGCTGAACCACCATTATTACTCATTAAAGATTAGAGATTCACTAAGTTAACAAAATAAGTAGGCAGCGCTTGGCTCTTCCCCTGGCATTGTTGAAGTCCATTAACGACGTTAACCATTCACCATCAGGTGGAAGGTATGCTCGTCTGCTTATAATGGCAAGAAAAAAAAAATTGAGACATAATCATTGTTTGCGTTGCCGCCAAAAAGTAATTCCTACATTTAGTCTTTGCCGAAAGTATTTCATCGTCCTAATTTACTTGTAGGCACAGGATTGCGCTCTTAACAACACTAAATAGTTTGGTCGTATGAAAAACCTTATCAGCCCCAAATCGTTAAAATAAATAAAAAACAAAAAAAAAACAACCCATTTCACCAATCAAGAGGCTACAAACGTAAAACCATAAAACAGAACATCATAATAAGCATTACATTAGTCGTATTTGCATTGAGTCAATTTAAATGTGCTTGTCTGCATGTTTGTTTTCCCTTTGCTTGAAATATGGCGGACATAAATAACGCCTGCCCGGGGCTATTCCAATTACGAATCGTGGCCATTTGAGTTCTTTGGTTACGCTCGGAAAATGTAAATAAATTACTTTTTCTAGTTATATTTCTTTTTGTGTTTAAACTATCTACATATTATATTGAATGTGTTATAATAATTACCGAAGCTAATTATACCTCATAGAGGTAATTGTAAGTTTTAGTTGACTTAAATAACAAACGGTCCGACAAGAAGATAAATTGTATCAAAAACAGTTCAGAACATCTAATTAAGAACAAATTTAAAAAAGAACTAAACTATGATAAGTATTCTACAAAACGTTTTCTCAAAAATAACTATCAACAAAATGTTTTTTTATGTATGTAAAATTTTATGTATGTAATTTGTGATAGATTACATATGACCTAAAAACAATAGAATTTATACAATTTAGTATATATATACAATATACTTACGTATTTTTTCGTTGGTCCTTAAGCGTCTACATAAAATGACGATTTTGAAATTCAATTTTGAAAAATGTTTACCGTGATGGTGAAAACGATAGTACGATAAATAGTCAGCATACAGGAATTCACTAACAATATGCCCATAATATAATTTTACAATTTTGATACTAAATAAGTGTACTTACTTGGACACACCAACGAATACGAATTTGTCGTAAACTACCGTCAAATATTTAAATCAAACGTCATTTTAACGATATCCAATATGAAACAAATAAATAAGTTTAATTAAACATTAAAATTATGCTCTAGCAAACATTCAGTATGCAATACCAATTTAGAATAATAAATTAGGATATTTATACGTTGTCGTTATATATAATAGGGAGTTGATCATTTATTTTAGCTTGTCACATTGTTACTAGTCGTAGAAATAAACAGGGTGGGATTTGGAAGTACGCTCTTGATTATTCGGTAAAATACCGTGGCTCAAAGAAGTATCTTATGACAGTTTGTCGACGTCGCTCTAGACAGGTCATTATGGATCCTCCTGATCCATTAACGGTTCTTTTAGGTACCTCAAGCACTGGATACCGTCCTCGCTTGCGACGAAGATTCCGGCGAGTAAATTAACCCATAGACACCGCCCATTGAGATCCTCGCCGGATCTTCTCAGTGGGTCGCGTTTCCGATCCGGTGGCTTATTCTTTTTTTTTTTTTTTTTATGATTGAAGGATTACTGGTGGCCCGGAGGCCTTTCCAGTTTCACCAGGACAGGTGGGCGAGCAAAGGCTCAGCCAGGAGGGGTGGGATTTGCTAACAGCCACCCGAGCGCCTCCGAAGGAGACCTAACAACTCAAGAGTAGCTGCTTCGCGAATGAATCTACTACCGGATCGGAATCGCGACCCGCTGAGAAGATCCGGCGAGAAACTCAGCGAGCTGATTCATGGGTTAGGTTGCACGGCGAACTCTTTGTCGAGTTCGACGAGTACGGTTACCGAGGTCCCTAAGCCTGCTCCTAGAGCTGAAGGCGTCTAGTGCAAAGGTTATTGGATCTGATGGATCCGTAAGGACGTGTCTAGGGCGTCGACGGTGACTGGCTCCTGCATGATCAGGATTCGGGGAGTAGTCAGCGGCGGCTACGATAAGGCGATTATCATGACGCATAGCCTTATCGAAGTACCGTTCCGACGCTGACTTCATGTATTTCTGTATAGATTCGAGGCCCAGGTCGTCGTGTAGGTCAACGTTCCTCACGAACCACGGAGCTCCGACGGCTAACCTGCAAAAGCGGGATTGTAGAGATTGAAGGGTGTCTATGTGTGTGCGGGCCGCGTGAGCGAACACCACACTCGCGTAAGTCATGACGGGCCTTATGCAAGTTTTGTAAAGTGTCACCTTGTTCCGAAGGGACATTTTACTCCGCTTACAGATCATGGGGTAGAGTCTACCGAGAATAAACGCGGCACGGTCACGGACTGATTTTATATGCGGGCGGAATGTCATCGATGCATCCAGGGTAACGCCCAGGTACTTGACCTTCCTGGCCCAGGGTATGGGTTGTCTAAAGAGAGTAATCGGGGGTGTGAGATTCCTCCTCCTAATCCGGGAGGAAATCCGTGTGGAGCTTCCCCTCTGAAATAGCACCGCAGTACTTTTCGCTGGGTTGATGTCTATGCGCCATTTTCGGAACCACTGTCCTAGGGCTAGGGCTGCGCTCTGAAGCTTCTTCGCGATTAGGGACTTGTTTCTACTGGAATAGTAAACAGTCGTGTCGTCGGCGAATAAAGCTAAATGGGTCGGCGGCGACCGGGGTGGCTTATTCTGCGAAGCGTTGCTCTTGCTAGGACCCTACTTGCCTTGCCTACTACTGGCCCGACAAACTAGAGAAGCTGAAACAGCGGTAGAAAAAGAAAAAAAAGATATCTTTTTTTTATTCGCTGCGTTAGGTAAACGCTTTTGGCTATAGTTCTGTATAGACCAGATTGTAAATATCACCGCCTATTTTGTTGTGGGTTATGACATCGTAACATTAAGGGAATTTCTCCGTTTTTTTTTTTATTTTGTATATTCATCGGTTTTCGCGACCACATGACATGATTAAAACAACTTAAAACTACTTTTACAATTTAATCTCGCGTTTTTTTAATGTCATAACACTATTTCCGAAGTTTCGAATACTTTATGACTCTGGACCGACAGCTCCCACCTTTGTTTAATTCTGCCGTAAAGCAGTTCGCATTGTGACATTTGTCGAGCGAATACTAATTGGGCCGTCTCAAATCTCAGCTAATAAAATAAAAACTAGTATTATTAACAGGAATTTAATAATAACTGGGGACAATTATTCTAATAATGATTCTAAATTAGCATTCCCTGTAGTACGGAAGATGCTAGAAATTCGATTCGAAGATGCTAGATGGAGAAGCTAATGGTCACTGGCAAGGTGGATAAAAGAAGGCCATGAGGTAGAGACCCGACATGTTGGACTGACCAGATCCGCACTACTCTCGACACTACAGTTCACGATGCTCTACACTCGGTGGCAGATAGGAGCAAATGGCAAATGGAAACCGAAGCGAAGAAGTAGTACGGATATCAGAGACTGGTATAATGCTAGTATTGTAATAGTTCTTAAAGTTGATTATTTGATTGCCTTTCTGGTCTGTTCCGTAATGATAGCGCGTCAGTGCAGGCCGGCTCCTGACTGATATAACTTACCTAATTGATTGACTGACTTATGAGTTGAACGAACAAAAAACCGAATTAACTAACTGTACACGCCCATGCTTATTAAACCCTTTTAGCGTACGTTTCAGCCTAACTAATTGAGCGTAGAGAGGTTAATTTCTTATGGACGATAATTTATTATTGTTTTATGCAAATGCACGATGGGCGCGATGGGCCGGTTTTTTGAAAATAATTAAATTCGTTTACCGCCCCGGGGTTGGATAGTTGAAATACTGTTTGTTAATGTTTTATGTGATTAGGCTGTTAGAGTTTTTTTTTTTTAAATTAAATATTTGCCTCGAGGTCAGGTATGGAAAGTAATTTTTCTGATTTAATAATAAGATGTGTGTGTACATATTTAGTATTGCTGGTTATCTGTTGAATTTTAATTATTTTACGTTATGTCATTGTTTTTACTAATAGCAAGGGGCATTAAGAAGTATGTTGGTACAAGAAGGCAATCATGTAGGGCTATAAAAATTGTCATGTTTTTAAAGGTTCTAATAGCCACTTTCACTGGTAGTAGGACCTCTTGGGAGTCCGCACGGGCAGGTACCACCACCCCGCCTATTTCCGCCGTGAAGCAGTAATGCGTTTCGGTTCGAAGGGTGGGGTAGCCGTTTTAACTATACTGAGACCTTAGAACTTATATCTCGAGGTGGGTGGCGCATTTACGTTGTAGATGTCTATGGGCTTCAGTAACCACTTAACACCAGGTGGGCTGTGAGCTCGTCCATCCACCAAAGCAATAAAAAATCAAAATATATCAATCAAGTGGGCTTTATACCTTCTCTATTTATTATGCATAACAAAAAAAAAAAACATGTGAAGCTATGGAAACGAAAAAGAAATTTTCTAACGTAATATGCTAAATACAATAAATCTAAATATTTACGCATCTGTTTCACTAACACGGACTTTAAAAGCACGTGACATTCTTTCATCTAATAATAAACTGTCGTGTTGATGTCTATTAAGGACGGTGACTGTTTACCATCAGACGGGCCGTATGCTTGGCTACTTATGGTAGCAATAAATAAAAAAGTAAAGTTGTAAAGTTTGTATGCTACTAACGGTAGGCAGCGGCTTGGCTCTGCCTCTGGCATTGCTGAGGTCTATGGGCGACGGTAACCACTCACCATCAGGTGGGCCGTATGCTCACTCGTCTGCCTACAAGGGCAATAAAAAAAAAATAAAAAAAACTTAAATTGTTTAACACCAAAAGTGTATTTTTCGTATTCAACGACCATTGCCTTGTTACCGATAACTCGCTAGCGTTACTTGAGTATCATTACCCTTACAAACTCAATCATCGCATTCCCCCGGGGCCCCGCGAACCGGACACATCCTTCGCAATCAAAGGACGCACGAGGGCCGGGCGGCGCCGATGCGAAATAAATTCACACACAGATAACGAGCTGCCTCTCTTAACAATTAATTCTACAAACAAACGTAATATATTGTGGTTAAGAATCAATACTAAAACGATGGTATTGACGGCGGACTATAACTCACTTGAAATAATTCAAAATTATTTATCGTATCGCCGCGTCTAAAGTGCCTCGAGTGTGTTTGTGTTGTTCAATTAGATTTGTGATTGTTATTAATCGCCACTATATTCGTTTTTCGACTCGTACTCCTTATGAATGTTGTAACTAAACGGTTTGCTTGATCGATACCCACAGACATAGCACACTGAGTTTCTCGCCGGATCTTCTCAGCGGGTCGCGATTCCGATCCGGTAGTAGATTCATTCGCGAAGCAGCTGCTCTTGAGTTGTTAGGTCTCCTTTGGAGGCGCTCGGCCAGCTGTTAGCAAATCCCACCCCTCTTGGCTGAGCCTTTGCTCGCCCAACTGTCCTGGTCAAACTGGAAAGGCCTCCGGGCCAACAGTAAACCTTCAATTCTAAAAAAAAAGTTCATAATCACAGTGACCTTGGTTTTTGTCTTCTGCATCATCTGCTTCCGGGCTGAAATGACCAAGGCAACGAGAACTCTCAGCACAAGTCCTACTCTCCGATAGGCTTTACTAAACATGACAAAGTGACAACAACCAAACAAAAATTTTTGTTTGGTTGAAGTTTGGTTTGAAGGGTAGGACAGCCGTTGTACTGTTAAAAGTGACACTTTACAAATCATGTCTCACGGTGGGTGGCGATTTACGTTGTAGATGTCTGTGGGCTCCAGTAACCGCTAAACATTAGATGGGCTGTGAGCTCGTCCACCCATCTAAACAATAAATAAAAATAATAACAATTTTAGACATTACGCATTGTTGAATATAATTCGATTAGTGTCAGATGCAAATTAATGGATGTGCTCTTAGTTTGTGCCTTAAAGCAATTGTTCGTTCCATTTTAAAAGGATATAGATGAATATGATATGGTCGATAATGGTGACATACATTGATGTTGAAGGAGATCACATCTGCTATGTTCGTGCATATTGTTACCTACTAAATTAAATTTGGATAATTATTAAAAAAAGGAATTGAGAGTGGTGGACTTTGAACGTCGTTTTATAAGACTTTTTCTATTTAATTTACTAGGAATTGTAAGTTGAAATACACAGAAAAAGTCATGTCACCATTATCGACCAATAATCACATAGGAGCTATAGAGCGCTGAACAAATTTACTATAATAAAGAAATATAGTTTCTTTACATATATGTGAGTATAATATGTGGTGCTTCAAGAGATAATTTTCAACAGTTGTTACCGCGATCGATTGCGCAGCGGGATGTGAACAATTAATAATTTATTTAATGAGGTGTCCAATGAATGGCCCGGCGCCAATCACAACCGCCTCCGGTGAAACGATATCATTATCTACGTAATAAATGAATTCTTTTTTGTTGGCGCTATCAGAATCTTTTTCTAGGGGGATTTTCTTCAAGTTTAAGTATAGAAGGTACCTATTAATAGTTGTTATGTACCCTGATTATTGTCTACCATGTTCAACGGACACGTGAAAACAGCTCTATCGATCATACTAATGTGTTTAGATCATGAAAATTAAATTTTAAAATAAGTTTATCTCTAATTAATTTTTTCTCAACACAAGATGTATTCAATATTTTACTTGGTAAATCAAAGAACAGACGTCGTTTATTTATTTTTTTATTTATTTCGTAGGACGAGCTCACAGCCCACCTAGTGTAAAGTGATTACTGGGCCCCATAGACATCTACAGCGTAAATGCGCCACCCAATATATGTTGTAAGGTCTCAGTATATTTACAACGGCTACGCGGCTGCCCCTCCCTTCAAATCGAAGCGCATTACTGCTTCACGGCTGAAATAGGCAGGGCCGATGTGGTTTATATAAACCGAACTAGCTACTTACTTAATTCTTATATACCTAGTAAATATTTCCTAAAACCAACAATATGTCCAAAAACATCATTCTGTTGTATATTTTACACTGTAATGTTCTATTAGTGAATGATTATAGAAATAAAAAAGCGTATTATAACCTTAATGATAACCTTCATTTACAAAATTTCACTTAAATGAACCTAAGAAATTATATAAAAAAAAAAACAAATCTCACGGTCCATCCAAAAGGTTTTCTAAAGAAAGAAAACATGATTGTTAATTTTCATCCGTAATAAAATAAATAATTTGTCATTTTAATTAACATAACGAATCGGAACATCAGAAATGCACATTTAAAAACAAAAGCGTTCTTCTAATTAGGCGACATAATGCGAGTTTTGGCTGATTACAAATTTAATAAGAAATTCAAAAGTTTCAAACATTGCCTTATTACGATAATTATAAAGGCAAAAATCGGATGTCTATGATTTTGTTTTACGTAAATCGTTTTTGTTAAATTTAATAGTGCGACAAGGCGGGGCACTCATTACAGCAAACAAATCAATATAATAAGGCCATAAAACCGTAGTTTGTTCCCATTGTAATGTAATTTCGTTGATTGGCCTTTATGGCTCCTTTGATAGTTACAAATTTGTTTATGGCACCGGCTTGTTTATTGGAAGGATTGCCTAATTTTTTTGGAGCGACATTTCGGGTATTGAAATGCAATGTTGTTCTGTGTTATATAACTTTAATACCTTGTGTGATGTCGTGTGTATATAACGCTTTCTTCTTCATTTATTTTTATATAGGTAACAATATTATTATGAGGGACTAAGCAAACGTTTCAGTATATTGATGAAATACGTCCTTTTAATTAAAATTCTAATAAAAAAAAAACAAAAAATATATAATTTGCTAAACTCAAATACATAACTGTTGGTCGGTCAGATGCTGGTGCGCACGTCACTCCGCAGGTGCCGGCGGAAGATCAGCGCCGCAGTACCGATAGTTTCGTAACTCTTAGGCATTGCTGAGCCTTTTTTTTCCCTGATAGCCTTGATAGGCTATTTCAGCTTCACCCTAACATGTAGGTAAGCTCACGGAAAGTGTTGCTAACACTGGCTCTAGCAAGAGCAGTGCTTCGCAGAATCTACCACCGAATCGGAAACGCGACCCACTGAGAAGATCCGGCGAGAAACTCAGTGGGCTTAGGAAATATTTTGAGTACGCACGTACTTATAAGTACCATTGTTCACTTATTTCTGCTGCGAAACACTCATCTATACTAATATTATAAGGCTGAAGAGTTTGTTTGTTTGAACGCGTTAATCTCAGGAACTACCGGTCCGATTTGAAAAATTATTTCAGTGTTAGATAGCCTATTTATCGAGGAAGGATATATAACATCACGCTAAGACCAATAAATACGGAGCACCAATAAAGAATGTTGCAAAATCGGGGTTTTTTTTCCTTTAGAGAGCTTCCGCTGCGTGCGCTGCGGAAACGGTTAAAGTCTCGCTAAAGTAAAAAAAAAATGTATGAGAGAATTGTTCCCCTTTAAAAGATCTAAAAAATAGTCGGCGACAGCATATGTCTATATGTTAAGGTTGACTCATTATAACGTTTTTTATGTTGTAAAATTTAGCGTTATGCCAAATTGTAACTATTCCACGCGGACGAAGTCGCGGGCAAAAGCTAGTGAGTAATAAATGCAGTTTGATGGGTAGCAAAATCTTTGTATAATTCAGTTGTTACTTCAACTCCACCGTGCATGAAGCCTCAGTTATAGAGAACAGCTGTCAAGGATGTATAATAAACAAGACTTCCTCCACGCGACCACGACCGCTCTGCCAAGGGTAACTGACTATGATGATGTTTAATACTAGATTAGCCATCATTCGCATTACTTTATAAAATGGAGGATAATATCACTGCCATGACATATTATGCGTCGTGTAATAAAATAATTTTGCGTTAATATTATCATATCACGAGCCCACATTGATACGTGCAATAATTCCAATGCTGACACAGGCTTCGATATCTAAAGGTTGGCGCCTAATGTCTATAAACCCACCCGCACGCCAGCAAATGAGCCGGTGAATATAAAAGAAAAAATGTGTGGTGTCGTGGGACACCGGATAGGAACGAAGTTCCTTATTATAAAAATATTTATTTTAAGTTCTATTCGAGATATAAAGAAAATAAATTTTCGGGTATACATATTTTATTATGATTTTTTTATTGATAAAAAAAAACTACTTTACAAAGTTATAAACTTTATTTTATTCACAATGATTTATAAAAAATATATAATAATAAAATACAAAGAAACGGCTATTTATATGAATAATAATAATCGTCATCCCGTAGACTATACATTAGACATTTTATAGCCATCATACTAAGACTATACATAAATAATAAAAATCTTACGTTACGGACATTTTTTCCGGGTTAGGATACTCCTCCGCAACGTTCCAAAATAAAATAAAAAGCATTTTAAAATTATATTAAGAGAACTCATTATCAAAATGTTAACAAAATGATGCACCACATTAATTAAAGTCAGGTGATTACTTTACCACCACATAAGAAACATTGTATACGCAGACGTGACCTTTTTCGTTTCGTTCTTTCTTACTTGAACTCGCTAAAAAGAATAAAGGCGACCTCGGAAGTATTTCACATTGAGTAAAAATGCTTTCAAGCGAAGCAATTGTATAAGTTAAAATTGCTACCATGTGACTCCATAAAATTTTATTAACCAATTTAATGTGTTTATCACTTTTTTCCATTTAATTCTAGACGTATTTCAGGTGTCCCTACAGGTAATTATGAGGAGTTTTAATCAGTTAAAATTGTTTCTTAATCTTTATGTGTTTAAATAAAACAGAAGGCTGGAACAATCGTACGTAATTTTTAATATAATTTGGAATGTATTTCTCAGAAGTTCAAAGTTTAATTTAATATAAAAATAGCCCTTATTTTGATTCGTGCATATCTTTCTCGGCGTTTCGAACTCGAAGCTATAATTAAACTTAAAATATCTTACATTTAGATAATTAGAAATATATTTTTCTTTTATTACAAGAATGAGCGATTGAACGCCGCGATCCACTTGAGGTCTAAATTTCAATTGTTGTTTTATAAAATGACTATCCCACTCTTCAAACCGAAACGCATGGCTGCTTGGAGGTAGAAATTGCAGGATGATGTTACCAACATATATTTGTATATTTATCTATATGCAGCTTATAAATTCTAAAAATTCCACTAAGGCAGTAAAAAATGTTTCTCGCCCACAAATTAATGAAATTCTCCTAACTACGAAAATGCTTAGACCACAACGTACATATTTAAAATTTTATTTTTCTAGTGTTGTTTTCTTTAGCAAAAAAAATTACTAACAATATAAAAAAATATTAAACAAACTTCGAATTTTAATTGCGACCTCCATAAAAATATTAGAAATAGGAATGCTATCAGTGTTCGTAATCAATTAACTTACATCAATTAAATTTCACATGTAGACTATCAAATGATCCTGGTACGCCTCGAAGAATTAATGCGACGCAACTCCCGTGCATCCCTCGGCCAAGAATGTAATTAACGGAACACCAATAAAAATAATTGGAAACAAAAAACATACCGCTCACGGGCGCCATTTATTATTTTGATTACCCTTGTTACTGTTATGGGGTGTTCGCGTTTTCCAACAGGCAACTCAGTGTTCTGTAATTCGTATAACAGAGGGATGGTTGCGACACGGTGTCACTGTGTGTCGACTGTTAATGTGACGTTTTATTGTTCCCGTTTACGGCTCTTGTTTGTTCCCGCCGACGATGCGTGACGTGCCGAAGGACGTCGGAGAGTGACGGGCGTCCGCGTGAGCGGGAATTGTTTGGAGGTGTGACGTTTAAGCCGCTGCAAAACCAGAGCAGTTTAGATTACGTAAATTATTAGATAAAAACGTATATTATTATTTATTGTTTCGATCTTTCGAATCGCTTATGTAGTAATGGTGTCTCCTATTATGTTAGTCCTTTAAATACATAGTATAAACTACCTGTTAAACATAATATTTGTTCTGATTTAGTCACGCCGCCGCGCCGTGGGGCTTCAAAAGATTTTATATGTAGCGAGCTATGTAGTATTCAAAAGTGAATTCATAATAGCGATGACACTAGAAGTACCTATATAGTATTTACACTGGCGCATGTCTCGTGATAGAGTAATCTTTTTAAACCTCGTAGGGGCGGGGCGGTCTTTAGTTTTATGATTTAATAACCATTTTAAATATTGAATTTAAAGAAGACGCAAAGATACCATGAATTACAGCAAATATGTTTACGAACTTTTTAAACATTGTTTTATTAGCTAACCTTGCTAATCTTTGTAACGAATACTTAAAATTTTAACTAACTTCAAGATATCCCATTAACAATAATATTACGCCGGTAAAAGCAGCGCCATTATCGTCAAATAGCAAAAATGAATATTAAAAGAACTAGTAAAATCGCGAACGCTCGAGAATTGCAACGCCATCTATTATCAAAAAACGGAAAAACATATCGAAGCTCCTTAGGCCTTTCCGAGAATGTTCTCGATATTTCTATTTTTTATTTTTTATTCCTACCTATTCTGATAGCCTTGAGAGGCTATTTAAGCTAGTCCTTGACGTGTAGGGAAGCTCACGAGGCTCAAACCTGGAGTGCTGCTAACACTGACCCTAGCAAGAGCAGTTCTTCGCAGAATCTACCACCGAATCGGAAACGCGAGAATATCCGACGAGAAACTCAGAGGGCTGGGTCTATGGGTTGATTTACTCGTCGAGCCTTTCGTCGCAAGCGACGTGTTCGGCGAGGACGGTGACCGGTGCTTATGGTACCTAAAAGCACCGTCAATGGATCGGGAGGATCCGTAATGACGTGCTTAGGGCGACGTCAACTGTTTACCATTCGTTCCACAGGATCGGGTATGTAATTCCCGGCAGCCGCGAAAAGAGGGTTCTCATGTCGTGCCGCCTTCTCAAAGTGGCGCAATGATACCAACTGTAGATACTTACTGACTGAGTCAAGCTCCAAGTCATCATTGAGATCCACGTTCCTTAGGAACCATGATAATTCTAGGGATGTCGTATTCATTAGCGTTGCAGAGATGACACGGGCCAGTTAGTAAGAGATTCTACTCGAAACGAAACAGCGAACGGATCACCAGAAGCGAAGCGGAAGAAGTGAATTACGAGTTGTAAAGTGTTTTGTAAGTGTTTATTAAATAGAGTTTTTACTTGTACTTCGGTGGAAGTTTTAATTATCTCGAACTCTAGCGCGTAATAATACGATAATTTCAGTTCTGTGCGATAATACAAAGTAATAATCCAGGATCACCAGTAGTATAGTATAAATAAATATATCGCTTTACTATTACAGGATGTTTTCTTAGTATTAAAAATAAATTTATAATTTAATTCAATACCTTTTTTTTTGTTCAGGAGGAAATTGCCAGACTTCCGCCCTCCACTGGGGACGGTGGGCGGAGCATGTCGGAGTCGAACCGACTAAAACCTCCTGTCGCTCAACAACCAACGTCCAAACCTCACATGAGACAGAACACATGAAAAGGCAAAGGAGGGAAAGTGAAGTCAATACCTTAGTATGGTTATTATGCTGAATAAAATTTTTTAAATTTTTTCATATTTTTTATTTATATACTGCAATATAATAAGAATAGAAAACACGACATCAAACTGTAAAAGTAGTTTTAATTATGTTTACGAATCGCGAAAACCGATAAAAGTACTAATATGCTTTTTTTTTGTTTTGTCTCATTTGAATCAGACTGTAATTCAAAAATAGATTCGAATTGTTTTAAGCTTTTACTACTATTTACACCGGAAACATTTCAATCTTCAGGCTATTAAATGAATCCGATCCAGTAGTAGGTTTAGTAAAAAACAAAGGTGATAGGACCTCTTGTGGGTTTTTTTTTATTGCTTCGATGGGTGGACAAGCTCACAGCCTACCTGGTGTTAAGTGGTTTCCGAAGCCCATAAACATGTACGATGTAGATCTCGCCACCCACCTTCAGATATGAGTTCTAAGGTCTCCGTTTTTACAGTACAACGGCTGCCCCACCCTTCAAGCCGTAACGCACTACTGCTTCACGGCAGAATAGGCAGGGTGGTGGTACCTACCCGTGTGTGTGTCGTCGTCGTGTCCTAAAGGATAAAGACGTCCGGCGTATTCGTATTGAGCGACGCACCGGTGTTCGAAACCCAGGCGAGTGCCAATTTATAATAACTTATTATAATATTTGTAATATATTATATAACTTATATATTATAAATTATTTGCACTCTTCAATCTACCCGTGACAATAGCGATTTCAAAAGCAACGAAATAGCAAGAAACCGTAAAGTAATAATGCTTTTTGTTAAAAATATCTTTAATCATTACTCAAGGGTAGTTAAACAAATTAATAAGTACGATCACATTCACATCAATACCTGTTTGTGTACCATTTATTTTTACACGCGGTACACGCTATGTACAGCAAATATTCTTAAAATTTCCGTTATGTTTTTTTTATTGCTTAGATGGGTGGACGAGCTCACAGCCCAGCTGGTGTTAAGAAGTTACTGGAGCCCATATACATCTACAACGTAAATGCGCCACCCACCTTGAGATATCAGTTCTAAGGTCTCAGTATAGTTACAACGGCTGCCCCACCCTTCGAACCGAAACACATTACTGATTCACGGCAAAAATACGCAAGGTGGTGATACCTACCCGCGCGGACTCACAAGAGGTCCTATCACCAGTATAGATGTGTATGATTATGATGATGTGATTATGTAGACGTTACTAATAAAAAATCAGGCACCGGTGAGATTCGAACTCACGATCTCCTGTTTACTAGACAGGCGCTTTAACCATTTAAGCCACGGCACCGACGCGACTGTCCTTAGAATTTTCGATCAACATCTACCCAACTTTTTTCTCTTTTAATTCATTTGTGGACGTAGCCATCACACAGCACGAAGATATTTGACAGATGCCTGAATCTCGCTTACAACATTTTCACGATAGACTTGCATATATAGGTATACAAGTTCCGAACAGCGCCCTGGTCATCGTTCCCGTTGAAGCCGTCGCTGCGACGAAGGGCTCGACGAATAAATTAACCCACATACACAGCCGACTGAGTTTCTCGCCGGATCTTCTCAGTGGGTCGCGTTTCCGATCCGATGGTAGATTCTACGAAGCACGGCTCTTGCTAGGGCTCGTGTTAGCAACGTCGTCAGGTTTGACCCCGTGAGCTCATCTACTAGTTAAGGTTACACTGAAATAGCCACTCAAGGCTAACAGCTTAGATAGTTAAAAAAAAAAAGAACAACGACATTTGGACCGTCGCTCTAACGAGCAATATCAGCCGCGCGGTGGAAGATCTTCCCTTTGTCGTTAAATCTCCAAATACTCAAACCGTAAGTATATCTCTTGAGAGTTTCAATATTAAAGTTCTCAGTAGACAAATATTCGGTTTAGTTACCGCTGTTGGTGGCCTTATAAACCTTCCCTGGTATTAAGCGGTTATCGGACTCCACAAATATATCACATCCGAAATGTCTAAGTCCCTTGAAACATTAAGTCAAAGCTAAAGGCATTTTAACATCTGAAGCCACTCTTGCAAACTCAGAAAATGCACAATAGTAATAGTTGTGAATAGCAAGTTTGTTATTAAGAGTATATCAGACTAAGATTCCATGCAAAGTTTTTGATGTACTAGAATTTATTTTGTTCAAAGTAATAGAATGATGACGGAATATATACCTAAATGTTTATATAATGATTAAATACATATTGGTAGTATCATCATCATCATTAGCCTGTATCTCTCCACTGCTGGATGTCGACCTCTCCCATAGTCCGCCACAATGAACGATCCTCCGCCTTCTGCATCCAATCTTTCCCAGCATATCGCCGCAAGAAATCGGTCCAACGGGCAAGGGGACGCCCGACGCTGCGCTTACCGGTACGTGGTCTCCAGTCCAGAACACGTCTGCTCCGTCGGCCATCGGTTCTGCGACACGTATGTCCGGCCCATTGCCATTTCAGCTTGCTAATCTTTATGGCTATGTCGGTTACTTTGGTTCTTTGACGGATTTCGTCATTTCAGACTCCAGATCCATCAAAGAAACTCCGAGCATACACCTTTCCATAGCACGCTGAGCGACTTTGTACTTACGGACCAAACCTACAGTCAATGTCCACGTTTCAACGCCATATGTCATGACCACCGATTTGTAGTATAATACTTATTAATAGGAGGCAGTTTGGTGTGCCTTTGGCATTGTTGTTGTCCATGCCGAACGCTTGCTGGCCTATTAATACATAAGCAATTAAAAGAAAATCTTATGTATTAATCTGACAACATGGAAATATCCCATTAAGCATAAAATTTGGATAGTTTAGATAGATAAATAGTCGAAAATATATTAAAAAAAACTGATTTTTGATCTTATTCGGTTACGGATCAATCACGGTCTATATTAGTTATTAATTAAATCCAAACCTGATACAACATTGTACCATCGAGTCATTACAGGTTATAATAACGAATATTACAACTGCAGTAATCGGTATTACAGTGTAATTGCGCTGAGCTATGATTGCTTTATTAAGAAGGCCATTAGCGACCCGCGATGATTTTTATTGATGTTATTACATACATATTCTCCAGAATGTGTTCGCTGACAAGATTGTACGTGCCTTAAGATTTATTGTTCGGCACGAGGTTTCTGCTGATGAGTGCAAATAAAATGTTCAAATGAGTATGAAGTTGATAGCTGAAAATTGTGATGTTTTACAACATTAAAACAAAAACGAATGAAAAATGATCCTTTTAATGTAATACATATTTGTAGTTCAAAATAGTTAAATGTTTAGCCTAAGAAAAAACAGAAACTCTAATTGTTCTACACACTTACACGGAGATTTATTTTACCTTCACACGGAAATAGTTTAATTCACAACATGCAAAAGAACTATAAAAGGAATATCTCTGCCAGTCTCGGTAATCAGATTCACAAACTTAATTTAGACAAACTTAATGACTTGTTTTCATTTGGAAATAGTATTATAAAATAATCGAAATCAAAACATTTTAATTGAAGCATTTAAAGAATTTACAACTGGTTTGGAATGCAGTTTCATTATTGAAAAAAAAATCCCCAAGAATCTTAGGATTTTCTCTTTTTAGAAAAACTATCAATCTGTTTTTTTTTATTGTTCAGAACCTTTTCTTTGAGTGAACCGATTTTGTTGATTCTATTATATTTTTTAAACCCGCTGCTTCTCGTGTGGTCCTATCCCAATTATTATCAAGATATACAACACGAGTAGTTTATGAATTATCATACGCTATTGAATTCATTGCTTTTGAATACATTGATGATATAATCATCTTATTTCTTCTTCAAACTCAAAAATCTTTTCGTTAAAAATTTAAATTTTCTAATATAGGTATGTACACCGACATGCGACATATAAAGTGTACTACTATATCTACCAAATTGTAAAAAAAACATGATTCAAACTGCAACAGGTGAACATTACTGAGCATTGCATAAGGATTCAGTATTGTTCCTTGAGAGTTGGAACACAATGTCAATTCTACACGATTCTCTTATTCAAGTAGTCGCTAACTGTAGCGTGTGCTAATATGGTACTTTTAATTTTAAAATTACCAAAGTTAAGGTCCAAAATGGCGTGAGGATTTTGATGACATAGCTATGATAAATAATGTATGATACATCCTAGCATGGCAGCAAAGTTCATCTCTACTAATTAGATTAATTGTTCTCATCTGTAGATGCATGCACATTTACAGCGATTTTTGAGATATATATCGTGCTCAGATTATCGAAACACATGTCCATATTCAAGCAAAGATTGAAGGGATCTTTAATGGGCCGATGGTCATTTAGGGTGAGATGGGGTGTATGATTTGGTATTGCGCCTTTCCGGAATAAGGCGAGCAGTATCTCATTGTGTTTCTGAAAGTTCAATCAAGTTGCAACATAGTATTTATCAACATTACTAAAAAAAAGCTGTGACTAATCTAAGCGTTGTAAACCAAACCAGCAATTTTGGATACAAAGTTGCGTGCTGTTTTTGACAGGTCGTTTGAAAAGTGATGATTAGCTATGTTATTATGAACTAGCTCACTTTGCAGTTTTATTCGCTCTATAAATTATACGTTGTGAATACGGCATTATAAGAAAACTAGCTGCACCCGCGGCTTCGCTGGGAACAACATACAATTTTATATTAAACATGAAAGCAATAAAACGATTCAGAAAGACAACTAACTACATTATATAATTTTTGTTGAACATAGATACACATGTACACTATAATAATGTTTGTAAACTTTTACGCCATCAGCTTTGTTCTTGTTTTATAAGGATGCGTCATAATTCCTTTCTTAGTATCTCGACAAGGTACGATATTTTTTATATTTTTATAAAAATTGGATCTGAAAATTGGCCATTTACATGCAGTAGCAATACTTTGTACGGCCTTCCCACGGAATAGATAAATAAGGTATCTATTCCGTGGGCCTTCCTAACATTCGTATGCTACGGCGACTACTTACCATCAGCTGACCCATATGCTCTTGTACCAACAGAGGCACTAATTTTTTTTTTATTAAACCGAATTAGTAAGCCGAAAATGTTAGAGCTAAAGTAGCTATAGTAAAGTAGAGATAAAGCCAATTAAAAATTTTTAATATTCAATTTCTGTTCTTTTATTTCTTATTACGTTTTGTTGAATTTCCGTTATACCTACACTCCTACTTAAATGATTAATGTCGCAAGAGTGAATATTTTTTTATCAAGAATACTCTGCTTATATCAAAGCCATGGGCCAGCCATTACAAATACAATTAAGATTCGATCATGTGACTCAAGACCACTGACAGCACTCACGCGGTGAGGCCCGTGCTCCGTTAACCCCTTAGAGCTAGGTAGCAGTAAGCCGGTTTACTTATCAAAGGTCAAAAGCTGTCTTTTTTACTACTTAATACAGCCTGTAGCAATTAATTTATATTTATGTTTCTAACGATAGAGTATACAGTTTATTTTGCTAATGCTGAAAAAAATGAATTGCTGTTCGTTAGTCTCGCTAAAACTCGAGAACGGCTGGACCGATTCGGCTAATTTTGGTCTTGAATTATTAGTGGAAGTCCAGAGAAGGTTTAAAATGTAGATAAATATGAAAATGTTCGGAATTAAATAAAAATAACAATTTTGTTTTTCCTTTGATGTGTCCCCAGTCGGACGGATTCCTTTTGTTTGTTTTAAGTTTATTTTATACAAATGTTTAGGTCTTTTATTTATCGATTGAGGCAATACGAAGTCTGCCAGGTCAGCTAGTACTGAATGAATTAAGGCAATAGATGAACAATAGATACGAGAGCTCGATTCTAATCGCCTCGTGTTTCTGTGGAAAATCTCAATACAGTTCTAGGCGTTTATCGATACACCAATAAACATAACTCAAAACTCTAATAAAACTATGCGATGAGATAGCGAACGCAGTAAACAAGACATCAATGGGAACACAATCTGTGGGGCGGCTTAATGTTTGTGGGCACGCGATCTGAACTTGTAGTTTCAGACCATATGTATGTATATGATGACAAACAGAAATGATAGTCGACGGGTGGCCTTATACCTACCTACTTAATTATTGAGAATGTGCGGACGTATTTTTAAAGTTTTGGTCTTCTTTTACCATCTAATCGAGCAGAGTTCATTGCTAATTAGAATCACTGCGATCTATATTTTGACGTGACAACGTCTTATAATTCGATGGATCCGGCTGAACGCACGAATAAACATGACTCATGTGGCGTTACCTCGCTCTGAGGCGTTCCATTTAAGGCTTGAAGTGCAATCGAGAGCGCGCAACGAGCGACAAAGAGGCACAATCGGCCTCCGCGTTCGGCAGCGTTCGACATCTGTCTCTCTCCTACTTGAGTGCGCGATGCATCCGCGTGGGCAGCTGCTATACAATAATACATTTACATGTTTTCGTCAAGTATGAAGTTCAGTGAAAAGTGAATGTGGTGTAATATATCTATCCATACAAAATATCTATCAAACAAATAAAATTAATATTTTCTTTTGAAAAATGAAACCATTCCATCAGTATTTTCTTATGACGTTGTCACGTTCAACTATCGTCAGTAAGCCGACTTTACAGACAACCGTTTTTTTTAATGTTGGTACAGCATCTTATGAGCCATTACGAGCATAATTACCCCTCTGTCCCATCTTGCTCGAGTTCTATCTCAGTCAGGGATCTGGTGTTGGTCAAGAGTGCAGAAGAGTCGTTTAGTGGGTGGGCCTTTAACATCTTCGGTCACCGAATATCACATATTAGGCACGCTATCTTGATGCGGGTTCTCGGAAAGTTTATTTCTGTCGCGAAGGAGTCCTGCCGTGAGCTCGTTCGGCAATGAGGTAATAAATTAATAAAAAACACTGCGTTTCCTGATATACAGTCAAACCTGGATAAGCGAGAGTTCAAGGGAGCACAATCTAATTCTCGCTTATAGAGGTTTCTCACTAACCCGAGTTTCTCGCTAATGCACCCCTCTGAATTTCATTTCGCGATTTTCAGGATTCAAATGCAAGTTAATGACAGTACTTTAATTTTACGTTTTGACAATATGCAGAACAGAATTTCCTTCGCAATTGATTAACGATAAACTGAGTAAGTCCAACAAACAGGACGGTACACAGGCACACGTGTCCATTCGCAAAGAATGCGATAAAATAACAACGTTATTTAGTTCTACGAAATAGAATAGGTTCAATATTGACTGATTGAATTTATTACTGGTGGTAGGACCTCTTGTGAGTCCGCGCGGGTGGGTACCACCACCCTGCCTATTTCTGCCGTGAAGCAGTAATGCGTTTCGGTTTGAAGGGTGGGGCAGCCGTTGTAACTTACTTGAGACCTTAGAACTTATATCTCAAGGTGGGTGGCGCATTTACGTTGTGGATGTCTATGGGCTCCAGTAACCACTTAACACCAGGTGGGCTATGAGCTAGTCCACACATCTAAGCGATAAAAAAAAAAATTGACGAGAAAACAATACAAAAACAATGGTAGGAAGCTCCACAAAAGTTAAGAATGAGTCATAAAATAGCAGATGTTTTGTAATTTGTTATGTCATTTGTTCCTCCTAAATTAATAATGCTTGACGCCGAGGAGCAACGGTGATCCCTCAACATCAGGTAGATGGTAGGTATGCTATTTTGCCGTCGCAGGGAATAAAACTTAAATGATTATTATAATATTAAATCTATCTTAGACTAGAGCATGGATTTTGCCTTCAGCAATTAAATCTTAGAACACCCTTTATGTGTATAATATATATAATTAATTAACTATAACATGTTCGGATTGAAACAACCAGTATTGAAAATGAAATAGTTAACTACCCGCATAAGTTTTTGAATGGTGTAAAGTAAAACGAAAGCCTTCAGATGATATTAAAGATGAAATTGTGACATTTTCAACGGAAACCTAGAATTAATGAACAATATCAGGACTTTTTGGCGGGAACGCGAGGAGTGAAGTTGTGTGATTTGTTTTATTTTGTCTATTTAGTGTTTCTTCAGGTTTAAATTTGTATTATCGGTGGTTTATTAACTGTTTAATATCTGTGAAAGTGCACAGAAGGGCAAATGAAACAAAGCCGCTGAACGTAACTTCTCGAGATCCTCCAAAAAGCCCATGGAAAAAAAACTCAGTAAATGACCACCATTTTACTGAGATTATATTTCATCCCATATCATCTCATCTTATTTCATTTAATTTCATCACAGTTAATTAATGTCTCAAATTAATCATATTCATTTCATTTCACTCCATGTTATCATTTTTCATAAAAATAAGAATATAAATTAAAATAAGACATGACTTAAAGGTCTTAGTTACCAGCTCATAAAATCCCTTAAAAAAAACAATATCAACAATGAAGCGATTAGCTTCACAAACGACGCTTAAGAATCAGCTGTTTAACTTTCACCACCCTTTATCAACTCCGGCCTAAGTGAAAGCCGTCGTGTCTCACAATTACACCGGATTGATTGACATGCCATTCTTTGTTTAACCGACTTTGTCCCTACACTGTTATAATTGTTGTAATTCAAAAACGAGCTGGCATTTCACGAACGCAAGTGCGAACTAGTTCAACAGCATTTTTTCCCGTTTTTGAAAAGGTCGTGTGAGACGCATGTAAGTTTAACAAAAAATCATATTAAGAGCATCATATCTTTTATGTTATCACGCGAATTCGACTCGTACCACAATGAAATAAGAATTATGCCTAAAACAATTCCGGAGTAGGTACATCTTGCGATGCGCAGAAATGATCTTCTCATAATTGCATTAACTTAATTAACACTCGCGCATGTTGCATTTAACAGTGATAATTGTTTCGCTGGAGAAACCATTTTTCTTTTCAAATTGCCTTGTTTCTTTTCGGAAGTAGCTGACGAGCCGTGTCGAAATATCCAGCTTGTTAAATAGAATGTTTCAATTACGATGATCGTTATTTAACTTTGGAGGTATCGATAAAAGGAAGATTTTCCACCGAGCGTATAGAATTGCTCTGTACGCGATGCTCGTTAGTGGGAATCAGGAATCCGACGTTCAGGAATCTTCTGTTCTTAGCTATCGTTATAAGACTGTAATGACCATTATAATTGCGAAGGAATCTTTATAATTTGTCCTTCTTTCACACAGCAACAAAACAACAAGTCGTCCTTTTTTGGTTTATTGGATTGATTGGATTTACCAGAAAATGATGTAGACTTATTTTTTTCGGAAAGAATACAGTTCACATATTATTACTGGTGGTAGGAACTGTTCTGAGTCCGCACGGGTAGATACCACACCACCCTACCTATTTCTGCCGTGAAGCAGTAATACGCTTCGGTTTGAAGGGCGGGGCAGCCGTTGTAACTATACTTGAGACCTTAGAACTTATATCTCAAGATGGGTGGCACATTTACGTTTTAAATGTCAATGGGCTCCAGTAACCACTTAATACCAGGTGAACTGTGAGCTCGTCCACCCATCTAAGCAATAAAAAAAATAAGTAGTGGCACGGATGTCTTTCCAGTTTCAATTGGGCGAGCAAAGGCTCAGCCAAGGGGGGTGGGATTTGCTAGCAGTTACCCGAGCGCCTCCAAAGGAGACCTAATAACCCAAGAGTAGCTGCTTCGCGAATGAATCTACTACCGGATCGGACGATTTAAGTCTATACGACATGAGTGTTTTGGTAGAGCAAAAAAGTTTTTTTTTTATTGCTTAGATGGGTGGACGAGCTCACAGCCCACCTGGTGTTAAGTGGTTACTGGAGCCCATGGACATCTACAACGTAAATGCGCCACCCACCTTGAGATATAAGTTCTAAGATCTCAGTATAGTTACAACGGCATCCCCACCCTTCAAACCGAAACGCATTACTGCTTTACGACAGAAATAGGCAGGGCGTTGGTACCTACCCGCGCGGACTCACAAGAGGTCCTACCACGAGTTTTTTTTTTTAAATCAATTTGTCCAAGTGCGGTAATTCGGCTCCAAGTGACCGTGTTTCCTGGTGCCACCGGTTGTGTTTTGTGTTCGCGAGCGCGATTCACACCTCGTACCCCGCGCGCCGTGCCGAAGTGCACTCGGTTCATTTCGTGAGCAAGCTCCGTGAAACGATAGGGTTGCTAAAGCGTTCTATTTTAATAACAATTTTTTTTTCATCTTCTATATCGGAATTAGCGTAAACTGCGATAAGATGGGTAGCTTCTGGGAATAATGCGAAGTATCTAGAAGAAAGTGATAGCTGCTGTTCAAATTCCACAGGCAGGCAGGTACCAGTTTTTATAAGGAAACACGTGAGTTCGTACTTATGTTCACGAACTAGTTTCGTGATACAGCAATGACATTGTGTAACAAAAATTTAAATAGTTAAAATTAAATAAAAATCCGTAAATTTTGAAAAATTATAATTAAATTCTGAATAAATTTCTGATCGCAGAACGCATTATCAAACCGCAATTGTAGGTCCTTGCAACCTGCCTATTTCTGCTGCGAAGCAGTAATCCGTTCCGGGTTGAAGGGTGGGACATCTATTCAAAATAATTGAGACTTCGATTTTATGTATGTTTCAAGACGGGTGGTGACATTCACGTTGTCTTGTCTATATTTTCTAGTAAGAACTTAACACCAGGTGGACGAGGAGCCATTATACCTGTGACCGCAATAAATTAAAAAAAAACTTTGCATTCAACTAATACATTTCAAAATTTTATTCGCATATTTACAGCACCGTTCTGTAAGAATGGGTTTATTTCCATTCCCGTTTCTGGGACGGGTTATAGCTTAGCCATTAGATGAGCGCATATGGTTCATTCCAATCGTGTTTTTTTTTTTTTAAATCTTCAATATGTCATCGAAAAAAAAGGTGAAAAATATTTGTGATCGATAAAAAAAATTAAAGTCCCTAGCGACCCTAACGAAAATCGATTTATTATTGTTCTGTTTTTGTACACAATAGACACCGGTTCGCGTTCTCTAGTGCGGAAAACCGAATTATTTGGTTTCGTCTCCATTTCAGTGTCAAAACCACTTTTAGTGTAATTCACTGCTTTCATTAAAGTCGCGTTGACACGAACAAAGTCTGTTCGGATCAAATTCACTCTGATATTTATTTAAATGTCACTCATGTCCGTGGACAGGTAATTCAAGCGCACGCGATCGTCTGATCTGTTTCAATTTGGATGGCGTTCGATAGAAAATATAGATTAGTAATTTTTTTTTTTTTTGCTTAGTTGGGTGGATGAGCTCACAGTCCACCTGGTGTTAAGTGGTTACTGGAGCCCATGGACATCCACAACGTAAATGCGCCACCCACCTTGAGATATAAGTTCTAAGGTCTCAGTATAGTTACAACGGCTGCCCCACCCTTCAAACCGAAACGCATTACTGCTTCACGGCAGAAATAGGCAGGGCGGTGGTACCCAGCCGCGCAGACTCACAAGAGGTCCTACCACCAGTAAACCTTGTTGTTTAAACATTATACGGATATTGAAACGCCTGTGACCTAAAGATCGAGTGATGCGATGTTATGCCGCGGGTCAGGAATAAATTTACCTAAATAAATTATTTAACCCTTTCACAAACGACGATTCCATGTTATATAAGCATTAGGTATATGATATAGCAAAATTGAAATCCGCATAATCGTGGTTTATCATGAACTCGCACGGGTAGACCTACAAAACAGCTCTACAAAAAACAGCTCGATAATGAAAAAGATTAGGGATAATCCAAGCTGAGCCATTGTCTACTATTAAACGCGAAGTAAACAAAGGTATCTTAAGCCGCACTTTGTCTCACTCAATTGTGTTTGGAATTGACAGGTAGTCAATTCCAAACACAACGCTAATCTTTATTCCGCGATCAAAATGAACATGCATAAATGAACAAAAAATCATAAACAATTGGCACATTCACAAAAAAAAATAGCAACTCAATTAAAAAACAAATAAAATTCGATTGAATTTAGGAAGTAATACAATGATTGACGTCGTCCGAATTATTAAGTTTTTGTTGTCCGTGATTGCATTTACTGGTTATTTTGTGTCATTTACTTAACCTGTTATCGATCTGATACCGCTTCGATTCGATTATTATGATCCTAATTGTTGTGAAGCAGAAATAAATAAATTTCAAACGATTACGTTCTCTAAGCCTCTTACGCAAAGCTTAGAATCGATTGTTCAGGTATTTGCTATCGGAACACTTAAATTTGTAATCGATTTGTGTAATGACATTGTTATACCCAATAATCAGAATCAACTATTTGAAAGTTGAAATCGTTTATTTTTTTTCGGTTTTCCTTCTGGTTCGTCATATAGATAATCGAATTCATTCAATCAAATTAGTTGCACGTATAAGTTCGATTATAATTTTGTTTTTAAAAGAAAATAAAGGAAATTAGGTAATCTTTCGTGCAATTTTTTTAATAATAAACTAAAAATTGGAATAAAAAAGATGTGTGGTGTCGTGGGACACCGGATAAGAACGAAGTTCCTTATTATAAAAGTATTAATTTAAATTTCTATTCGAGGTTTAAAGAATATAATTATTCGGGTATAAATTTTTTATTATGTTTTTTATTGATAAAAAAAAAACTACATTACAAAGTTATCAACTTTATTTTATTCACAATTATTTATAAAAAATATACAATAATAATATACAAAGAAACAGCTATTTATATGAATAATAATAATAACCGTCACACGTAGACTATACATTAGACACTGTATAGCCATCATACTAAGACTATACATAAATAATAAAAATCTTACGTTACGGACGTTTTTTCCCGGTTAGGGTACCCCTCCGCATCGTCCCATAAGGAGCTTCGTTCCAAAACAAAAATTTACTATCACAGCACTTCAAAGGACTGACAAGATTTTGTGCAATTCCAAACTGAAATTGAAATTGCGAATGTACGTAATAAGAAAGCAGATACCGTCTACGTGCCGCTATTTAGAGCTAAAACGGGGCAAGCGCGAATTGGAAATCAAAACAACCATCGATACACAATCAAATCGAATCGAAACCTTAGCGTCGTGATCGATAACATACCATCCGATTATCGAAATCACGAGCATTTGTGTGTAATATTATTACACGTATTGTGCAACAGTCAGAGCGCTATAGAGTCGAGAATCTATGACGAGACGAGACGATATCTGAATTTGAATCTTATTCCAGATTATTTGAATCGAAATACCGCCGATTTATCTGTCAGAATGTAAAATGATACTTCAGTGTTTCCGCGTTTAAGGCGAATATACGCTGCGAATATAACTATTTCTTTGGATTATATTAAATTACGATCGAGCCGTGAAAATCGTCCCGTAATGTGTCGGTGAGATTATCGATCCGTGGGACTGAAGGAACGTATCATTTGCCTTCGATCCGGGCCCCACCTAAGTGTACATAATGGACCACAATTTTTGAATTAGCCGTTACAATATTACATTGATTCTTTTGTTTTTACAAATGAATTACGTCTGCCTTTGTTCTTAGTGTGGTCGCTTATGAGACCGAAACGAGCCTGTTCGGTACGCAAGTGATAGTTTGTTATTGTTTTAATACAATTAGATTTAGTCTAATCATATTGTATAATAGATTCTTTCTTCCGTAAAAGATAAATGATATGTAAAGTGTAGTATGTAGTAAGATCGTAAATGCCTCAAAACCAAATCATATGCCAATCTGGTGCCAATTAGTTAAGAAAATAAGTTTATTATAAAACAAATGTTAGTTATATTTGTGTATCTATTTGTTTGCGGATGTATGTATGTTCATTTAAAGTAAAAATACTAAAAGTCATTCGATTTTTAAATATCCCTTTCAACAAACACATTCGTAAGATTAAGATATAATTATATATTACTTATTATTTATTCTTTGACAACTAATGAAATTACTGAAATTGAAATTCATTGAAATTTGTTAAGTGAACATATTGGTATAACTTATATGCCAACCTAACTAAACTCACAGACAGCTTAAAGAGTAAGGATAAAAAAAATTAAATTCTTATCTAGATCTTTTTCTTAATTTTAAGTGTGAACTTTGAAAGGATCTGAAATTCCATGAATTTTTTTTTTTATAAAAAAAGTGAATTGTATTATATATATCACAGAGCAACCTGTACAAAGGAGACTTTTACTAATTAACGAGTTGAGTTCCAGGAAACCACAGCACACGCTTCGCAGATGTAAGAAGGAAAAAGTGTAATAGACTTAGGATATTGATAAAGTACATACTATCAATGACTCATTATCAATATACCTAATTATGTTCAGCTATATCATTATATGTATGTACTATGTATCAACATTCATAATACAGTCGGTGGTGCCGTAGTAAGCGCTACAGGTTGTAGGACCTCTTGTGAGTCCGCGCGGGTAGGTACGACCACCCTGCCTATTTCTACGGTGAAGCAGTAATGCGTTTCGGTTTGAAGGGTAGGGCAGCCGTTGTAACTATACTGAGACCTTAAAACTTTATCGCAAGGTGGGTGGCGCATTTACGTGTCTAAGCAATAAAAAAAAATCTATTTATTAGTACAATATTAGTATTAGTATTGTAATATTAGTGTTGTCTATTATTGCCAAAGTTTAAACAAATAGTTTCCGATGTATGTGTAGAAATAGCCTAAACTCTAGTTTGTGTGAAACTAAATATAGGTACCGCTAACAGCGGGTGCCATTATCATCAGTTAAAACGACATTACGGCAGGGACACGCTCACTTGCCTCACTCGACACACTAATATTATAAAGCATATGTAATTTACCTAAAAATATTCAGATATAATACTGCTTGTGGGTTCTCGATGGTAATTGTGTTCGTTTTTTGTTTTTAAATGAGAAGCTGTGGAAGCTCTTTTACTGAGTTTATTCTAGGGAAATGTGGCAAAGTTAACGCTGGCGCCATCTTTGAGATAATAGTCCGTAGACGGTACACAATCTATGAGTAAATATGGTTTATTATTTCGATGCTTGCTTTTTTATATGTGTTACTATTTCATCGTGAAAATCAATCTTCGGTGTTAGGTAGCTTATAAATACCAAGACATGTTTTGTTTTTAATTTTCCTGAATATTTTCCTGTTATATGTTTTAAGTAAAATGGCACAGAAACACGGATTTGTTGAATGTTTCTAAATTTTACTTAATTTTTGGTATTTTGAGTCATTTTTAACTGAAGGATGCTTTGTGACAAAAGTCTGTAAACAATTACAGTGTAATTATAAATAATAATAAATAAATAAATATTTAGCAACAATCACGCCACGTTAACTGGTTCCGTGGTAAGTTCGTAAAGAACTTGTGTTACAGGTACCAGATATCGGAAATAAATGTAAGATTTTTATTATACACATACATATATTTAAGATACATCCATAACCCTTGAAAAGAAATTTATATTTATCATACAAATATCTTCCCTTGGCGGGATTCGAACCCGCGACCCCCTTGTGTAGTGACCGTGTCACTTACCACTACACCAGACGGCCGTTAATTATAATTTTATATCAAGTCAGGGGATTTTTTATGATATTTTTCTGTTTTAATTGGAAAATTTTCAGCGATTTCAGTGATGTCGAGCTAAATCTGGCTCCACAGTATCAAGTTATATAGTATCCACACACCTAACCTCTACCTAAATCTGGTCTTCTCTCGCTATTGGGGATATATACTCCTTATATGAACCGATGTGTGTTCATTTCTAACTGGTGGTAGGACCTCTTGTGAGTCCGCGCGAGTGGGTACCACCACCCTGCCTATTTCCGCCGTGAAGCAGTAATGCGTTTCGGTTAGAAGGGTGGGGCAGCCGTTTTAACTATACTTGAGACCTTAGAACTTATATCTCAAGGTGGGTGGCACATTTACGTCGTAAATGTCTATGGGTTCCAGTAACCACTTAACGCCAGGTGGGCTGTGAGCTCGTCCACACTAATAGCAATAAAAAAAAAAAAATTAAAAAAAAATATTCTATCTGTCAAAGAGACTAAATTATTCAAATGCCATTGGACTTTGATTTTACCTTTCAAGTTTCAAATTTTAGTGTACATTAATTAGCTTATCACTAACTAGATGATGAGCTTGTTTGTTCAAAATAATACGACATATTTCCATGCACATAATAAAAAGTGTAGTTACCGGCATTCTTTCAAAATTCAGCGTCTTCTCCTATTTTGATTCTCTAAAGTATTCCGTTAAGATAAATGCTTACACATTTATTAATGCGTCGCAGAACCCAAAAATATTTAGAATATAGAAAAACGTTAGTTGGCACAACTAATGTCAGTGTAATGAGGCTCTTATCTGACTAATTAAAAGTCGATTTAGCGTGCGAGTCGCTTTCTAACGGTGCACGGAGTGACACATGCAAAGTGGAATCCTTTTTACTATATGATTAATGGTTTTTGTCACAGCCCTGAATAATTAACTGCGTCGAGGAGTAGGACTGGGGTGACGTGAATTGTAGTCATTGCTCAATGTTATAAGACAAATTAATACTTGGCTGTCTAAAGTTTTTTGACATAAAAAAGCAGAAGAGCTTACGGACTTTATTAGAATGTATCCGTGATCACATAAACTAAAAATGCATTCTATACCATCACTTGAATTCGTAAAATGAGAATATCACAGTCGAGATTTTACTGGTGGTAGGATCTCTTGTGAGTCCGCACGGGTAGGCACGGGTATAAGTTACGATCCTCTGAAGTCGATTAGCGTTCGTTTGCGGTTAACACGAGATGAGCTTTAGGGTCCAAAACGTCGAATTAGTGCTACCCAAATCGGTACGTGAATACCCAAGACAAAGGCACGATTGATTGGCTGTTTCAGTGCTATCGGTTACTATTTGTGACATCCATTGGTATTAACTTCACCTTTATATTTCGAATAAAACATGGGATATCACGTTAAGCGTATAGTTTTATTACTGGTGGTAGGACCTGTTGTGAGTCCGTGCGAGTGGGTACCACCACCCTGCCTATTTCTGCCGTGAAGCAGTAATGCGTTTCGGTTTGAAGGGTGGGGCAGCCGTTGTAACTAACTATATACTGAGACCTTAGAACTTATATCTCGAGGTGGGTGGCGCATTTACGTTGTAGATGTCTATGAGCTCAGTAACCACTTAACATCAGGTGGGCTGTAAGCTCGTCCACACATCTAAGCAATAAAAAAAAAGAGATTAGACAGTAAATGTAATATTTTCGACTCAGGTGAACTTAAGAAAATAGTTTGAACTCTAAACATAAACTGCGCTCGCGCGCGAGCCCAAATAATGTCGTGGAATTTAATCAGCTTGAATCTTGAGCCCAATCTCTTGTTGCTGCTAGTACATTCAATTTCCGAGCTAAATTAATTGAACAGTGACTAGTAACTAGAATTAGGTGACGCCATTGTTCATACAATTATATTCTAAAGCGGTTCGTTAATGACAAGATCATCACTTCAACTGAAAACAATAAATCTTTCCCACCGCACGCCCGTGGAACCTAATCAAAACCGTCCGTCACATAAAAAGTTTATTTTACCGAACAAACACGGTCAGAGCGAAACGGATCCGTTCGTTCGAGCCAACAGAATTTGTTTAGTACCAGACTGAATCCGTCCAAAAAGAGGAATCGTGAATTGAATCCCTCCTTGTCCCGCTCCAGATAGCGTATCTATAAGCGATTATATTTAATGTTTAATTTACATTGCTCTTTATTAATATAGAGAGCATCATGAAGGCTTATCATTCCCGATCCTGCGGACAGAATGGAAAGCAGTCAACGTTGCCCCAAACACGTCATTTCGGATCCTCCCGATCCACTAACGATGCTTTTAGGTACCTCAAGCACCGGTCGTCGTTCTCGTCGAACCCGTCGCTCGCGACGAAGGGCTCGACGAGTAAATTAACCCTCAGACACAGCCCACTGAGTTTCTCGCCGGATCTTCTCAGTGGGTCGCGTTTCCGATCCGGTGGTAGATTCTGCGAAGCACGGCTCTTGCTAGGGTTCGTGTTAGCAACGTCGTCAGGTTTGAGCCCCGTGAGCTCACCTATTAGTTAAGGCGACGCTGATATAGCCTCTCAAGGCTATCAGCTTAGGTAGGAGAAAAAAAAAAGAAGGCTTAGGAGAGGTTTCATTGATGACTTGTGACGACAAAGTGGAAAAAGACTTCCAGGCTGATGTAGTGGAAGATGCTTTGCTTGCATTATGACGGAGTGTGTGCGGAACGATGATTTCAGACAACAATCCTTTGCAAAATATACAGATTTTCGACAAGTTGGAGGTGTAAATTACGTATTAGCCTTTCCGGAATCCGAAATCGTTAAGTCACTTTATAAAATAGTTTTGTGGGTGGGCCTTCAGAGACGATAACAGTGTCCTTTATTTTTTATATAATTATTTTGTTACTCTCTCTTTTGTTGCACAATGGAGTGGCATATTCACTAGGTGAATAATCTCCTTAAATAAAGATAAAAAAGGCTTCTAGGCTGTGAATCATACGTTTAATAGACAGGTCAGATGAAAACTATGCTAGACAAGCCTTATAATGTACAAAAAAAAATTGTACTGCTAAATAATTGGGCGTGTAACGCAGAAATGTATTTAGAAATTTCGATCGCTGTGTGTCAAGCTTGATTTTTTGGACTGACCAGATCCGCACTACCTTCTACACCACAGTTCACGATGCTCTACACTCGGCGGCAGATAGAGGCAAATGGCGTGGAATGGTCCGTAATAAACTCCTGTTGCGAGGAGGTGGTCACGACCCTCAGTATTGAGGAAATCGAAGCAAGAAGAAGAAGAAGTGTCAAGCTATCAAACGAAAGAAGCAATGTATCACTATCCAATCGAACGCCACGCTACCAATAATTTCAATTGCATCGTCAGAGGATGTGAAAAACGCCGTCATCACGAGCGGTTCTCGTTCGAAAAATACCCGTGGTAATAGTGTTTGTTCGTCGATTTCGTCTGTTTTTGATTGTAACTCGATTTGCTTTTTGTTCGAGTCACACAAAAGCCTGTAAATTTCGTTAGGTACCGCCGGTCGTGGTCTGGTACGTCGCGTCGTGATACGGTTTTCGGGTGATACACGATTTCACCGTGTAACATCAATTATGACGTCATTAGAACTAATATTTAGGGACAGGTTCGTATCGGTTCAGGCCTAACGGCAGTCTCTTTGCTTTTGTTTGTGTATTTTAATTTAATAAAATTTTGTTATTGTAGTGGACGAAGTTGTGGTACATCAATAAAAATATCTAATTGTGATTGTAGGTTTTGTATTAGGCAGCATATATACGTATAAACAGCTTTTTAATCGAAGACCCAAACTTCCTCTTACAATAAAAATGGGAAAACGAAATAATTAAACCGTTCTTTTGTTTTATAAACGAACAATAAAATCATCGATTAATTCGGACCAGACTAGCGCCAAACACGAGACAAGAAACCGAGTGAACGTCCCATGTAATTTATTTTAAATTAAGATCGTAAAAGGAGAAAAAAAAAACGGAAATCAGTGACTATAAAGTCGGGTCCGATTGTCACATCCGGAGCGAGGCGACATGACCGACGGACCTGACAAGATTGAGCACGAATAGGCTATTGAAGGTTCCGTGCAAAATCTATATCTATCTTCATATAAATCTCTTATTTTTTTTAAAGTAATTTCGGTAAATATATTTATAAAAAGTGGCGGGAAACGAGAAAGCGGCTTGCAATGAACCGATATCGCTGCTAGGAGCTTTGTTGTCTACCTATCTCCAGTAGCCTTAAAGGATTATTCTGGCTTCACCCTGACTGGCGAACAAGCTCGCAGGCCTCGGTCTGAAAGTTTGCTAGCGTCCGCCATTGCTACAGCAGTGGTTCGCGGAATCTACATTTGGGATGTTTCATTTTTAAATTTTGGGTATTCTCAGTAAAAACTCATGCTCTGTTATAATATAAAGCACAGATCTCGACTCACAGTCTATGCAACCAATACTGCTGCTCCCGTCTTTGATCCGGTGTTTATTAACACCAGCGCGGACAGGAGAAGGCCTTGATCTACGGAGATACATTGGTTCTCTTTGTGTTTTAACCCGTATGTTCCATGGGCAGTGCTTGAGGAATTGTGTCAGATGTTCTCCTCATCTTCATTATACTATAGCACTATCCGCCGCTGGAGCAGGGCCTATTCCTAGTTCTGGGAATGACTACGTCATTCACAATGCGTTTTAAGAAGTATTTTTTCCACTTACCGTCGCATTATGAGATTCTCTTGTTCAAATGAGATTTTAAATGAGTCCTCAGCGGTAGATAGTTGCTTGGCCTGTGTATGTGGCATTGGTGATGTATAAAAATGTATCATAGAACACAAATTAGATCTCAAAGCCATTTGGTTGATTAGTGTTTTAAAACCTCTCATGTAATTATCACATATAATTATCGATTGTTGATTGAGGGCAGAATGAACTAGTACATTTAAACCTCTGGCACATTTAAAAGAATTAGCCAATTAAATTATTATTCATTCTATGATGATGCCGAAAACAAGGCCAATTTCACAAAAGCGACATCTCCATATCCCACCTACTTCATCCTTAAAATCCAGATATTGCCTTAAGATCAATGATAAAATAGATTTTCTTTTTAATTTTGGCTGCCAAATCGTACATATCCGTTTTAATGGATGATCTGACCTAATATATGTATCTACATGGCGAAGTAGTCGCTTTTTTATTTTTTGTTAAATGCGATTTATTTCGTTTTTATTGTCACTAAATGTGTTTGTATGAGCGCTCGATTCCAACCTAAAGATAATAAATAATAATATGGAATATTCTAAAATTGGATAAACAATAATAAAAGACTTGATTGCGTTTTCTGTACAATATTAAGAAAACAACATTTAAAGCCTTTATTTTCCACGAATTATTTTACACAGTATTCTTGAATTAAATAAAACTGAACTCGTCTTTTTTCTCAACGACAGAGAGGTTTAATCAATCTATGAAAAAAAGAAACATTTTTAAGAAAAGAAACCAAAAAGGTTTTATATAAACTTTACAAAAAAAAAAAAAAAACTATACGCTTAACGTGATATCCGATGTTTTATTCGAAATATAAAGGTGAAGTGATTGACACCAATGGATGTCACAAATAGTAACCGATAGCACTGAAACAGTCAATCAATCGTACCTTTGTCTTGGGTATTCACGTACCGATTTGGGTAGCACTAATTCGACGTTTTGGACCCTAAAGCTCATCTCGTGTTAACCGCAAACGAACGCTAATCGACATCGGAGGATCGTAACTTATAATTTCACGACTGGTTCCGCAGCACAGCCTGTCATTTGCATGTAGGAAACGGGCTATTCCTTACGATTTACAATATCACGGCAAACTATGGTATTTATCGACTATTCCAGTATAGAAGAAATTTGTTTTGACGTTTTCAAATTTGATCAAGGTAAATTGTGATTTCTTGAAGAGATTTTTTTTTCTTAGTGGAAATGCTTCTTGTGCTTTTTAGTGAAATAAGCTGATGGTTAATGACCATAATGATCTCCTCAGCGATCGAGGACATAGTTTTATAGAATTTCGGTATTTTTCGGTAGGCAGCGGCTTGGCTGTGCCCCTGGCATTGCTGATGTCCATGGGCGACTTTAACCACTCATCATCAGGTGGGCCGTATACCCGTATGTCTCCTCCTCCTCCTTGCGTCGGTTTCCTCATTACTGAGGGTCGTGGTCATGGCCTTGAAACAGTTTATTTTTTATAGTGCACCGCCATCTGTTCCTATCTGCAGCTGAGTGCAGAGCATCGTGCACTGTTGTATCCAGGGCTGCACGAATCTGGTCCGTCCAACGGGTCGGGTTCCTGCCTCTTGGTCGCTTGCCCTCGACCTTTCCAGTGACCATCAATTTCTCCAAGTTGTCACTGTCTTTCCCGTATGTCTACAAGGGCAATAAAAAGAGTGCTGTCCTTAAATCACAGTGTGAGAAAAAAAATCAATGGACGAACAGTGAATCTTCTAACGCCATTAAATAATGTCGATTGCTTCATTCAAAGCGACATCAATGAAATTCAGTCATATATATATAGTTGCCGCGCAATTAAAATTTAATATTAATTGCATAAAATTGCAACGAGCGCGCCCTTTTTAAAAGAATTCCTTTGAACTAATTCCGCAGTAATAAGTATTATACATTCATAAAACATATTTGTCATTTAATTCCACAACGTTCGTGTGGTTATAATCTATCGTTTCATCATTGTAATAATAAAATCAGATCAGTTTTTATGACATCCGCATCAAAAGTCAATTACCGTTATTGCAATAACTGCGAACGGTGACCGGCGGAAGCGCGTAATTTTTCCTAACACGTCCGTTTCCTGTCGGGACAGAAATACGAAAATATTTAATTTGAGATACAAAAATAAATAAATAAATAAAAAACGTATTCCCCCTAACTGAATTTACACGAATCGGGCCACTAACGACAGTAAAATAACAATTACGACGACACAGATCTTTATCTACGTAATAAGGTGCGCGTACAAATTTCATGTTGGCACGTAATTGCGGCGGGCAGTTTTATTGTGTTATTTACACAAATAAAAACGTTTATTTTTACATTTTCCCAAAATTAAATATCGGCCAATTTCGTGTCTGGAGCAAGAATATTACGTTGTTAGTTATAATTTCGTGTGATTTCGGGCGGCAACGTAAGCGGACTGTTAATATTTTATTTTGTTAGTTTGGTATAAGTGCTCGTGTGTAATTACACGTGGGAGTTTGTTTTTCGGTAATCAGTTCTTTATAATTTGAAATCCGTTTTACGAACAATTATTCACGTGAAGTCACCGTGATGTTTGTGTGGTCCATTAAATAGCTGAATTAGAACTTGATTTAGTTTTTTGTTTGTTTGTTTGATAACTCCTACTATACTAGCCGGCTATTGGGTAGCTTTGAATAGTTCAATATTATTGAGAACATCAATCAGTACCAAAGTCCTACCTGTGTAGGTAATGAGAGCTTCTCACCCTGAGCTGAATGTAGAACAAATTTGAAAATTTGACATATATTGTCTCAAAACATAATGAATAATAAGAAGCAAATAGAGGATGAAGATGTCCAATAATCAGGCTAAAGTAGGTAATGAAAGTTGTACGTCACTAGAAATTACATCTCAGAATGGATAAAAAGCCTAGAAATGATATGTATAGATGTAGGTAGATTAGTACCTACATACTCCATGAAAAAGTTAAGAGTGGTCTGTCCAAAGATCCTGTCACATAAGTAAAAAAAGTTAATATGGTTGGCTCCGTTCGACTTATTCGATGTCCATATTTAATTCAAGCAACATTATTCGGTAGTATTGTTGATTTTTGGGTAATATTATGATTAAGCTGTTTTGGCATATCAATGCGATGTTCATGCGCTTTGAATTCACCGCCCTGGGATGTCTAATCAAATTTCTCCACTTACAAGGTTTATTCAGCACGTTCCACTGCTTTTTTTGTTTTCTAGACCAATAACCGAGCAAACGGCTTCTGATGTTGAATGGTCACTGAACCACATAAACATTATGAATCACGCGTTGAATTTAATGAATGATAATAAATAACCGAGAACAAATCACACACGGTCGTCCGGTTCTAATTTAGGATTCCCTGTCTTACAGGTACTAGAGACTGACATAGATGGTCATTTACGTTTTTTAAATAAATAGATATATAGATCATAAGCACCCAGACCATAAAAACAATTTTTCATCACACTTTACTGGTGGTAGGACCTGTTGTGACTCCGCGCGGGTGGGTGCCACCACCCTGCCTATTTCTGCCGTGAAGCAGTAATGCGTTTCGGTTTGAAGGGTGGGGCAGCCCTTGTAACTATACTTGAGACCTTAGAACTTGTATCTCAAGGTGGGTGGCGCATTTACGTTGTGGCTATCTATGAGCTCGTCCGCCCATCTAAGCAATTAAAAAAAAAAAAAACCTGATATGGGAATCGAACCCACGGCCATGTCACAACAGTCAGAGGTACTACTGCACCACCGAGTCAGTCAACTTGAAGTCTTTGCTTCAAATGCATTATGATTCCAGCATATCATGATTCAGCTTATCATATCAGCATATCATCATTCAATAGCATCTATCATCCACAACATATATTTGATAAATATGCGATAGGTGTATTATAGAAGGAAAGGAAAAAGTATTTGCCAACTTTTCTAAGTAGTTGGGACGCAATTATTCAGTCAAATTCGCATTAAAAATCACGGCTTGGATTATTTATGAGCTGCCTTTCTTTACATGGTAATTTTCTTTTGTGTGTTCTTACGAAATTACTTTGTAAACGTTTTTGTGTTTAGAACAACAATCCGTAAACATATTTTGTATCATTATACTATTGTAATTTAGAATTCTGCGCCAAATGTTGTTTTAATGGTCTTAATTATGATACATTGGGCCCGTGAGAGTTAATTGTTTCGGTAATGGCGGATCGTTGCGTTGCGTTTTAGTTCTTTGTTATTGTACTCAGAATTTTTTTAATTTATTTGTTATATTTTTTGAAGATTTTGACGGTTTTTTTATTACTGAAAATTCGAGATAATCGAGAAAATATCGAGAACTCTTCAAGATCAAACAATCGTGATAAGAATCCCTTAAGTAATAGGGTTTATAAAGCTATTGTAAATGTATGCTAGAAAAAACCTACAGGATTTTAGAATGTTTGTTGGTGTCTGGGAAATAACATTTATTTTTCTGTAAGGGTGGTCCAAGTTCATTTTTTAAACGTGCTTAATTGAGGGATTAGAAAAGAGCAACAAATAAGAGGTACTTAAAAAAAGTTAAGGACTTATTTTCAGGATACGGTAACGCGAAAGGTTATTATGGGATTACTTAAATACCAATATGCTTGTTTGGATTTCCTTGAAAAGTACAAGGTTTCGAGGATAAAATAATAATTGTATGTTTTATGTTTGGATTATGGCTATCAACAAACAGCACAGAAAACGGTTTATTAAATTTGAGTTTTCTTAATTTTTAACCTAAAAAATATTAAAGTAGAAATTCAATCCATTTAGTTTTACTCCATTATTTTATAATAGTCACGAATGAAATCTGAAAAATAGAATTGTGGTAAAATTAATGGGAATTATGGAAAAAAATAACAAGTTATCTTTCACTGTCAGTTGAGAACACGTTTAAGATTATAATATCGTAATTGGAATCACATAAAATTTATAATCCCCTGAGTATTAATATGTCTTACAAAGCTATGCCGCTAACTAAGTTGCAGGCGGTTTAAGAGTCTAGATCGGTTTATAGCCTTAGGTGCAATTAGAGGGAAGATACCGACGATTCACAAATAAACGCTACCTCGAGGGCTAAGCTCGCAACGTTTCATAGCATTTAATTGAGGCCCTAATGTTCGTCTATAAATTATTTATTACAAGAGAAACATGCACTAGGTAAAGTTTCTAATCTATACCTATATATATAAAAATGAATTGCTGTTCGTTAGTCTCGCTAAAACTCGAGAACGGCTGGACCGATTAGGTTAATTTTGGTCTTGAATTATTTGTGGAAGTCCAAAGAAGGTTTAAACGGTAGATAAATATGAAAACGCTCGGACTTAAATTAAAATAACAATTTTGTTTTTCCTTTGATGTGTGGGGACATCGGACGGATTTCTTTTGTTTGTTTTAAGTTTATTTTATACAAAAGTTTAGGTTTTTTATTTATCGATTGAGGCACTACGAAGTCTGCCGGGTCAGCTAGTTTTAATAATTATTTAGCTAAATTAACTTTCAACTCATAGTACATACTTAGATATTATTATATTACTATTGTTAATGTTGTAGTTATAAATTTAAAAATTAGTAAAGAAAGAGATTATTGCTTTCTAGGTAAAAAGGCAAAGCCATGACCAAACTGGTCGGGGTTGGGTGATTATCGAAGCTGATAGGAAACTCAATTTCGCTGCTTTATGATATGGGATTTAAATTTCATCTGCCTTGATATAGTAGCTATCATATCCTTTGAGCCGAAATACATGTTTGCTTCTTGTGACTTTTCTGCCGTGAAGCAGTAATGCGTTTCGGTTTGAAGGGTGGGGCAGCCGTTGTAACTATACTTGAGACCTTAGAACTGATATCTCAAGATATGTGTTACATTTACGTCGTAGATGTCTATGGGCTCCAGTAACCACTTAACACTAGGTGGGCTGTGAGCTAGTCCGTCCATCTAAGTAATAAAAAAAATAAAAAAACTAGAGGTAGGTTATTTTGACGACATCAAAGACAAAAATTTGAAATAAAAAGTACAGTTCTAAGTTGGTTTCTATCGTTATTTATGTAATAGTGGTTCTTTTCGGAACTTGTAGCAATTTCATTATACAACTAATAATTATATTCCAAGATTATTATTGAAATAAATTATTTTTACCTACGAATGTGTAATGTAATTTTATCTAATATTCTCAAGGCAGAATTTTTTGATTAATAGGAACGTATCGAGATCGTCCGACTACAATCGATAAGTTTAAGTTGTATATAACTAAAGTCAAGATCATGAAGAACTTTTCGAAAGTCATCGGAATTGTATAGATATTTCTAACTGCAAATTAAGGATACCATTTTTTTTTGTGGGTCTATGTTAGGATGTTTTTTCGAATTACACGAAGAACCGCATTTTTATTATCAATTTATATATTAACTAGCGACCCGCCCTCGCTTCGCTTCGGAAACATTAAAACACACATGAAACCAAAAAAATAAAATAAAATAAAAATTAAAAAAAGTAGCCTATGTTCATCAGGGACAATGTCGGCTTCAAATGGAAAAAGAATTTTTCAAATCGGTCCAGTAGTTTCGGAGCCTATTCGAAACAAACAAACAAACAAATCTTTCCTCTTTATAATATTAGTATAGATTAAAATCCAACACCGTATCAAATCTTAGTATCCAAATCTCAGTACCCTATGATGGAACACGCACTAATTAGAATCAATTCTGTTTTTACAATCTTAATAGTACTAAATAATATATTAACTGTCTTGTCACTAGAACATTTTCTTACAAATTTGAGCTTAAAAGCTTAGTATTAGACTTACAATATATTTTAGACGAATTTTATCTCGCCATGACAACGGAGATAGGAGATGTAACTTAGAAATTAAATTTCTGGTCAAGTACAACGAATATTGTAAGGTGATGTTAACTATTAAACATACAATATTGTTATTAAATTGCAGAAACTATGTTAATGTTGCGGCTTGTACGGTTGATAGAGTAGTGATCTAATATTTTAATGTAATTCCTTAATTCTTTTAAAGTCAACAACAATTAATGAAATGGAAAACTATATCGAGAGGTGAAAGGATATTTGTTTTAATTGACATAAGGCTTAATATGCGATTATATTTATCTTTGTACATAATTAAATGTCTGTTTTATATAGTATAAGCATCAACGTAGATGTTTTTAATTGAACTTTAATTATGTTTACCTCATTCAAATAGCTGAAGAAGTTTTTTTTTGTTATGATATTTTTTTCTAGTTTCAAACTTTAATGGCTCTCCGGTAAAGCTGCAAAAATGTCGCTTAATCCAAATAGTCTTTCACCCGTCGATACTTCACTTCTACTGCTTCATACAAAAAAATGTTACCATCTTTTTATAATACGAACGAAATAGGAAATTTGCCCATTGAGTTTCTCGCCTGATCTTCTCAGTGGGTCACGTTTCCGATCCGGTGGTAGATTCTGCGAAGCACTGCTCTTGCTAGGGCCAGTATTAGCAGCACTCTGGTTTGAGCCCCGAGAGCTCACCTACACGTTAGGGCGAAGCTGAAATAGCCTCTCAAGGCTATCAGCATAGGTAGGGGAAAAAAGAAAAAAAAAGGAAATTAAAGCGCTTCAATTAAAATTAAATTATGAAAATAAACTCTATAAGCTTTTAGCGTACTTAATTGAAGCAGCCGCAGTCGACAGTTAGGCTTTTGACACGACAGACAAACGCATATATCGTGACTCGGGCCAGTAAAATCGGCTTGTTGATAAAGACAATTAGCGGTATCGAAGTAGGAGCCCGTGTCTCTGATTTAGGCCCACCCTCGTGCCGAGCGCCATATCGGTGCGGCGCTATTGGCCGGCCCTCCTCGGAGGTGTGGTCTGTGCCCGGTTGGTTTTTTTTGGCATATGCTTCGTAGCGTTGCGTAGGCGATCGCTCACGGCTCCAGCTTTATTCTCTATCAGCCGTTTGGAGGCGTCGGTGTGTTGTATTTTATTACGTTGTTGCATTACGGATCGTCACGGGGTACCGTGTAAATTGTGGTCATTATTTGACGACAATTTATTCACGTGCTCACTAACTTTCGTCTCGTGTTTGTTGAGTTGAGTTTTATATTCGGTGTTTTTTTCGTTGTGAATTGTGCGAGGTAAGTTCGTTTTCAATTAACATTACGGTATGGTTTAACGTTTAATTAAATTTTCCTGATTGAGTGTTAATTAAAAATGGCGAATTTTATTTTCAAAATTGACTTTTGAGTTTTAAATTTGTTTATTTAAAATTTAATTTAAATACTTTAGTTTTTATTTTGATTAATTATATTTTTATGATTAAAATAACAAATTTGATTTGGTCTGGTTTGATTGCGAGTAACAAACATTACAGTCCACGATTGTATCGATTATACATAATTCTTAATTAAGTGTAATAATTTTTACTAACTACGCTTAGGCCTAAATGTCTCAGACAAAAAGTGACTACAAATTAAATGCTAGTATAAACTTTAATTGTTATTAAGAGTGAGTTAAATAAACTATTCTCTCGTGTTCGCCCACAAAAACGAATAAACAGCTCATCTACAAGTTGATGAGCTTGAATTTTTAAATAAATTACCGAACGCGATGCCTCCTGCCGACACCCTAATTATTCACAACAATTAACTATTAAAATAATGTCATTATTTTAATGAACCGAGGTACAAAATCCATTAATCAACTCCGAAAACGGTCTTATTTTGACGGGCTCCCATCATATTTTTTGGGAGTCGAAAAAAAAGCCTTAATACCTGATATTTCAAAAGGCATTTGCATAATTAGGTGAACTTTATAGCTTTATTGAATTAGGGGCGATGTCAGGCTCAAAATTGAAAACTGCGGGGTTCCTTGTGTTGTTAATTTTGTTTACAACTTTTATTATAGTAAATTTTGAATGTTACAACCCATATCTTTGCCTCTATGAGCGTTAGACGGATAACAATAGCGTATGAATGTTATTGATCTTCGCTTTATACGATTTTAGATGGACATATATCGTTTCTTGATGGTTTTAAGCGTGAACGCACATGTTCTTTTTCATGTTTATCACCGACGTACGTTGTAAATAAGATGATTTTTTTTTTAAATTATATTAAAGCGGTTTTATTGTCTTATTTGCATTTAGGTTTTTTTTTTTTTATAGATTCAATAATTTTTTTAAGTCGCGCGTCGGTCGGCATCGACAGCTGTTTTTGTGATTAATTTTCGTTTCTAGAAAATAATTTGTTGAGTGTTGTTAGTAAAATTAATGATATATTTGAAAAAAAAAAAAGATTTGAAATCGATTTTTTTTTAATAGAGTACGATCAATGTAAGATTATGAAACTGTAGAGTTTTGAAAATCATTCCTCTGTCTAAGAGTACCTACTTGGCAAGAATTAATTAATCTGCAAAACGGAATTAACTTAGGCACAAGATTACATTGTTTAACTATCATACATAGTATGTAATATTATATAAAGTGTGTTTGTTTGTCTTTCTTTAACGTCAAAACGAAGCAACGCACTAACATGATATTTATAAAAGTGATGGCGCCAAATCAGAAGACTGATATAGGCTATCTTTTATACCGAAAAAAAACATTTTAATCTCACGTGAAATTACACTCATACTTTTCCTTGACCACATGAGCAAAGCCGCGAGTAGCAGCTAGTTATTATTTATATTATATTATACTGTTATGTCTTATATTAATATATTACCACATTCATCTTAAGCCCAGATTATAGTGTGTTTACCATTATTACTACTATTTAGCGTGGAATAGCGTGTAATATTATTACATAAATAGTCGGATAAATCAATTTACCCAAAACTTTTATTTATTACTTAGATGGGTGGACGAGCTTACAGCCCACCTGGTGTTAAGTGGTTACTGGAGGCCATAGACATCTACAACGTAAATGCGCTACCCACTTCGAGATATCAGTTTTAAGGTCTCAATATAGTTACAACGGCTGCCTCACCCTTCAAACTGAAACGCATTACTGCTTTACGGCAGGAACAGGTAGAGTGGTGGAACAGGTGGTACCTACCCGTGCAGACTCAATAGAGGTCCTACCACTAGTAATTACGCAAATTATAATTTTGCGGGTTTCATTTTTATTACACGATGTTATTTCTTCACCGTGGATGTCAACCGTGAACATTTATTAAGTAGGTACGTATTTCATTAGAGAAATTGGTACCCGCCTGCGGAATTCGAACACCGGTGCATCGCTAGATATTAATGCACCGGACGTCTTATCCTTTAGGCCACAACGACTTCAAGTAGTAATTTAGCCAATTTTTTTTTCATATGAGGCTTCTTGCTAGAAGTTTCGAAACTGATTTTTTTATATAAGCTTTAATAGGTGCAGGTTAATACGGCGCAATTGTTTTTAAATATTTATCAGCGCTCACAGACATCAGAACCTGAATACCCCTTGAATCATTAGTCATAAGACTTTGACTGTCTCTAATTTTACTCTATAAATTACAAATGATTTATGTAATTGTTATCCTATTGAAAAACCACTTAAATCCTGTCTATCAGACGGATTGTGGGCTGCACTGCTTTGGCGCGCTGCGTGCATCCCACAAACGTATTTATGCCGCGAACCAATCATATCATAAAACACAGTATTACTTTCATCATTATTAAATTCAACTTTTGCCTAACATGTTTGCGCTTAATTAAAACTAATTTGACGGCTTGATCTTGTATTTATTAGTATTATTATATATATATTTATAACATACGGATGGATGAGCTCACGGCCTATCTAGTGGTGATTACTGGAGCCCATAGACATCTAGAACGTAAATGCCGCAACCCGCCTTGAGATATCAGTTCTAAGGTCTCAGTATAGTTACAACGTCTGACCCACCCTTCAAACCGAAACGCATTACTGCTTCACGGCAGAAATAGGCGGGGTGTTACCTATCCGGGCTCACAAGAGGTCCTAAATTGTGTTATGTAGTAGTCCGTGACCACGGAGGTTGTAGGGTGGGGCGGAGGATGTGATCTACGTCAGATGAGTTGTTAGCTTGTCTTTCGACGCAATGAAAACGTGGTCGCTTTAGTTTTGATTAGCGACAAGTAAATCCTAATTTGAGAAAAATCTAAATTGCGAATCGACTAATTTTTCTAATGTTTTATTTTATTTTAACCGTATAGACCGTTTATATAAAACCCAAAATATCCACATAAAATTTTGTTTCAATTACGTTCCCTCATAATTCATTAAGGGTCCGTCCAAGTCAATTTGTATACTCAACACGACAATTCCCTTTCACACTAAATTCTGATATCTTTATTACCCTTTCGTGTGATCTCACGTCCATTGCATCAATGTACATTAAATTGAGTTCTCACATCACAATAGACTTCGGAACGAGTGGTTTTAACCGATTTTTTACTAAAGGGTTGGCCGATCTCAATTCGATTAAACTCACCACCGGAATAGACCCGCGCCGATGAACTCAGCTCGGATACTTCCTTAGAAGGTCACGGGTCTTGGTAAACCGGTCTTGCAAGCCCTTGTGATGACTTGCGGATGCCTCCGAAACGCGGGCAGCATTGTTGATTGTATTAGACTTAATTAGATCTTAATTAACATTCTGGTTTCTCATTACACGCTACTCTGGGTAGTAGCCGGGTGATAGGCAAGTCGACTTGTATCTAGTTCGTTGGTATCTTGATTGCATTTTTTTAATATTCAGACGTTGTAATTAGGGTTCATGAATATATGAATGTTAAGATAAATATCATTTGAAATAGATGAAGTAATCATGAAATATTTTTACAATAGTGCATTCACTGTATACGAATACTGATAGATGGCGCAATACCGAAATCCGCAGTAGAACTGGTTTGACTGACATAGCCAAAGTGATTGCTCGGAAAAAGTGGAAGTGGGCCGGCCACATATGCTGCACTAACAATCGATGGGACACAAAAGTACTGGAGTGGAGACCTCGTACTGTGGCCGTCGTAACGTGGGCAGACAGCCCTGAGGTGGACCGATGACCTGGTCAAAGTGATTGGTAGAGACTGAGTGAGAAACACAAGAAACCGAATAGAATGGGGTGAATTCGAAGAGACCTACACTCAGCATTGGGCACGGGTTGAAGAAGAGACGAGATTCACTGTGGTATAGACACCGACAGTAGGAATAAATTTCTGTTTTTTTTTAAATCATCTAGAAGTAAGAAACATCAATTAAGGTTAAAAAAACAGAAGCGTTTGCTTGTGCGCACAATGAAAAGCAAACAATGAACCGAAATAATATTTCTAGGCTACAAATAAAATTTCAATTTCACAAATATTCTTCGTTGAATTCTGGACATTAAAACTAAGGATTTGGGAAGGCTGATGTTATCAGGTAGCCGACAGCAATCACTCAAGGGGACGCATGAGTCAGACGCCAGTGACTCTTATCTAAAGCTTAAGCGATATAATCCGAGACACCATTAACACTTAGCTCGATGCTCTAATGGACAAAAACGCTTAATCCCTCGAATTCTCAGAGCTGATGATAAACTGCGAAACGAACAAAAATATTTTTAGGTAAAAAGAGGTTCAGACGGAAATGTTCGAAAGTACTGGTTTTTTTTTGTTTTGAATTTTTTAAACACCTTTAATACGTTTGCAGCTTATGCAGGAGTATTGAAAGATGCAGGCTTGTAGCTAAGGAGTATTCTTTCTTTCTGCACGGCATAAATGGTTCCATACATATCAAAGCCAAACATGACTCATGTGGGCTATTTAATCGTGACTTTAAAAAGAGCCCGTAGCAAATATATCACAAATTTCCAATGATATCCAAATTTGACGTCACAGTTCTTGTCTATAATTAGGTTAGCTCACGAAGTTTTTAGACAAAAGGTCCACCAATTAATAGCACAAGATTTTCATTTGTTCAATCTGCCCTATTATTTGGTAAACCATTTTGTTCTGCTGCAAGAAAAATCCTATTGTTAAACTCGTCTTTAGTAGGTAAGTCCATATAATTATCCCATTTTTATCTTAGATTAATTTCTCCGTACAGTAAAGAACTAATATATGTATATGTATGCAATTTGAATTATTTTTATTGGCGCGAATGAACTGGTTTTATTTGAAAATTCCACATTCCGCGTTGCAAGTGCTTTATTTTATATCGAGACCAAATAGGCATTGATTGGGTGTGATTTATTTTTTGTGGAGTTTCCTTGTCGCGATTATTGATGAAAAACTTCTCGTTAATAGTTAAGTAAGCGCTGCATAGAAATAATTCAAACATAAGGCGATGTGCCGCCATGGTAGTATGCTTGATCCACTAGGCGTCTCAGCGGCTCATATCGCTTCTATAATCTTCTCTCTCTCTCTCTCGCCCTCTCTCTCTCTTTCTCTCTTCCCAGAAATTTATCCCACATGGTGGTGGGGTCAGCTTTCCTCACTTTACTCCTCCACTTCGCTCTGTCTTCGACATCCTCATCAGCAACATTGCATTCCCTTTTGTCCTTCAGCACTACATCTATCGCTTCTATAATCTTATTAGGTATATTATAATTATCCAACGAATTACGATTAGAAACTTTTTGTTTTCATTAATCAATTTCTACGTTAATATTGGTTTTAATCATATCATACTTTAAGCATAGGTGTTACAGCTGCCCCGACCATTGCAACAGGTACATTCAGCTAAACCGAGCACTCGTCTACTTCTGATGCTACGACAACGATGACTAATAATAAGCGTAATTAAAAAAATATACCGCTTAAAACATTTCACCACTAGTTTGTAACCCGAATGCATCAAATCATTAACAGCACGGATAGCACTAGTGCTTAACATCGATTGGTTTACCATTTAGCAAAGAAATTAGCTGAGCTCAAATAAGCATTTTTTATTCAAATAACTCAATCAATCAGCCGATCGCTTCATTAAATACATGGGTATAACTCTATCGGGTCTTGTTCATCGCGTTGTTATTTAGCAGACGTTACAAGCTATGAATACGTGCGCGTTTAAATTTTTATTTGGCTTCAGTAAAACATGCACGCATCGCAGTTAAGTGAATCGGTTTTTTTTTCTGTCTCCTACCTATCCTAGTAAACTCGAGGGGTAATACTAAGTTTATCTAAAGTATAGGCGAGCTCAGGGTGCTCAGCCTGGCGAATTTGCAATTGGCAGTGCTTCGCTGAATCTACCACTGGATCGGAATCGCGACCCACATTGAAAATCCGGTGAGAAACTCAGTAGGCTGTTTCTGTAAGCTGAATCGATCGAGATCGTCCATAGAGATGACTTAGCACTTAAAACTAAATTAGCACTTGATTCGAGAGCCGTAAAAGTCAAAATCGAATATACACATCGAATATTAGCCCGACGAAGTGCCAAGCTCGTAAACAACATTAGCTATTCCATAAGCCCTTACGTTTGAAGCGGTTAAGTCTGACTTTACTACTTTTTACAGGGGGCATAACGACCTGAACTATTCAATAGCGTATTAAATTATAGCGATCTTTGCTAATATTTATGGCACGAGAATTAAATGAAACAATATATCGTACACGATCGTTCCACTTGACGTTGTCCCGATAATTGAATTATTAATTAATTCAGTTGCTTAGACTTTATTTCGAGCCGCGTTGATTGTCTGTCGAACGGCGTTGCGGAATGAAAGTTGCTTTTCTTAAATTAGTCGGTAATAGAGCAAAAACTTGAGTTTATTTAGCGGGGGCAAATGAACTCGAGACCGCTAGTTCGGAGGTAAAAAATTTGGTTCAACAATGCATCGATTACTCGGTCGGCAGAGTCGATCAATGGATAATATCCTCCAATATTCACAGTTCGATCGGCGAAGCGTTAACTCTACACCGTGATAGCTTTATTTAATTTACACGATTTTTTCTTTAATTTGCAAATAGGAAATACCAGACCGTGGCGGTGGCTAATTCGTTTTTTCCACGAAACGGTTCGAGCTCAAATTTCTCTGTATTCTGTGTTTGTTTTCAATCGCAAAAACACAAATAGTTACTACAGTTTTTATTTCAGTAACGTTTCAAAATATAACGTAACTAAAATCTTAAAAATATCATGCAATTTGAACAATTCATTGATATTGAACGTTTCTAAAATAAACAAAATGAATTAAAATTAAACTTAACAAAACTAGACAAGCTTTTATTAAAAGAATGCTAACGATATAATTTAATTTATAAATTCTTTAAAAAAAATGTGTATTGAAAAATTCCTTCCTTTTAACTCGGAGATATTGATTTAAACCGACTTAATAAATAAAAAAATATAGTTAAATTTTGCAGTATATTTTAAAACTTTGTGGTCGCAAGCAATGCAGCGCTCGAGGTCACGGAGGTCAATCGAACATTCCGCATTCATTGACAATAATCAAAATAAGCGCGAAATTAAGCCATGAACACACTTTCAATCGTGTCTACGACTCTTGAAAACCACATAGAACAATAGATTTTGATTTAAAAAAAATAACTAGTCAATTTATATGCGTGCGGGTCAGAGGTAGTTTTGATGTTTTATTATTATTATTATTTGTATTTTTTATATTATTATTTTTAATTTTTTTTATTATTATTATTGCTTTTGTTTTATTCCAAGATTGCAGTTATTATTTTTATTTAATTCTGGTATACTATATGAAATGTTAACGAATGTAATATGGATGCAAAATCTGAAGTAAATGAAATAAATAAATAAATATTGTAGGCCAAACAAAATGTAGTACTAAGCGTTTCAGTACAATTACCGGCGCGTGCGGCAGATGGTCTTCCGCAGGTGTTGCGGTGTCACGCTCCGTGGACCTTCGCAAACTACGGTTGTACGATCAAATCTAATCGTTCGTCAACTGTAGCAGAATCGATTTATTCTTTGTCTTAGAACAATCGCTTCGAAAGTCGGTTCCTAGTAATTTGGCACCTGTGAGAAATAATCAAATTTTCGATGAGATTGTGCATATAGGGTTCGGAAAAAATTTACCTTATTTTTTTTTATTGCTTAGATTGGTGGACGAGCTCACAGCCCACACGATTGTTAAGTGGTTACTGGAGCCCATAGACATTTACAACGTAAATGCGCCACCCACCTTGAGATATAAGTTCTAAGTATAGTTACAACGGCTGCCCCACACTTCCAACCGAAACGCATCAGTGCTTCACGGCAGAAATAGGCGGGGCGGTAAACCACCAGTAAAAAAATTAATAAATTTCTTAAGGTACGGTAACAGTATTCAATTCATGATAATAAATAGTAAGGATTATCTTTTTATTAATGTTGTACACTTATATGCCATAAGATGCGCGCTGGCGAGAACATTTTTATTTCTGTCTTGCAATCGATTAGCTGTCACTCTTATCGGCAAAATTACGAATCGATTTACATAAACAAAAATGTATTCAATGTAAATTAGAATTGTTTATCTTTAACCAGCTCAACTAATTTAATATATGTGGTTTAAGGTAAAACCACACTTAGGTATATAACAAACTGAATTGATAATTATTTTTACTTTTTTTTTATCCTGTTAATACTGGTCAGGATATCGGAGCGTAGTTATAAAATTAATGTATTGACATTAATCCTTGATGCGCGTAAAATAATTTTCAAATAAATCAGATGTTCAAATATTATGTAAAATAGAAACAAACATTTTATGTGGGTAGACAAGCTAAGCCAAGAGTAAAAAAGAAAGATGTCTTCAATTCAGGTTTGCTTCAAACAGTCTGCTTACTAACACAAATAGCTATTCACTGTCTACATAGAATGCCACAACACGGTGCAGTGTATTTCAATGGCGATCTGTTCACGAAGCAACCAAACGATTCTTTTGCCCTATCTATTCGCTGGTAGCCTAAGGGGCCATCCTAGCTAAGCGCGGACAGGTAGGCGAGCTCACGGGCTCAACCTGAGAGAATCTGCTTACGTTAGCCCTAACAAGAGCAGTGCTTCGCTGAATTTACCACCGAATCGGAATCGCTACTCACTGAGAAGATCCAGTGAGGAACTCAGTGAGCTGTATCTATGGAAGACAATGATTTAACCGTATCGCTTTACTAAATAATCTTAGGGCCTGTGCACATCACGTTTTTTAAGCGCGCCGTCGACGCGCGTTTTAGAAACGCCCATCAACGGCGCGCTTTTTTCCTACAGAGCAGTTTGTTGTCATTTGTTTCGATTCAAACGCGCGACACCGATGCGATCGTTAGCGCGCGCGCCTTCCTTGCGGCCGGGGTTTCCCCCGCAACGAGGGCAGTGTGAATCTACGCTAGTATCAATCGAGCAATATGGTGCACTGCACGTCTTTGGAAGAAAAAAATGGAGCCTTTCGACGACAGAGCACTTTATAACTGAAATTCAAAATCGGCCAATATTGTGGAATTCACGATTGCCGAATTATTCGAATAAAGTGTTAAAGAATGCCTGTAATCGGTAATTTTTCTTCTTCCTTTTTTTCTCGATCGACCGACGCCATCTTGCTACTACTGTTGGTTCTGCTTAAAAACGTAAAATGCCAGCACGTTTGTATCGATACACACGTGCGTATGTATCGATTGAAACGCGTATTTGAATTTATACAGGTGTGCAAAGGTCTACAGGCTGCGTCTGACTTGCGTGCGTATCGCGTCTGTATCGCTACTAACGCGCGTCGACGGCGCCTTTAAAAAACGTGGTGTGCACAGGCCATTATTATAGTTGCGCGACACTGCTTCAATTCGATATTGGAAACTCCAAACTTTTGGATAAGCCGCGCAAATTAGTTACTGTTTTTCTATTAGCTATTATGATTAATTAGTTTGTAATTAATTACTATCCCCTATTTTTTAGGTTTTGTTGACGGGTGTATTCGATTTTTGAATAGTGTAATAATATAGGCAAAATAGATTCCTTCTGAATTATCCAAAGTGATATTATTATTTTTTATTGCCGGAGCAGGCAGACGAGCATACGGCCCATCTGATGATAAGTGGTTACCGTCGCTCATGGACGTCAGCAATGCCAGAGGCAGAGCCAAGCCGCTGCCTACCTAATTAATTAATTACAAGCCTATGGATTTAAAGACGAAAACCTACTAACCACGTGTAATTTATATTGAGACAAACGATCATATTTTCCAATACTTAAAATCCACAGCCACAATTTTCACAGATTTAATCATAAAAACAAGGGAACTTCAATAGATGCAGTGAGTGACAAATTGTATCCAAACGTTATGAATGCAGTTTACTTAGTGAAAACACAATAAAGAATTATTGAAGGATTAACATTTTTTTCTTTAAGAATTCGTAAAGAAACTAACAAGGTATTGTTTGATTCGTCATAAAAATAGCATTCAAGACCTTTTTTAATAAACAAACAGATAAGACAGCCATCGCTTCGCTTAAAATATATTTTTAAGAGTTCTTGTTTTGCAATCTACATTGTAAATACTTATACGTATATCTTTCTGATGTACTGAAAATATATCGTCTGGAACCTTCGATTTCTTGGTTAATAAGCACATACGAATATGCGGGGTGACAATTATTTATTAGTGTGCTGATATAACAGGATTTACCGCTCTTTATGTGTATTCATATTTATGTTTTAAAATGTTTAGTGGCTTGTAAAGTGTTTGTCTAATGATCGATATTCTACCATAATCTTGGGACCACAAGATTTAAATTCATCTAATATATTTTCATTTTCATTTTTTGTATTGTTAATGACAATCTAGAAAATTTTCGATTCTATTTATTGCCAATACTAGAAGTAAACAGCTACTGAGCAAAAGAAAAGGTTCACAAACAGAGTAGAAAATGGCACTAATTATTTTTTCTAGCTCATTTCTTCATTTACTGGTGTTAGGACCTCTTGTGAATCCGCACGGGTAGGTACCACCACTCTGCCTATTTCTGCCGTGAAGCAATAATGCGTTTCGGTTTGAAGGGCGGGGGAACCGTTGTAACTATACCGAGACCTTAGAATTTATATCTCAAGATGGGTGGCGCATTTACGTTGTAGATGTCTATGGGCTCCAGTAATCACATAACACTAGGTGGGCTGTGAGTTCGTCCACACAACTAAGCAATAATAAATAAAAACATACAGATTTTAATTATTTTTCTGCTATTCGTGAGTAGGTTATCCATTTGTTTATTTTCGGTCTTCTCAAAACATATAGACACCTTAACGTTTTGAATGTTAAAACTCTTCATTGTGTTGTTGAATGTCTTCAATCCCCCCTTCAAATCTGGCGTACGGCTGTTTCGCGTCCGAAATAGGCAGGTTAGTGGTACCTATCTATGCGACACGCCCTAATGAGTGAAATTACGAATTGGGCTTATCCTTTCATCTGTTCTCTTGGTTGTCTGATTTTTAGCGCATACTTTGGTAATTTTTACGTGTTTTGTTGCCAATAAATCGTTTCATTAACGTGAAATTAGACCGTACACTTTTTTTTAGATTATCGCGAGCTTAGAAAAACTTACTCGCTAATATTTTGAATCGGCTTAAAGTTAAATTAATTTAAAAATAATACGCACGGAAGAGCGAGCGAGCCGTTTTAATTATATACCGTTTAATTGCCACTAAAAAGTAATTAACCACTTGTTTAATTGGATCTCTAAAGTTAATTAACTGTGCTAATTGTTTTTCGGGTAAAACTAATTGGTTTAGTTAACGGGTTTGTCAAATTAATGATAAATTTTATTTCTTAGAATGACAGGCTAGTGTTTTATTGTTTAATTAGTTTCAAGACGAATTTGAATATGATGGCGGAAACGCTGGCGTCACTTGCTTCTTAACGGCAACATAGTAAATACCAGATATTTTTTTGTTGGTACAGGGGTACCAAATCTAATTGTTTATAATATTCTTGATTATCCCGATAAATGTAATAAATGAGTCAAAATCCCAGTACGGTACAAACAGTTGAAAAATGTTATTAAATATCATATTTTCTTATTCATTTGTTGTCACTGAACAAAAATAATATTAGAATGAATGCGTTTTTTATTTCTCTTTTGTACTTCACTGGCTTATTAATTATTTTCTTGTTGAGTAAACTTTATTATAAAAAAAAACCGCCTGAAACGTCTACCGCTTCCCATATCTTGTTTCGTATCAAATCTAGAGTTGTAAATTGCCAGCGATATCACATAATTGCATTAAATATCTACGCAACGAATCAGCCGGCTGTGACGGAACTGTTTTTGTGTCTTTGCGAAAACATCCAAGTTTCATATATGACTTTTTGTCGTGCAAGAAGGTGTTTTAATACTTTTACTATTTAATAAGCTTTGTACTTATAAAGTGCATTGTTCGTTTTACAAATATTTAATGAGTCTTTTAATTTATTGTTATTATTGTTTGGGTATTAATAATAAAGCTATTATTGCGGTTTAACTGTTCGTAAGTGGTAATTTTAGCTAATAGGTCAGATTGAAATCAATCTTATGAAATCGTATTTAGGTAATTCCAACAAAATTTAATGAGCTATCTAAATCCGCGTAATATTTGTGTTTAGTGCGAGTTTTTTAACTTCTGCTTATCAGCAAACGAATCAACTCTATACAATTTCGAGTTAACTTTCACGCGATCGAGAAGTTAAAAACTGAAACGGAGGTGGGAGTGAGAAGCGTCGCCCGCGTGTCACGAAGCATTGTATCGCGCGCGTCTATTCCCAAACATGTTAGTTACATTGTGTGCGGCTATATGCACTAATGCAGTTTTTTATAAAATAACATGTATACACAAAAGATATAGTGGCGGATTTTATTTGCCTAAAGTCATCTTAAGCAGTCAACCAAAGATGATATTGAGAATACTTTGGTAAGCGAATCGTTTTGTTATTAATTTTTCAAATCTAAATTTGAATGGATTTAGTTAAAATTATGAAATTTTATATGCATGTTCAGTAGGTCTGAGAATCGGCTACTATCTATTTTTCATACCCCCAAGTGATAAAGGTTGTCCACCCCTAACATTTATTCTTTGGACAATTTTTTTTTTGTTATAATAAGGCCATTAGGTATGTGGGTGAATGAGGTTTTGTTATTTTTATATTCCCTCATCGTTCACACCGCTACATGCCTCTTTTACTCATTTACCACATCCTTACACACTTATAATAACTTAGTTTTTTTTTGTCGACACTAGAAATTCTCTAGAAATCTTATATATAGCAAAACAACGTTTGCCGGGTCAGGTCATATTCATCAATTTATATATAATAATATATATATTCATCAGTTTTAAGGCACGTATGAAATCGCGGTCCCACCGCATTCGTGTAATATATTAATAACACAATTAAATAAGGCGGATGTTTGTTCGTTGCCATTTAGATGGGTTACCGCGATAGAAAGCTTAATTGTGCTTGACGTTTATACTACAGGACTCAGCAGAGCCGCTTTCACAATTGTTATATTAACATAAACATTATTATCAGCCATTGCTTTTTTTTTTTAAATGTAATTCTTTAACGTTCTTTTATCTAACAATTATCTTTATTACACGGTAATCGAGAAACAAATTCAATTTTAACAGTTATTTTCATTGTAATAACGTTTTTAAACAAAACAACTAACTTTATCGTAGTAATTGTAATAAATGAAATTGATACATAAACAGTGAGGAATAAAATTCTTGATTAAATTTTTTTTCGTTTGATACTATTATTTTTTTATTGCTTAGATGGGTGGACGTCCTCACAGCCCACCTGATGTTAAGTGGTTACTGGAGCCCATGGACATCTACAACGTAAATGCACCACCCACCTTGAGATATAAGTTCTATGATCTCAGTATAGTTACAACGGCTGCCCCACCCTTCAAACCGAAACGAATTACTGCTTCACGGCAGAAATAGGCAGGGCGGTGGTACCTACCTTTTTTTTATGATTGAATATTTACTGGTAGCCCGGAGGCCTTTCCGGTTTCACCAGGACAGGAGGGCGAGCAAAGGCTCAGCCAAAGGTACCTACCTGCGCGGACTCACAAGAGGTCCTACCACCAGTAATTACGCAAATTATAATTTTGGGGGTTTAATTTTTATTACACGATGTTATTCCTTCACCGTGGAAGACAATCGTGAACATTTATTGAGTACGTAATTCATTAGAAAAATTGGTGCCCGCCTGCGGGATTCGAACATCGATGCATCGCTCAACACGAATGCACCGGACGTCTTATCCCTTAGGCCACAACGATTCATTTCTGTATTGACTTGTTTTTGTTAATATAAAAAAACCTCTATATCGCATAATAACAAATAGATTAAAACGATTTTAATCAATTATTTGGAAAAAAAAACCAAGTATTTGTTGCTAAGCTAAAATGAACCGTAAAGATTGAGTTTACCATGAATTGCTTGCTAGCTTCATCGTGTCATCGTTTCTTAATAGCTTTGTGAAATATCAGATTATTCGGTTGACCAGACGTAGTTGAAAATTGAAAGAAAATAACGTGTATTGCTTCATCCTAACACACACAAACAGGTCAAGATAATACAAAGCGGAAATAATGGGAACTTGCATTACTGCCTCGATCATGCGAAATAAATAAGTAGCCAGTTGAAGTTTACACTGGATTCCACAAGACGTTTTGATACTACAATCATTCACACATACTCTTCATTTCGCGTGCCTCATTTCTGAGGGTCATGACACGTTCGGGGAATAATTTTCTGTTTGATGATGCTCATTAAAAGTTGAATTGACTTGAAGCGACCTTTTCATAAGATTGCGAAATTTAGTTTTTTTTCGTTGTCAAACATATAGGTAAATTAATCAACTGCTTCAACCTCTATCTTGGCAATGATAGCGAAAAATTCCAGTAGAATACGGATACGGATCGTGGTTGACTTTATTTTCATGCCTTATTTAAAAATATTCATAAATAGACGCATTAAACCTTATTACAATAGATTTATCTATAGTTTTAAAATAACTACCATGGCAAGTTTGCAGTAAAGCATGTTATGGGCATAAGGAAAGATTTTCTAAATAGCGAAAATTAACATTTTAAAAATACAAAAAACAATGCCACCTAATTTTTTTATTGGCTCGTCTAAAAATTTTGGATCTTTTTAGGTGTATGTAACAGCTTTAATGCATTGCGTTTATTGCACAAATTAATATAACTTTTATACATACGCATAACTGGAGTTAATTTCTAATAGCATTTAGGTAAGTCATCTTATGTTCTCTTCCGGCAGTGAAATAATGGGGGTATCAGAGCCCGGTTCTTCAACAACTCCCGAATTATCTTTGGACCATGAGAGGCCAGGATCAGGCAGCGGTCCCGATGATGAGGACATCCCCAGAAGGAAGCAGAGGCGATACAGGACGACATTCACTAGTTATCAATTGGATGAACTGGAGAAGGCTTTCGGAAGAACACATTATCCTGACGTCTTTACTAGGTGGGTTATTTGAGTTGAAAGTGTCTTAATAATTAATATTTACTTAATTATTATTTTTTCGTTAACGGAATTGGACAGTTTCTAAAGTAAATGAAAAATAAAATTGATAAAATAAACTTTAGGTTTAGTCAGGTGTTAAATTACATAGTTGCTGATTACTTTTGTGTAACTTCATGGTTGATGCCCAGTTTTTTTTGCAAATTAAATTCTACATATAAAATTGCATATATTTAGGCAGCGGCTTGGCTCTACCACTGGCATCGCTGAAGTCCATGGGCGACGGTAACCACTCACTATCAGGTGGGCCGTATGCTCGTCTGCCTAGAAGGGCCAATAAAAAAAAAAGTTTAACCCTTCGCTCAGTAATCCTAATTGTATTTTATCAACGATTTTCTTTTGTTACAGAGAAGAGCTAGCTTTAAAGATAGGGTTGACTGAAGCCCGAATCCAGGTAAGATATTCACTACTCACAGAATTGTATTATAACAATATAACAAAACAAATCGACACGGTAAATCATTCAAGAGCACATGTAGGTATTACCATTCGGCCTAGTTCTGTTGCGCTACAACCCTGTATTTCAATTCAAAGGGTGAGCGAAACTTCGACTTCAGCTCTCAAGATAAGTAGCAACGTTCACGTTGTGATGTCTACTGTCTATAGATTACCGAAGTTAAGTATTTACTGAACAGCGGGTGCGCCATTACTATGTATATCTACTCATGAACCGCTTCCATTGCATCTTCGGATCCTTGCTGCGCTGTTTTGGCCTTAACATTTTTAACACGAGACCGTTAAGCCTACCAAAATCGAGCCAACGCATAGACACACTTCTTGTTTCATCCAAGATCATCATGAACTACATCTTTTTTTAATTTTTATTGCTTAGATGGGTGGACGAGCTCACAGCTCACCTGGCGTTAAGTAGTTACTGGAGCCCATAGACATCTACGACGTACATGCGTCACGCACCTTGAGATATCAGTTTTAAGATCTCATGTATAGTTACAACGACTATCCCACCCTTCAAACCGAAACGCATTACTGCTTCACGGCAGAAATAGGCAGGCTGGTGGTACCTACCCGCGCGGATTCACAAGAGGTCCTATCACCAGTAAAATCTATATTATCCATGGCTTAAGAGAAAAACCGATAGCGCCCGGGCTGCGTCAGTTTCGTGTTAGGCGAGGGCTTAGTGTATACCTACTGTTGGCTTAGGCACCTCTTGGAATACCAAGAATTTGGCTCAGTCACAAAGCTGCAAAGAAAGACCAAAAAAATTAACAAAAAATCACATCACAATTTGAAATAATTCCACAAGTAGCACGAGTGGCATATCAAATCAAATCAAATCAAAAACAAATTATTCAACATAAACATACTTGTTGAACGTCAAAAGAACTACCGCCAATTCACAAGAACTAGCCTCCGTCCTGAGAAGAATTGGCAAGAAACTCAGCGGGCATGTCTTTTTTTTTTTAAATATGAAATTATTATTTTATTTTTAATGCATGTAGGTACTTGCAGTGCATTAATTTAATGCATGTACCTACATATTTTATAAAATTATTCCCTAATTATTTATAAAAGTATTCCCTGTTTTTTCATATAGCAGAATTCAGTAAATGAAACGTCTTATGATGACTCGCGAATGACAGACTTTGACATTGATGAAAAAAAAAATTGACCACACATGCACCGCTTCGGTTTATTCAATTCCTATTGAGTTTTGTTGCAGATTATTCTTGTTCGCTTTAAATCATCCATATTAAAGAACGAATATACTATTTACATGTTTACCGAAGTCTTTCGTTGAATAAATATTAACCGATTGTAAAAAATCAAGAAGCGTCAGAAAATCGCACTTTGTGACCCCCCGCTGTAGAAGAAAGGTTGGGGTCACAATGGGCGCGTATTTTAACAAGTATAATTTATTTCGTTACTTGTTCTTGAGAATGAAAAGAGTCTTCTTCGTAATTGTAATTTTTACTGGTGGTAGGAAGTAGCAAAAATAAATAAATTGGAAGCTCGTGACAAAGCATGTGATGCATTTTACTTAGCGTTGCATTAGCCCACTGAGTTTCTCGCCGGATCTTCTCAGTGGATCGCGTTCCCGATCCGGTGGTAGATTCTGCGAAGCACTACTCTTGCTAGGGTCAGTGCTAGCAACACTCCGGTTCGAGCCCCGTGAGCTCACCTACACACTAGGTTAGGGTGAAGCTGAAATAGCCTCTCAAGGCAATCAGCATAGGTAGGAAAAAAAAAAGCGTTGTAAGTGTCATCCATCATCAATGCTAGAATTTACTTAGGTTGAGCGAATTTTAGTCACATGCGCTGTACATTGGTTCCGACAAATAATTAAGATTTGACAAAATCCAAATACTCGATAATAAAAAAAAAACATGTATGGTGAGCGAAATCATTGAAATAAAATAAAAAGATCCTAACCTTAATATAAAGGATGGTCAAAGCTCATCTAACAAACTGGACTCTTCTGATCTCGAAAATGAAGACCCAAGTTAACCAAACAATAAGCCAGACTTCAAGATACTGTTAGTTTGTTCTGTGTGAAATAAAATGTAATCGACTGACGAAATTTTTATAGAAAAACACACACTGTAATTGACAGCGAGTTGACACTGTCCCTGGTATTGCTGACGTCCATTACCGACGGTAACCATTCACCATTCGATCGTATGATTTGCCTGCAAGGATTATTTTAAAAAATCAGCACGAATAATAGTCGAATTGTAAAGTATTCGAACCGTTGGAAGAAACATAACGACAATAAAAAGCGCAGGATTAAATCGTAAAAGAAGACTCATATACAAGTATCCAACTTGACCACGTAATACTTTCGAATCGGTGGAAATAATGTAATGACAATAAAAAATGCCGAATCAAATTGTAAAAGAAGTTTCAATTATGAAATTTAGATCGTTATCATTAAGAGAAGCTTCGTTTATAAAGTCGATTAATTGACTCGATAGCTGGCAACTTCGTTCTCTAAATCACACAACACTGACATCATTAAGATGTACAGAAATACAGTTCAATGTTTATCCAACAAACGTATTCCTGTCGTAATTTTCATGGTTATTACCATACTTCATTGTTTTAAAATTAGTGTTTATTACTACATGGCTCACGGTCATAAACAAAAGAAAAAAAAACCCAGTGAGACAATACCAAAAATTTGTTTGCAGTGTAATTTATTAATGTTTTAATTAAAAACATTATAAAGCCAGCTTTTATGGAGTCGTCAATGTTTTTACCAAGTCCCTTCTACGTATTAATTAAAAAGAAAAAGTTATGTGACGCGATAAGTTAATTAAGCACGCCTTCGATGCAGCCAGTAAAAATAGAAACAATGTTACCTGAGAATGTTGCGCGAATTTACTTCAAATGCTTGTGTTGGGCGCGTGTGTTTTTTTACACGTTTTTGAAGAATATTACCTATGAAATGTGTGCAAGTACTGGTAATAATTAATTTGAATCAATAACACGATGAGTTTGCGTAATTTTTGTATAGAAGTCCGATTGTTTTTATTTTGTTTTTTATGTATTAGCGGTGGTAGAGAGTATTGTGAGCCAAAATAGATGGGTCGCCACAGAGCAGTCTATGCGTTCTGGTTGATCAGTGACGTGGCGTGCAGCCTCTTTGACAGGACGTACAACCTACAATTACTAGACATAGACTAAGACAGAAACTTGACAGATATGAATTAACGAAACTGGAAAAAACAAAGGAAAAAACACGACGGTCCTCCCCGGTCACCGTCCTCGCCGAACCCGTCGCTTGCGACGAAGGGCTCCACGAGTAAATTAACTCATAGATACAGCCCACTGAGTTTCTCGCCGGATCTTCTCAGTGACTCGCGTTTCCAACCCGGTGATAGATTCTGCGAAGCACTGCCCTTGCTAGGGCCAGTTTAGCAACACTCCGGACTTAGCCTCTCAAAGGTTGTAAAAAAAACGGTTCTCTGGCAGTGGTCTTCCCTGCCTTCAATGCCCTTCTTAAAGAACCTAAATAGACGAAAAAGAACGAACCGACCTTCAATCAGAGATACAATAATTATACATACGAGACTTCAACCCCGAGTCTCAAGGCCTTCCCTATATGAGGTCTATGGGCTCATATGAACCACTTAGGCAACTAAAAATTCTTTATAAAATTATTTAAAAAAAAACTCGAATATTAGAGAAATTAACCATATGTTTTTAAAAAAAAAATTAGTCAAATTTAGACTTTATATTATAAAGTTTATAACAAAAAAGTCCCTTGATTTGCTACTTTTAAGAATAAAACATCAATCCCTTATAATTGCAGTATGTTAAAATAAAAAGCTACTAGAAATGCAACTACGTATGATCTGTTTCTTAGATTAAATAACGATAGAAATCTTATCCGACAATGACATTACCAAACTTAATCGAACGCATAATTATATCTTGAAAGCGATTGTAATACACTAATCAACTATTTCATAAACGCCTTCATTGCGACGCTATCCAAAATAAGTTACTTGTGTTTGTTCAGTAAAAGTATATCTCATACCGATATATTGCCTGAAAAACGGGTCACGTGAACTTCGTTCGAAAGACATAAAAGCTTTAAAAAATAATCATCTACTGATTTCGCCGATGACTTCGGTAACGAAGATTAAAACGATTAATATCCGTCATTAAGACATTAAATTATGGTCACAGAAAGCCGTTAAAATTCCGCGAAGACGGTATATGAGACGCTGCTTAAGGATGGCAATGTAATTTTTATTTTCATTCACAAAAACAATTATATCGACGATTGAAAGGCAAACGTGACTAAGCGACAGTGCGTTAACTTTACAGTAGACCAATTTAAAGTTGAAATACCTGAAAAAAAAATCTGTTTTAACGAATCTAGCTGTAGGATTGAAATGATTTTAATAGAACTAGAAATATATATTTTTTGCGCATCGAATATGGTTATTGCCTATCATTTATGTATAAAGCAGTTATTGTCGCTTAGTCACGTTTTCCTTTCAAGCGTCGATATAAAAAAAGGAATGATGTGTTTGTGTATCGTCTTGCAAGTAGTGCGAATCATTGACTATTAATGTTCTTTAATCGACATACTATCGGATGAAACAATTAGTTCAATTGAAACAGGACATTCTTAGGGTTCCATTTCAAGTTCTTTTAGATGGTAGGATGATTTGTGAGCTCACTGATACCTGTGCGACCATCTTGCATATTATTGGAGTTATGTGATCATGCCTTTCGGATTGGGTCACTTATTCTACAATACAATTAAGACTTCGTGCTCATGTCTTGTGTTAGGGGTTATTACTCACGATGTCCATAGTCCTTGGTAAACATAGGAACGTCGTGAGCTTGACTATCATCTAGAGTAGGGTTACGTGAAAATTTTATTTATTTATCGTATGACATTCGTTTACACTGCGTGGTTATAATTTAAGTTTACAGTTTTTGAAATAATCGATAGCTTCCTCTGTTACATTTTTGAGATCTTCCACATGGCCTGCGAATTTCGTTAGTTCGTGAAAATGATATTGATAATGGTTATATAGATACTGAGAGGTTAAATCAGTTACCTAAAATAAATTCTAAATATTATTAATATTATTGTCTATTATTAGTTTATTTTATTAGAGTATTAATTATATTATTAATATATAAAATTATAAATGTTGTCTCCAATAAGCACTATAAAATTATCCTTAACTAAATCAAACTAATAACTTCCTAAGGTGCTAAACTATGCGCGTTCTGTTCGTAAAAGTAGATTCGTTTGTATACCGCTTATCTAAGTTTATGTCTGTTAAGAGAAACGAAACCCATTATAGGAGTACATCTGGAGTTATCAGATGAGTAGGTATTCTTAATGAAAGAAAAAGTTTGGGAAGCACTGATCTAGCTAGCAAACTTCTACCTAACTGCTCGATATTCAAACACATGACTAAGAACGAATCAGTCGGCGCTCATTTACATTTTGAGTTTGAGAAAGGACGGGTGGGTCGCGTTTCCTATCCGGCGGTAGATTCTGCGAAGCACTGCTCTTTTTTTTTTTATTGCTTAGAGGTGTGGACGAGCTCACAGCCCACCTGGTGTTAAATGGTTACTGGAGCCCATAGACATCTACAACGTAAATGCGCCACCCACCTTGAGATATAAGTTTTAAGGTCTCAGTATAGTTACAACGGCTACCCCACCTTTCGAACCGAAACGCATTACTGCTCTCGCTAGGGCCAGTGTTAGCAACGCTTCTGGTTTGATCCCCGAAAGCTCACCTACACGCTAGGGTAAAGCTGAAATAGTCTCTCAAGGCTATCAGAAAAGATGGGAAAAAAGCAATTTCTACTTCGTGGCAGATATAGAATCAGATAAAGATGAGTAAACACCCTAACGAATTGTATTCTTTATATCTTCGGCGAAATGTTTATGCCTATTTTTATTTAATTTTCACGAATAATCCAATGCCAGGTGGAAAATATGTCGCCTCACAAAGGTTTCCCACGTTCACCCGCTTACAACACGTAACTTAATTAACTTTCGGAACATTAAGTATGTCAATATAACTTCGACTTAACGACAAAAGAAACGTTAATGGTCACTCAATCACTATACGAGAAGACGTTTTCATTAAACAAAAGCGAAATTGGTAAAACTGCATCATTCCGTATATTTATTTCTTCATTCATATTTATTATTTACTTTTAAGGTTTACGTTTTGTTAAAAAAAACTTTCGTAACGATAACTAAAAGAAGAGTCATTGTGCATACTTAAAGGCTTCGTCAAACAGAACACGTAATTAGCGCGCGTCAGAGCGCTACGCTATGACGCCGAGATGTGATGTACTACTGTGGTAACATACCGTCACACAGAGCGCCAGCGCTATAAGCGCTATAGCGCTGGCGCTCTGTTTGACGGTATGTTACCATAGTAGTACAACACATCGCGGCGTCATAGCGTGGCGTTAGTTTAGCGCTCTGACGCGCGCTACGTACGCGTTCTGTTTGACGAAGGCTTTAAATATATTTTTTCAAATTTTAACTGTCAACGAAGACCATTATAATTGGAACTGTTGAATTGCGATATTGAATAGGTTGTTATCGATAATTATTTTAAACTATGTCAAAATGTGTTATTCAAACTAGTTAGTTGAATGGGCTGTGTTCCTTAATTGGTCAACACAAAGCTTTAAGTGATAGATTATCGTTTTTATATTTACGATTGGACGACGTCATAGGATGTAGTTCGGTAAAACAACTGCTACATATAATTAATATTAATTAAAAACAGCAGGCAAATTTTGTTATTACCGTAAAATACAAAATAAAAGTGACGCAAATAACTCGAGTCAAAGGCGTATAAAATATGTTCAGTTAAAAAGTTCATAAAATAATATGAAATACGAATAATATGTAATTTTGTTAATTAAATAACGTATTTCATAATTCAGAGGTTAATCGAAAATACTATGTCAGATTTATGTGCAACATTAACGTATCAATAAATTGAATGAATATGCAGAGGAAAGAGAGAGAAAATACCACAATATGCTTTTTGTTTTTGTATCATTGAAGGATTACTGGTGGCCTTGAGGCCTTTCCAGTTTCACCAGGACAGGTGGGCGAGTAAAGGCTCAGCGAGGAGGGGTAGGATTTGCTAACAGCTGCCCGAGCGCCTCCTTCCACAATATGTACAAACAAGCTCACTTAATGAAAATCGCGTTCACTCACGAAACTATTTTGTTGCTAAAGGTGTGGTTCCAAAATCGGCGAGCGAAATGGCGGAAACAAGAAAAGGTTGGGCCACAAGCGCATCCGTACAGCGGGTATTTGAACGGTGTGCAGCCGCTGCCGACATCCGCGCCGCTTCCAACGGCACCACACCCGCTCTCACAGCTGGGATTCGGTCTAAGGAAGCCATTCGACACCGCATTAGCGTCGTTCAGGTGAGTTCGACAATAACTGAATACTATAATTCTTTAAATTATCACCATGTATCAACTTTATCACAGCTACGCACTTCTTGTATCTTTCACTTCATCAACGAGGGTTAACTGGAAGAGAATGCCTGTGAGGCGTTAAGTTGGCCTATATAAAATATTTTTGTGCAATAAAGAATTTTCAATCGATGCATAACAAATCTATTTTAATTTAAAACTAGCGACCCGCCCTCGCTTCGCTTCGGAAACTGTAATTTATTATTGATTTCTCCACTATTTGATGGATGTTATTATACATATAAACTTTCCTCTTCAATCACTCTATCTATTAAAAAAAACTGCATCAAAATCCGTTGCGTAGTTTTAAAGATTTAAGCATACATAAGAGCATAGGGACAGAGAAAGCGACTTTGTTTTATACTATGTAGTGATTAAAATGATGTGTCTGTTCGTAATTATTGCGACCGTACTTCTGCTGTATGTTTATTTTTAATGCCAATATATTTTTTGTTTTTCAACAGGTACGCTAATTCCCAACTATTCGGAACGCAATACTTGCCACCACTCTCGCGGCCACTATTCGGAGCCCCCTTATACCCGACATCGCACGCACATTTTCATTCCTTATTCGTGAATCTAACAGCTCATGACTCCCTTCGTCTTTCCGAAGACAGCAGACTCTCGGCTGAACATTCCCGATCGTCGCCTGAAAATATGCGGCCCAGTGAATCGTTTCAAGCAGCGACGAGATCGAATCGTTCGCCGTCGATATCTCCCCCTATATCGCCTGGCAGTGAGTCGTTGCCTTTACAACCCGCAATGGATGATGTAAGAAGTTCAAGTATCGCCGCGTTGAGGTTGGCAGCACGGGAGCACGAATTGAGATTAGAATTGTTGAGACAAAGAGCAGATTTAATTTGCTGAATATAAAAATGGCATATTGTTTGCGAAAACATTGTGTAGTAATTTAATTAAAAAATATTACTCTAATTGTAATTAAGGTTTAAGAAAAATTTTTGAATTTTCATTGTCATTGTATAATTTTCATTTTAACATTAGTATCAAAATTTTGTATTATTTAGTGTATTGAGGCATCCTATTATTTGTATTTTTAGATTACATACCCGTCCAAAATAATAAATTTTGTTTTTAAATGTAAATATTAATGTAAATTTTTATCAATAAATATTATTGTTCAGAATACTTTGTTTCAGTTTAAAGAAATCAATTTTTTTTTTCGAATTCCGCTACGCTTTACCCATTGTTTTAAAAATAAATAAAATTAAAAGAGATTTGCAACCGTTAGTTTCAAAAATATTTAACACTGTGCTCCCTTTGATTATTGACTTTACATTATGCCGCAAGGCTGATTGAATACATAGAAATTGTTTTTGCAGCCAATTACGTACTAATTATTGGTGGTAGGACCTCTTGTAAGTCCGCGCGGGTAGGTACCCTGCTTATTTCTGCCGTGAAGCAGTAATGCGTGTCGGCTTGAACTGTGCGGCAGTCGTTGTAACTATACTGAGATCATAGAACTTATATCTTAAGGTGTCACTTTAGTATTGTAAAGCACAGTATAAATCGATTGACAGTTAACCTACCTATTGCATACTAGTGGTCCTCCAGTACTCAAAATTCGACTATAATTGATTGAAATTATAAGTTTGTGGATTATTATGGTCGTATTGTCAAAGACTATACTTCTATAATCACAAATTTCGTCAAGGCTCACTATAGAAATATAATATTAAGGACAAACAATATTCTTCTTATTAATCATTGTCAATTCAATATCAATCTATTGTGAGTTAGACTTACAACAAACAAAAGAGTATATATGCGTATCTGTGTCAAATACATGGTAGTGTGTGTAATGTTTTTCTTATCGATTTTACATTAATGCATAATTTAAAAAAAAAAACAACATTCTGCACTCCTTCCCTATACTGCGTATTAGGAGACCGCCCCCGAAAACGAAAACAGACGATATTACTAATGACACCATTGATAATGGGACGGGAAAAAATCGATCCTGACTAAAAAAAACATATTTTTAAAACGTTTTAAGAGCATTATTTACGCTCCATCACGTTAATACAGCTAAATGAAACTATAGCTTCACATAGAAACTTTACTAAAAAAAACCCAGCAATGAAACACAAAATCAAAAACAGCTGATGCTCGGATCAACGACCGCACGGGCGCGGCGCGGCACAGACTCGCGCGGTCGCATAAATACTTATTTACAACATTTGCTTAAATATTTCCATCGTCAAAGGTGTCATTAGTAGGTATCGTCTGTCTTCGTTTTCGGAAGCGGTCTCCTAACACCAGTATTATAAACTATAAGTTTTGGAAATTTCATACTCCTCCGTCCGCGCAATTTTCGTAAAAAGAGATACAAAGTTTTTGCTTCACGTATCTATATAAATAAAAATGAATTGCTGTTCGTTAGTCTCGCCAAAACTCGAGAACGGCTGAACCGATTTGGCTAATTTTGGTCTTGAATTATTTGTGGAAGTCCAGAGAGGGCTTTAAAATTAAATAAATATGAAATTGGTCGGAATTAAATAAAAATAACAATTTTGTTTTTCTTTGATTTGTCCCCCATCGCGTCGTACGGATTTTGTTTGTTTTAAGTTTATTTTATACAAAATCTTAGATCTTTTATTTATTGATTGAGACACTACGAAGTCTGCCAGGTCATCTAATTAATATATAGATTCCTTGTGTTGACACCGTACATCAGTGTTATAGACGCAAGATGAGTCAGCTTATGTTAGTCACCGTGCCAAGGCCGGTGAAGGGACGGTACGTGCCGCAATTATACCCTGTGACCTAGGGCCCAGCTCACCGCAGCGGTCTTATAATAAGCCTAAATTACACCTAGATTAGGATTCAAAATTATGTAATTTGCTTGAATAATTGGCGTTTCAATGATACGGGTTTTTAATGGTTTCTGAAGATTGATGTTCGGCTCATTTGATTGACTTCGGTGGTAGATTATCATACAGTTCTGGTGGGATGGTGGGATTGTCGCCCGTGAAGCTTAGCGAAAACAGGGGTACAGCAAAACCGCGTCTGAATATAGTCATATCATGCAGGGGTCGTTGTCGTATTTCTAAATGATCGTAATCGAAAAAATACAATATTATTCGTTATAATTACAAATCGACGCTTGAAAGGCAAACGTGACTAAGCGACAATGCGTGAACTTTACAGTATTAATTTAAAGTTGAAATACCTAAAAACAAAATTTATTTTAACGAATATAGCTGTAGTAGAATCTAGCTAGTAGCTGTAGGATTGAAATGATTTTAATAGACTTAGAAATATATATTTTTTGGGCATCGAATATGGTTATTGCCTATCTATCATTTATGTACAAAGCAGTTATTGTCGCTTAGTCATGTTTGCCTTTCAAGCGTCGAAATATGTATTAGTAGCTGCAAAGTTGTAAAATAATAGTACACACAGTAACAGATATACAATTTTATTTAACTTAAATAAAAAAATAAGTAAAGTGAATTTAGATTCTCCTCTTCCATTTTGGAAGTTGTTTAGGAAAGTTGTGTGTAGGAAAGTGTTTTGTGTAGGAAAAGTAAAACATTGAGTTATTTTTTTCAAGATAGCAAGCAAATAAAGGGTCCTTTTGTTTTAAAGTCTAAAATCGCATTATAAAATATTTTTAAATTTATTTTTATAACGTAAACTGGAGGAGCTCATCGACATCATGTCTTAAATGCTCTCACTTATCTTTTGACATGTGACTGAAAGCTAAATTGAAATATGAGTGGGGTTGTCTTACAATTCAAACTATAACTAACTGTTATACGTCCATTTCCGAGGTCGTTTAAAAATAATAATTAGTTACAATAAAGTTTAATTGATTTATATATTATGTATTACAAAGAGGAGAGGACCCTTAGGCAACCGTTAGACGTGAGAGCTGAAAATAGTCTGATTGAAACGCAGGCTATTTGTGACTTTACTCATGAAACTGCTAACCAGGCATATATATCAAAATGTATGACCGAGTGTTGTGTCATCTACTTAGGGTTCAGTAGACGGTTATAACATAACGATTACCGTGCGTGGTACCCACCAGTGCAGACTTACATTACATCCTACCGGCAGTAAATGCCAATTGACAGTGATATTATGCTACTATAATATCCAGAATGCGCTGCCCATTCTTCGATGGACCAGCCCAGTAATAGATAAGCTGGTGCTATTCTGGGCTGACACCGCAGAGCCAGTCATTGCTGCAAAAAGTAAATAACAATAAACTCACGCCAAAAAACAAGTAACACTGTCCACAGGGAATACAAACTCATTTAAATTCAGTTACAGAAATGATTCACAACAGAGAAAGCAATCACTAAAACGCCATTATCCTTTACGACAATCAAGAACGCATAAAAGGGTCCTTTTTAAAATTATATTTAATAAACATCGAAATTTTATTAGTATTTATTTGACAAACAATTACACGCATCCTTTGTGATGATAATGGCAGTTATCATAATATTTTACGAGGTATGCCGGCGCGGATTTAGGGGTGTGACCGCGCGACATTCAACAACTATCGATAAGTTGTATCAGAATAAAACTTCTGAATTTCTGTGCCTTTTTAAGTTTGTTTACAGAAATAGTAGTAACAATAATGTATAATTAAATCTGCTATGTGTTATTTGAGAAAAAAGTAACCAGTAAATAAAATAGCGGGATTTTAGACGTTCTTCTTTCTTCGGCATTATTCTGTCACTCTAAGCGATGTCCAAGTTTCAACAGGAAATTTCAAATCGATAATACAGCAAGCAAGTCACTGAAAATAAATAGTAAATCACAGTAGGTGATTTTTTTGTAGAATTTAAATTTATTTCCTAGTATTATTATATAACACATGTAACAGTATAAATAATGTACAATTTTACTTACAACAATAACGAATCATTTCTAGAACTTTGTTGAATATTTACATGTTTTTGTTTCAATGTACCTACTATGTTCTAACTAATTAATCTAAGGTTTATTTAAATCAGAGTACACTTTGCTTTGGTCCTATGGCATTTAGTTTGCCAGTGCCCATTTTTTTTATATCTGATAATATTACGGTACAATAGTATCATATAAATAAATTCGATTATTGCAATCTCTAATCAAACAAAAATTTTATTGTCTCGCATGCCCGTTGGCCAGCTCGGACGCTGGCGCTTGGTTAACTTTTATTCACCGATCTTTAGGTATCCAAGTTTATGGCGTATCATAAATAACACGCACGAATAAAGACGTTTTGTGTTCTGAATGCGAAGTTAAAGTCATTCTGTTTGAATTCCTATTAACTAGAACGTCCACGCGACTCCGTTTGTTGATATTTATAATATTATATATTTACATATTCATTAGCAAATTGGTTCGAAATTTTTTCGATTTAAACTCTCCGCGTTGCTAAGTACGCGTTCTGTTTGACGAAGGCTTTAGGCAGTCAGAATGGTACGAGGCAAAATGAAGTATTAGGTAATATTTTTACGAAATAATTTCCAGGTATACTCATAGTATATAACTAGTCAGGTCATAAGTATTGTCACACAGTAAAAACTTTTCTTTTAGAATGCTGGCCACAAAAAAGTTTATTGAATTCGAATTTCGAATTGTTCATGAAAATAAAAATATATATACTTTTAGAATTTTACTCATTTTTAAATATGGAGTGGACGCTTAAAGACGACCGTGTTGCAGTTATTGCGTTGCATCGTTGCAGTTACGCGCCAATTAAAATTTTTAACATACTGAAAAATTTGAATATAACCAAAAGATTCGTTTATCGTACCATCAAACGATACAATGAAGACTCTAGTGTAGATGACAGGTCAAGAAGTGGTCGCCCTCGGTCTGTTAGGACTCCAGCAGTGATAAAAGCTGTGAAGGCGCGAATTCAAAGAAATCCCAAACGTAAGCAGAAACTGTTGGCCCTTCAGATGGGGTTAAGCAGAACCACGGTGAAAAGGGTGTTAAATGAAGACTTAGGGCTTCGGGCATATCGAAGAAAAACAGGACATCGTTTGAATGCTCGTCTAATGGACCTGAGACTGAAGAGATGCCGCGCTTTGTTGAAGCGGTACGCGGGAAAAAAATATCGGGAAATTCTTTTTTCGGATGAAAAAATTTTTACCGTAGAAGAGAGCTACAACAAACAAAATGATAAGGTGTACGCACACAGTAGTGAAGAAGCGAGCAACCGTATTCCGCGTGTCCAACGAGGTCATTTTCCATCCTCGCTCATGGTATGGTTGGGAGTTTCTTATTGGGGCTTAACAGAGGTACATTTTTGTGAGAAAGGTGTAAAAACGAATGCAGTTGTGTATCAAAATACAGTCCTGACGAACCTTGTGGAACCTGTTTCTCATACCATGTTCAATAACAGGCACTGGGTATTCCAACAAGATTCGGCGCCAGCTCATAGAGCGAAGAGCACACAAGACTGGCTGGCGGCGCGTGAAATCGACTTCATCCGGCACGAAGACTGGCCCTCCTCCAGTCCAGATTTGAATCCGTTAGATTACAAGATATGGCAACACTTGGAGGAAAAGGCGTGCTCAAAGCCTCATCCCAATTTGGAGTCACTCAAGACATCCTTGATTAAGGCAGCCGCCGATATTGACATGGACCTCGTTCGTGCTGCGATAGACGACTGGCCGCGCAGATTGAAGGCCTGTGTTCAAAATCACGGAGGTCATTTTGAATAAACTTTAGTGTCATAAGAATCTATGTTTTGTTAAGTTCATTTTGGTATATGAATGGTTACATAATGAATAAACTTGTTTCAATTATTTTACATTAAACATGTGACAGAATTTATGACCTGACTAGGTATATGTTACGGTAAAAGTAGATATTGCGGCAAATGTACACATTTTTCGGTAAATATGCACATTTGCCTCCTCGTTTGCCTAATGTGCATTCAACTAACATTTACAATTTCAAAGAAGGGAAATGTATATTGAATTCACAATGACCATGTCGTTTTGGTAAATGTGAGCATGGCATACAAAATACGAAATCGCAATGTGGTGCGCATGCGCAAGCGCATCGTTATACTGTAAAACAGAGATTTAGAACTCATGTCTCAAGATGGGCGGCGGTATTGACGTGAGTGATGCTTATGGATTCTGGTGACACACCAATCGAGGCGTAAGACCCTTCGCCCAACTTCGCAAAAAAAATTTGTATATTAATGGTAAAAATAAGTAATTAAGTTTTATTTTCGATCGATTGAATCGGAACATGAAAACATTAGAAAAATTCGTTTTTTTTATTTATTAATATCATTTTGTAAAAAAAAATTCGCGCCAATTATTCGATAATCCCAAGGAGCCCTGTAGAAAATATCCATTAAATCCAGCCGGGAATTTTTCTGCATTTACGACGAACAAACCGCCTAATAGAGAGATATCTCACCAACGATAAAACATTACAGATACAACGAAGAAAGCTTATTGCAAATACACAAAAGATTGAAATTGAATTTACGTAAGATTTTATATTTCTATATTGTTAATGTTTGTTTTAATTCGAGTTCTTTTTTTTTATTGCCTCTGTAGGCAGACGAGCGTACGGCCCACCTGATGGTAAGTGGTTACCGTCGCCCATGGACTTCAGCAATGCCATGAACAGAGCCAAGCCGCTGCCTACTGTGTTGAATCACATTGGGTTGATTTACGTGTCACGTATTAATTATATATGGGTTTACGTTCTCGATGTAATATATTTATGTAGTTGATTCAATTCAATCTATGTAAAATCACCGCAAAGAATCTGTAAAATAAGACAACGTTATTATGAACTTTAAGTACAGGCAGTAAGGCTCTACTGCGATTATAATTTATTACTAGGCATTTTTTGTTTTTTTTTTTTTTTTACTTTCTCGAATTAACTTCGTAAATTTTTTTAGTCGATAAACTTTTACGGCTTTATTTATTCGAAACACATTTGTTTGATCTATTTTGATCATGATACGGTTTTAACTTTTTGTGATGAGATGAGACACGATACAGATGTATCTTGTATATTTTTTAAGAGTTTGCATTTACTGGTGGTAGGACCTCTTGTGCGTTCGCGCGGGTAGGTACCACCACCCTGCCTATTTCTGACGTGAAGCAATAATGCGTTTCGGTTTGAAGGGTGTGGCAGCCGTTTTGACTATACTTGAGACCTTAGAACTTATATCTCAAGGTGGGTGGTGGCGCATTTACATTGTAGATGTCTATGGGCTCCAGTAACCACTTAACACCAAGTGGGCTGTGAGCTCATCCACACATCTAAGCAATACAAATGATTAGTATACCTACAAATATGGCACGCACGAAAATTAATTGCAATTTTCTAAATTAAAGTCTAGGAAGCAAACTGTATACATTTGGATAGACTATATGACGTTCATCTAATTAATTAAGCTAGATTAAACTATTATAATGGTACTCAGATGTTACAGAATTATTATTATAAAATTTTTTTTATTGAACGATTTTGAAACTTAAGTTCTAAGTGATTACCAAACCCCTTAGACGTTTCAACATGAATACCATCGCACAACATAAGATATATTTCAATATACTTAACTTATAAGTTTAACTATGAATAATTTTTTTTCTCTTGATAACATTGTTTCACAATAAATTCGAAGTCGCGGAAGTAACGTAAATTACCTAATAGAATCTTTAATTATTTTACGAACTGGTTTCTCAAACGAAGATGCCTCAAACATCGGCAAAATCCACCAGAACACGAGACGATGAAGCTATTAGGTTTTTTTTTTTTTTAAATAATAAACACTAATAATAACCAATTAAATTCAAAACTAATAGCTTTAATGCATTAACTACAATATAACTTGGTACCAATTAATCGTAAAATTATTTATAACACACACTGACATAAATTTTTATTGCACTATACATTGATTAGTATAACGAGCCAGTCCGACTATTTGATGACCGAATTAACATTTTATAGAAATTAATCGATTCCGTATATATATATCGATTATACTATCGTGTAATAAACGTCTCGTTATGGCTAATGGTAACATATGTTCATTGTGTTCGAAACGGGAACTATACAATGTAATTTTCTATTTATTTTTAATCAGTTTTTTTTTTTTGGGTAATGAAATGATATTGCATTTCTCGTTATGATATGGACGCGATTATCGATATTATGGTGATGCATCGATTATCCGGGATCGACGGTACGTTTCTAATTTCTTTTTCTTTTTACTTTGAGATTAAATCTGACTGTTTATAGATTCTTGAGTGAACATCTTTCTTTCACAGATTATGCATGAATTGAAATTTATAAAAAAAACATTAATAAGTAATTAAAGTTCAAATGAAATTATATAGTGTTTTCTTTAAGAACTGAATGATTAATTATGAATAAATTGAGAATACAACGCAAAACCGCCGTCGCCCGAAACATATCTTGTTGCATCCCCCGGATCCACTCTCGATGCTTTCAGGACCCTCAAGCAAAGACAAAGAGTCCGACGAGCGAATTAACCCATAGACATAGCCCACAGAGTTTCTCGCCGGATCTTCTATTTGATCGTGATTCCGATCCGGTGGTAGATTCTGCGAAGTACTGCTCTTGCTAGGGCTTGTGTTCCTCTCAAGTTGAGTCCGTGATTTACCTATCCGGGTGTAGCTGGAATATCCTTATAAGCTACCAGCGAATAAGTAGGGGGGGGGGGGGGGAAATTAAGAAAATAATTTGAGTTTATTCACCATTTTATTTATTTTGGATTGACTACTACCTCCCTTTTTACATTTTTACATGTTACATTTATGTTAAGTTCAGATACTAGAGAGACTTCACGGTTTGAATGCTGCTACTGGTATTTCTGCAGAAGAGGACCTAATTAATACATACAGCTTAACCGCTTTTTAGAGCCTTAAAACCGGATAACGCGAATCGCTTCCTGAAGAAGAAACACAATATTGGTATATAAGTCGTAATGTATCGTAATACCTAGCTGGCTAATAGATGTATCATAATTTTAATGGGTCCCCCATTTAAGATGGACAGCGTCCTGTAACATCTAGAGGCTCTGGCTACCGAATTTCAATAACATTTTTAGAATAACCTTTTTTTTGTGGTAGGACGTCTTGTGAGTCCGCAGGGGTTGGTACCCCTACTCTACCTATTTCTGCCCTGAAGATGTAATGCTTTTCGGATTGAAGGGTAGAGCAGCCGTTCTACTCTAAAAACGGAAATCTTAGAACTTATGTCTTGAGGTAGAACGATCGGCATTTATGTAGTAAACGTCTATGGGCTCCGGTAACCATTTAACAGCTACTACCTAATAATACCTATCATATCTACTACCTAATAATATCAGTACCTAAATAATACTTAAAAATCGCAACTCCTCAAAATAAATGCGTAAATTTCATAACATCGTTGTCGCGTGCAGCTTCCGCTCAACATCGTTTGCCGTCCTCAAAATTATGAATAAACATAAAAAAAAAAAAAAAACGATTACTCACAATCAAGCCGGAGTCAGAAAAACTTTCGGAGGGCGACGTCGGCAACTCGCGGCCCAGACGTCTTCGGCCAAATTAAAACTAATTTATGTTGATTGAATCCATAATAGAAAAACATCATACCAGAACGAAGTTCGTATTGCGTTCCCAAACAAGACTTATTAATGTTGTCTTAGAATTCCTTCGGATAGCGCCCCGCGTCCGGGATATTATTTGAATTTCGAACCTCTGTCCGAGGATTTTTATGAATAATGACATTTATGATTTCCAATTTCGAAATTACTCGTGGCCACGATTTTCTTTTTTATGCGTACCTATTTTCAAACTAATTAAAAGAGGTTATTTTCAATATTCAGTTCTTATTACTGTTAAGGTTAGATAGAGTGATAGTTGTAAATCCTTTTGCAATTCAATCGGTTTTGCTTCACAAAACAAAATCTTTATATTCGATCTCTAATCGAAGAAACAAATACACTGTATATTTAACAATCGCGGCCTACATCATTTTTGTTTGGAAAGAACAAAAACTGTGTCTCTATGAGCATAGTTTGAGATTTCGACCCAATGTGTCAAAGTGGGTGGTAGCATTCACATTGTGAACTCCACAGTAACTTAACCTTACCGGTAGCCACTAAACATCGGATGAGCCGGGTATTGAGCCAAACACCAGAAGAATCTATATTTATTCAAACTTAGTAACGCAAAATATGAGCATGGCAATACGTTCATAAAAATTGACGATTCAAGATTTAGGTGAACCAACAGCGTAGAAGTCATTAATTGTTTTTGCTTTGTTTATATATGTGTGCATAGAATACTAATGCAGTAAATATAATTTAACATAAAAAGTCCTAATATGTTATTTTTATGACTACGATGCCATATTGTATGTTCGCACAGTAAATACCTTACCATAGTGACTATTTTGGCGACGAAATATTCACGGGTCTCAGTTTTAATGGTACGACAATCATTTTTGTAACACGTGCGAACTTTTTTTTCTTTCGGGCAGGGAGGCAAACCTCGTACAGGGTTCCCGGGCTTAGAGGGCACGTGCGCGGTTTGTGGGACTTGACTTCACTTGACGATCTGCGGATCCAAGAATGTTATATAGAGCCATACCTATTAAACGACTTCCCTTGCACTCTCTCGCTGGACTTCCGATCTCCACCCGAGGTCAGAACCCAAGCAGAGTAGGGGGTTTCCCGCGTTCAACACTTTAACCAGACTCACGGCGTCATCGCGAGGACACGCGCCCGACGGGTCCTCGAGGCGATCGTCGACGACCAACGACGCCAGTTTCCACAGTACGGCGGCCTGCCGGATCTGACTGCGGTGCACCGATGACCGGCTACTCTTCTAGAATACGTCCGGGATACGACGACGGCCTTGGTCGCAGACCGCGGTCGTCGCTGTCAGACCCTACCTCCTTTTTTTTTATTGCTTGGATGGGTGTACGAGTTCACAGCCCACCTGGTGTTAAGTGGTTACTGGAGCCCATAGACAACTACAACGTAAATGCGCCACCCACTTTGAGATATAAGTTCTAAAGTCTCAAGTATAGTCACAACGGCTGCCCCACCCTTCGAACCGAAACGCATTATTGCTTCACGGCAGAAATAAGCAGGGCGGTGGTACCTACCCGCGCGGACTCACAAGTGGTCCTACCACCAGTAAAAAACCAGAGCCACTAGAGTAACGTGCGCCGCAACCTCAACCCCCTGAGACTGCCTCTGATAAGACGTATAACCTAGCCCATAGACACAGCCCACTCAGTTTCTCGCTTCTCAGTGGGACGCGATTACGTAGATTCAGCGTATCACTGCTTTTGCTATAGCTAGTAATAGAAACTCCACCCAGACTGAACCCCGCTCATCTACCAGTCCGCGCGCAGTTGAACAGCCCCTCAAGCTACGAACGATTAGGCAGGGAAAAAAGTTTTAACAATGTCATTGAATATTCGAGAAAGCGACTCAAGGTGAGCGGCGGTAGTCACAGCATGACGTCTATTCACGAAGCGTGCCATGAACTAGGCGGCCTACTAACGGGACTAAAAAAAACATATTACGATCTCCTAATCTGTCACAAAATAAATCGAACAAAACCACGATGATTTAAATATTGATTCGCGTACGTTTCATCATAGAAATCAAATCGAAACACTTCTATGCTTTTTGCAGAAGACTTTCTGAAAATGTGATTCATATTAAAGAGAACAAAATAAAAAGAAACACGTCAAAAAACGCTGACTTAACGGTCTATTATTGAACGAAAATGATCATATCTGCCTCGTAGCATGATTCGGGATATGGTCTTTATTTACAGCGCGATAAACTAAAAATTCCTAAAACGATATATTATTACCTCGTCATAATCGGTTGTTATTTTTTTTATTAAAATTAAATACGGTATAGCATTCCATTAGCAGTTCGAAGGCACGCTTCGAAGTAGACGACAAAACTCAAAAGCCATTAAAAAATACAATTTAAAATTTTCGAAATCGGAACGACCAGACGTTTGCAAATGGCGTCTAGACGTTCCATAACATCATTTTTCGAGCAAAAGTTTCCAACTATATGTTAACCTTTTTTTTTTATCGAGCTTCGTTTGATTCGATTGTAGACGTTTTTATCGTTCCAATACGCGAAATCATCGAAACTTCAGACATAAAAAGCAAGCAAAATTTTTCAGTCCAATGGTTATGTGGCTGTAACCTCATTTGTTCTGACAGACTCATGTGCGAACTAACGCCAGGTAAGCTTCAACCGTGAACTTAGAAAAATATTTCCAGCGGCCATTTACTGGTGGTAGGACGACGTCTTGTCAGTCCGCACGGGTAGGTACCACCGCCCTGCCTATTTCTGCCGTGAAGCAGTAATGAGTTTCGGTTTGTAGGGTGGGGCAGCCATTGTATCTATACTGAGATCTTTGGACTCATATTTCTTTGTTTTTTTTTTATTTTTTATTTTTTTTATTGCCCTTGTAGGCAGACGAGCATACGGCCCACCTGATGGTGAGTGGTTACCGTTGCCCATGGACTTCAGCAATGCCAGGGGCAGAGCCAAGCCGCTGCCTACCGCTCTCAAGGTGGGTGGCGGTATTTACGTTGCAGATATCCATGGGCTCCGGTAACCACTTAACACCAGGTGGGCCCTGAGCTCATCTCCCCATCTAAGTAATAAAAAATAAAATAAAATATAAGAAGATCTACAAGAGTGCCTTTTGAATCATTTGTACAAACACACAGAACGAAACTCTGCTACATCTTATTTTACACGTAACAAAAGCAATCAAATGTCTAAGTAGAAAAGCAAACGTCTCGAGGCGATAGCACTATTGAAATCGATGGACTGATTTTATGGCAGCATCTCAATCGCAATCACCTTCGTTTCAAAGAAATGAATAAAACATGACTTCATCTTCCAAGTTTTGAAGAACCTTTAGAATTAACTGGTGTTCTGAAAAATAAATCTTAAATTATCGACACGAATTGTAAATTGATTTAGTTTCACTCAATTGTATAATAAATAAAAATTTATCGGGGTGATCGTAACAGTATTCTAATGAATTACGATTGCTAAACTGTTCAACAATGGATCCGCGGATGGAAATTGGTGCGGTCGGGTGCGCGGAAGTCGCGTGCGATCGCAACCGAACCCAACCAATCATTGTCGTAACGACTGACTTACATCGAGCCGCGAATAGATTGGACATGACCGATTCTCAATCATGTGTTGTAGGTAATTTTGTTCCTATGTCATCGATCGTACTCACCAGACCTTGCGCCTGAGATATAATATATACTTTTTTCCAAAGTTTGGAAAATTTCTTGAAAGGAGAAAAGGTACACGAGAGGGAGTATAAAATGCCATTGATGAATTGGTTCACTCCCCTGCACCTGGCTTCTTCAAGAAGGGTAGGCAGGTAAAGGTAAGACATGGCGAAGCTGCTCAGGGCTTTCTTCAAAGCTATAGTGAACTTTCTAGTCTGAAGCTATTCACAAAAACTATCTCCCGAAACACAGTGAAAGAACAAACAATCCAAAAGACATGTTAATCGCTCTAACAACGATTTTATGAAACCTTTCCTAAATACAAGCTATGAGGAACAACACTGGACTGTTGGGGTATTGTTTTTGTACAGGTGTAACCCACGACATGAATATCTATGAATATAGAGCAATAACATTATGTAAATAAATAAATAAACTTCTATCGTACCAAAGTCTCCTCCGTATTATCGTAACTGAATGTACATATAAACCGCAATAGGATATTCTGTTTGTCTATCCATCCGAGACAATTACAGTTTAGATCTGTTGTTAAAGCCATTATAAATGTTAAACACCGATATTATTGCAATAGAAATCGTCGTTATGCAAACAACATCTCGTGATTGTTTTCTAAGACAATTTTTTATTCAAAATTATCTCAATTGCGTATACAAAAATTACTGTTTAGGGTTTAATGATCAAATGTTGCAATGAAATAATGGTATTATGAAAGTCAATAACTATATTCAGAACTCTTGTCCTTTTCTGGGTTTTGGAAAAAAGTCCAACGTCAAATGTAGGGTTGAGCGTAGCAATAATTTTTAAAAGCCTTCTATTTATTATCTTTCAATGTAATTTTTATAAATTCACGACCTCCGATCAACTTGGAAATTGTATACGTATCAATAATCCATGACAATACTTACGTTAATACATTATTACATTATCCTAATATTTTTACCATCTCCCGTTTCAGGCTAAAATCACCATTATAATAATGATTATTTGAATTTTTTTGGTTTAGTTTTCTTGTAAAGTGTATTGTTGTTTTTAAACTATGTTTATTTTGTTTACGTCGATGTTGAAGCCTAAATTAAATTTTAATAACCGAACGAATCTACCAAATCGGAATTGTCGTAAAAATACGCAGTATGGCGGTACACCTTGCGAGTTTAGTAATTACGCAAATTTATGTTTTTCTTCGAATTTGATTTTACAAACGCGATGTTATTGTCGTTCCATACATTAGCATGTAAAAATATACAAATATAAAACAAAACAAAATATGTAATATAAAACTGGGTCACGTCTAAGTATAGTGAGTATAGGTACCGCCAACACCGCGCTTATTTCTGCGCGAAGCAGTAATGCGTTCCGTTTGAAATGGTGGAAAATCGTTGTACCAGAGACTTAGTACCCATGTCTCAAGGTGGATGGTGAAATTAACGTTGTTGATGTCTGTGGGCTCCGTTAACCACTTACCATCAGGCGGACCGTGAGCTCGTTCATACTTTAAAGTAATAAAAATGAACAGTTTATGGACAACACAGAAGTCCCAAAAGCATTTTGTGGGCTAACCAAAATGCCAAGGAGGATTGGATCTTGGATCTTGGAGGTGGCTCTACGCTGTATATGGTCTGAAAGTAAATCTGTTAGCAATCCGGAGTAAATGGCAGTTCAAGAGTTTATGACTAATTAGACTGAAGAGAGGTCGAAAATGATCAGGAAAACTCCACGCGCTTATACTAACAAATGACCCGCGAAATTGCTGCTCATTTAAAAAATACCTTCTGTAAAGGTGTGCCTCTATCGACACCGTTGTGTCAAGATCTGTTATATACACTCCAATGGAAAATTTACAAGTGGAATTAATGATTAAGATAAGCAGGTAAAGTTTGCGGTTGGCTCGGTTTGTCGTCTTACCATTAACCTGCGGTCAGAACTTTGAACTGTGACATGTAATTACAGATATTAGACGACCTCCGCGGTCCCCGGAATGTTTAAGATTAAAAAATACACTATGGAAATTATGATTTCGTGGTTTGACTCTGTGGGAATGTTATGTTACGTAAGTAAGAAGTAATCTGTGAAAAATAATTCTTAGTGATTACATCTCATCTGTAATTTATAGCCTCCTTAGTCTACGTAGGATTCTTTTTAGATCGGAACCAACTTAAAAACAATAATTTTGCACTACCCACAGTGCCTTAAAAAGTCCTTGGGCTCGCGGCTGTCAAGACCCATATACCACGCGTGCCTCCTAGGCGCGTACACCTCATGGATGAGGTTTTGGGAAACTTCACGAATGAGGTTCGGTCCCCTGCCTGAAAAAAAGGTAACTTAAGAAAAAAAAGCTTCCTAAATTAAGAACCCCCTAGTGTCGAAATTTTGTTTCGAAGTGCTTTTTCAGATAATTCTAGTTCACCTTTAGAATAGCAAAGTTTTTGAATAAAAGCTATCAATTTATCAATTACCCTTTAAACACCAGAAAGTAATGATTCATCCAGAAATTGTCAAAATGCATTGATGATTGGGCAATATATATGTACGTAATAAACATATTTTTATCCAATTGTTCCAATTATCGTTATAAGCTTTACATTAATATTTAAATAAAATTTTGTTATTCCATATGATAGCGTTGCGTGTCGTTTTTATGATTTTATACATAAGCACCAACAAATTAATGGAAAGTTTAGAGGAATGTATTCAATTTAGCATTTCGTTTCTAATGCTTTCCATAGCCGTAATCAATTTCAAAATTAACTTTTAAAATTAATTAAAGAGTACAAGGTCGGTAGCCGGGCTGGGCGTGGTCCCGACATCCGACTACATAATTACTAAATCCAACATCACTGTTCCGTTCGTCCTGTTGTTTCGCAAATCATCGTAGCTTATTAATTCAAACTAAATACCATCAACAGCACAAGTGATTTTAATATAACTCTCGTATCTAATAGCCCATCAGTACTCTTACATAACAGCCCTTTGTGCTATTACCCTAATCGAAACAAGAGATGTTAGGTCACTACGTTGGAACTGTCCTAAAAACCTATCTATGTCCGCTATAGGACGTAGGGGAAAGTGGGGGAAACACGAAAGCGGGGTAATACCGAATTCAATGGTTTTAATATGTTAGAAAGAAAAGGCCATATTTTACTTGCCGCCATTTCGGAGATCACGCCACTATTAGTGCCAGTCAACAAACAACACGAGAGACGCGGATGCACTATGTAGATGGTGAATGAAAAAATCATTACTTTTACTTGTTCTGAATTTATTATTGAATCAATATTTTATATTTGGCTATTTCAAAACAGCTTAGAAAATCACGACAAAATTTAACAGACTTCTTCTTCTTAGCTGCTTTATTGCCAAATGTCGTGTTCTTGAAAAACCTGCGTGGCTCTTTGTACAATCATCTTCCATTTTGCTCGTCCTTCGGCTTCCCTTAGGGCGGTTGTGACAGAGACTCCGGTGAGCGCGATTACTTGATCTGCCCAACGGCTAGGTGACCAGCCGGGGGTCTTTTTCCTTCTATCTTACCCATCAAAACCAATTTTTAAAGGTTGTCTGGTTGCAGTCGAGCAATGAGACCAAAGTAACTAAGATTTTTCTGAAAACTGATCGTAGACAGTCTCGTTTTTACGCGTTTTAACAGACGTGGCCTCAGAACGTTCGATTGCTCATAAAGTTAAAAACTTTTCGTGAAGACGATACCTTTGCACAGAGCAATGTAAATTGAATTAGTGGGCGTGTAGTTACAGAGTTGTCCGTACTACACCAATCATTTGTATTAATGAACACGACTGTACGGGAACACGGGAGCGTCCTACATGATATTTGATTTTTACTATACGAACTTAAACCTCCTTTTATAATAAAAATATGATTGCCTGAAGAATTGAGGCTGTTACGTAACGTTGTTCTATCAAAACAAGTTTCAAGAGCTTCAGCTTGGAACTTACTAAGCCCTAAGACACGAGCTTTTAGTTTGAGGGCGCTTAACATTTTATTTATTTTTTATTTATTTATTGCTTAGATGGGTGGACGAGCTCACAGCCGACCTGGGATTAAAGGGATGCTGGAGCCCATAGACACCTACAACGTAAATGCGCCACCCAGCTTGAGATATAAGTTCTAAGGTCTCAGTATAGTTACAACACCTGCCCCGCCCTTCAATCCGAAACGCATTACTGCTTCACGGCAGAAATAGGCATGGCGGTGGTGCGGACTCATAAGAGGTCCAACCACCAGTTTATTGTTATTGTTAGTAAAATGTTTATATTAGGTCAATTTTAGTACAACAATCAGTTTTTCGAGGTTAAATCGTGATGGTCTACCCTCATTTTTTTGCTAAGTACGAATTGCGCCATCGGGCCTTGCTAAAATATTTTGCTGATTAATAATTTCTTAACGAATCCAACCGTTGCGTTCCGGTCACCTTAACGGCGCCTTCTCACAAGCGGTCTCGTTTGAAACAAAACCGCCCTGATTGCTCAAGAATGACTTGCACCAGACTATAGATCGATGCTCGTGAAATTACACGTAGCACATTGCAGATGGTTCAGTATAATAAAGCGTAGGAAATTGACGGTATTTCGCAATTTTCGCGGTATTAAATCGATTTTGGGGATCGTTTGTGGTTTTAATTACTAGAATTTTGCGTAATAATTACTAGAATTCCTTGAAGAATATTGTCTTGTTTGCGGACGAGTAAAATATACCCGGACGATGTTTAAATATCCCAACTACCTTCCAATAACATTTACATTTCCTTACATGCATTTGAGGCTATGTTCTTACTTTTTTTTCCTACCTAAGCTGAGAGCCTTGAGAGGCTATTTCAGCGTAACCTTAACTAGTAGGTGAGCTCACGGGGCTCAAGCCTGACGACGTTGCTAACACGAACCCCAACAAGAGCCGTGCTCCGCAGAATCTACCACCGGATCGGAAACGCGACCCACTGAGAAGATCCGGCGAGAAACTCAGTTATGTGTCTGAGGGTTTGATATATATTTTTTTTTTATTTTTTTTTATTGCTCAGCTGGGTGGACGAGCTTACAGCCCACCTGGTGTTAAGTGGTTACCGGAGCCCATAGACATCAACAACGTAAATGCGCCACCTACCTTGAGATACAAGTTCTAAGGTCTCAAGTATAGTTACAACGGCTGCCCTACCCTTCAAACCGAAACGCATTACTGCTTCACGGCAGAAATAGGCAGGCAATATTCTTACAGATGTGAGGTAAGTCTATACGCTGTATAGGCTCACATCTCAAGGTGATGACGTTATATACGTTTTGAAGTCTATTGGCTTGGGTAACTATTGAACGTTAAGTATAACATTATAAGCTCATTTACTATTCAATCAAACAAATTTAAAAAATATATGTACACAGAAAGAACTAAGTTGAAGGTCTGTTGTTTGACTTGAAGTTTCATCTTCACAATTAGTAGTCGCTTTTTATGTTTAAAAGATTTTTGATTCAATTAGTTTATTAAAATTTAATATTTAAAAAATATTATTTTAGTGAACGTAGTCTTTAATAGAGATTATCTCTTCACTGACTAAAATCACTAGAGCCCTTCGATAGATCAAAATGATTTGTTTTATTATTGTTTTCGCATATTTATCTATAATATAATATTTGTTTACAAAACCGCGTGGGATTGAAGTTATGCTCTATACAACAACAGTACTGAATCTTTTGTTAGTCCTTAGCAGCTTAGACCTTTTCTAGTTCTGGTATTGGTTATTCGATATACGTATACCTAATATTAATTTATCATTCTAAATACATAACTATACTATACATAACTAATTTGAAATCGTCGTGGCCTAAAAGATAAGACGTCCGGTGCATTCGTGTTGAAGCGATGCACCGGTGTTCGAATCCCGCAGGCGGGTACCAATTTTTCTAATGAAATACGTACTCAATAAATGTTCACGATTGACTTCCACGGTAAAGGAATAACATCGTGTAATAAAAGTGAAACCCGCAAAATTATAATTTGCGTAATTACTGGTGGTAGGACCTGTTGTGAGTCCGCGCGGGTAGGTACCACTGCCCTGCCTATTTCTGCCGTGAAGCACCAGTAATTACGCAAAGTTATAAATTTTGTAAGTTTTTTTTAATATACATAGATATTTAGGTCGATCATGAATATCATTCTCAACAACAACCACTTCAAAATTTTTTTTACACTTCATTATTGATTTAAATTTTTGTTTAGAGGTAACCGAAGCCCATGGTCAACACAACGTGAACGGCGCCAACCGTGTTGAGACGTGAGTCCGACGTCTCAAAGAATATTTATCGCATCAGTTAACATCAGTTAGCTTGTGAACTTGTCTGTCCGCCGCACAAAAAAGGAAAAACAGCTTGTTAGCATAAAAAGTTCAAACGAAGCATCCAAAAGCTCCTGCCTACTCCCAAAAAGCTTTAATAAACATTCGATGGCGTATCAGTTGCAGAGAAATTCGAACCGCTAATCTATTTATTGATTCAATAGTAGCGCTCGGTACTTACTATTTACATTTTAGGGCTGTCCCTTATTTTGAAAAATAATATTTATTGACTTTTGTGCCAAAAAATTGGATGCATTCACTCAGAGAGGCGTTTGTTTCTTTTTTCGTTTGGTACTATTTGCTCGCTTTAAGAACAAATTATATCGAAAATTAGTATAAAAATATATTCACCGTTATTTTGATTCCTTGTTGCCATATTTTAAAATTATAGGCCCCGTAACTTTAAGGAGTCTAGTTGAGGTTTCAATTGAATTATGTGACAGCTTTCCCACCCTCAAAACCGGGAGGAACGGCTGATTCGCGGTAGAAATACCCAGGATGGTGGTAATTACCCGAGCGCGTTTGCAATACGCCCCTCCGCTTATAAACACTAGATCTATCAAGTTGCCTTTTTACAATACTGGTCAATTTTAAATGTAATAGATATATGACTCGCAATAAATTCTACATTCGAATGAAAATATGGAATTCTATATTCAAAATCAGTTAATTATTTAGTTGATTAGTGTTTTGTTTTCACTAGATTTGCAATTTTTTCATCAACATTAACACGATAAAAATAAAAGTTCCGTCGCAGTATCAATGTCGCGCAAACGGCTCATGATATCTACGGAGTGAATGTTACAAACGAACGCAAGACTCGGTATAGGTTTGAACGATTTCCATTCCACAAAATTTCCATGTATTTTGATTTAAAAATGAACCCCGTGGTCGCCCAAAAACCAAAATCAAGAACGGCGAATTCAAGGCGATAGTGGAAGCTGACGATATTCAATCCACCGCTGAGTTAGCAGCAGCTTGGAATGTTAGCATCAAAACGATTCTTATTTGCGTCAAACATTTGCAATACGTGCGTCAAATTAGCAAAACTTTATAAATGGGTGCCGCACGAAATGAACTATTGCCAGCGCGACGAATGCATTAAGATATACCCTACGTTGCTTAACAAACACAGACACGAAGGGATTTCGAACCGCAATGTCACTAGCATTGAAAAATGAATTATTTTTGATAATTGTAAGCGGTCATCAGCCATTGGCTTGAAGAGCTCAAATCTTTTTTTCTAACAAATGAGATCAAAGATTAAATTCACCTAAATAATCGCAATTATTCATTTAAAGATGATACTTAAAGAGAGAATGAGATTATTTAAAACCAAAAAAAATGTTATTATTTCTAGAAATTTCAGTGCACAAAAAATTTTTTTAGAAATTAAATAGCAACCCTAGCACAATCTAACAGTAGTACAAAATGAAAACTTCCCTTTGTAGTCGTACCGCAGCATGTAACTAATGTAAACGATGACTCCACATTTTGTTCAATGGACAAATTTTTGTGCCCGCCTACTCGTGTTAGGTAAAATTGTACATTCTTCATGGTCGCTCTACAGAAGCCTCGGCACGGAGGTGTTTATTCTTGTTTTGTTGGTATGTTTGTTGTGTTGATTGAAAATTTTCGAATTTAGCTTAGGGATGCTCCATGTACCTTTTAAGTCTTACATTCATTTATGAGGGTTTTTCGTATATCTTCATCGAATACGAACATATAAAATAGATTACAAATATTAACTAAATATATTATGTTTAAAAAATTTAAAAACATGTTTTCAGTTCGCCGAGCTATAAAGTAGAAAACAATTTTCGAATATTAAAAATTCGTTCTATTAAGATTTAAGGTTTATTGCTACATTATAATTTAAAAAAAATCCAATTATTTTAAAATAAGAATAAAGTTATCAACAACATAATTAATTTGTTTGTAGTTTTATAATTCATGGGTTTTGAAATCCCATCCAACACAGAAATATTTAACTTTATCAATCTGAAACCGCGAACCGTAGCTCACACGTGAGACATTAAAATTGGTTCGAAATTTAATTTATCCAAATGATCCAAACTTGCTCGCGCATCAGATTCCGTCGCTCTGAAGCCAAGCGGCCGTTTCCTGGGTATACTTTTTCAATTCCAGCCCATAAATCTAAGTTTAAAAAGGCTTGTAAAGACTCTTCCACCCTTTTTGTCTCCCGTAATGAGTGGATTACCATACAAATAGAAACGGTTCGGGCCGGTGTATAATTGAGTTCGGCGCCCCGCTGCCTCGGTCGCTTTGTGAGGGCCGCGCACGGATCGTCCGACTAGCAATTTATTTATGTACGATGATTACTTCACAAATATTGGTCGATGGTGATTAAATGCGCTGTTATTTGTTTATTATTGTCAGGCGAGAATAGTACTGGAGAGTTGGGGTGACTAGAATTAGTCGGTTCAAAATTGTGATGGTAAAATACTTTACTTTATGACCTGACTGTAATCAATTGTTATAATTAAGGCAGCGTTATATCAGCCTCCATGGGTGGGTAGCACAAGCCTACATTTTTCTGCAGCGAAATAAGCCAGCGTTCTGGTTTAAAAGGTATCAAAATGAGAGTCCGAACTAATACTTTCACGTAGTCAAGCCGTATGCTATGGAATCTTTTAGATTTACGACTTTTTGTTATGTCCTTGTTTTGAAACCTGCATCCCGTAAAGTGCTTAACAATTCTATGAATTGTTTAACATGATTCGACATCTCTTAAGCCATAGCTGAACCCGCTACTGGCGTATTGTCTGTCCTTGCTAGTATCAATGTGTTGGTCGTTATTGTCATATTAGATATTGTTTTATCAACTGCCGTTCATGGTCAACGAATAGCCAATCCATTTAGGTATTTTCTCGGCATATGCCATCATATCCTTCTCAATAGCAGCTACTAAAGAGTCGTCGATGAGCTGTGATTTCTATGATATAATTCTTCTTTTTCTTGCTCTTATCCCACATTCGGTCGGCACGGTATGTTGTCTTTTTTTTTCCCATTTTAACTACCATATTATGATGCATAGGGTTTTGCATGCATTTCAATACACAGCCCATTGAGTTTCTCGCCGGATCTTCTCAGTGGGTCGCGTTTCCGATCCGGTGTTATAATTCTGCGAAGCACGCCTCTTGCTAGGGTTCGTGTTAGCAACGTCGTCAGGTTTGAGCCCCGTGAGCTCACCTACTAATTAAGGTTACGCTGAAATACTCTCTCAAGGCTCTCTGCTTAGGTAGGAAAAAAAAGCATTTCACGACCAGGCCGCCTGCTCGATGTTACCCCCCTTGGCAATGCCATCGTTTGCTTAAGACGGTAGCCAGAAGAAATCAGCCACGTGAAGATATAGGTCGGTCTCATCCTAAGCTAGAAACCGCACGGCTTGTATAAATAATAGAGGTAAAAAAACACTTCAACTAATAAAACGACATCAGTTAACATTGTAAGCTCTTCGCAGATTCATACCTTATTAAAACACGCTTCATGTGAGACCTTAATAAGGACACGACTAACCGGGTAAGCTTGTGAACGCGATTTTACTTTTCTATATATGTCGTAGCGCTCGTAAATTGCGGTTAAGTTCCGATCGATGGTAAATGGTGACCGCCGCGGGCAGCAGCGCGATTTATGTTATAAGCATTCGTTGAATGTTATTTATATTGTTGTTTTAATTAATATTGCGTTTCGCTTGCTTTGTAATTGAATTCACGTGTAATATTCCACTAACATCTATACGGTTCGTTGATAGAGTATCATTCTAATTATAGTTTTTATTTATTTATTCATTTACCGTAATGTCTATTGGATTTTAGTATTGAGTTATCTGTTGTATTTTATTAATTACTGTATTTAGGCAGGCAATATCAACGGATAATTCGATTATTTTAATTTTTGAAATTTCCAAACGTTTTTTTGAATGTATAATTTACTTCTATAATAAGAAATGTAAAGTGAATATTTAAAAGAGCATCATTTGAGGAAGTAATATTTTTAACTTAACACCAAAGGAAGGTTAACTGCGGGTGATCCACTCGTTTATCTTCGATGATAGAAGATTTTTTGTATTATAAGCAATCGCTTCTATTGACCAGTAAGCTTAAAGAATTAATCCCAACATTAAATTTTTTTGAGGCAAAATCAAATACTAGGTTAAACTAAATACAGTATGGTTTTATTTTACGTGACACTCAAATATTTGTGTGTCAAATAATTTAGCAGCTACAGGATTGAGTGCTGGGCGTATACATACTATCTAATACATTCTGAAATTGGTATCTACTTAAATTGTGTTTCAAAGGTATTTTAAGTATCTTTTATATGTAAATTGCTTATTATTATTTATGTGTAAAGAAGCAAAATTTAAATTTGATTTTCAATCATTCTTGTCCACCTGATGGTTGTCTGGAAGAGATCGCTCTTAGCGATAAGACCGCCAATTGTACTTTTTTGTTTTTAATGTATCGCACTGTTTATTTGTTTTTTGGTGTACAATAAAGAATACTCTCTTTCTCTCTCTCTCTCTCTCTCTCTCTCTCTCTCTAATATATCTTTAAATTATCTATTGCACCTACTTCTTTTCCACATCTACTGTAGGCAAGATTTATAATTCGTTACTCTCTATTTGTTTAGCTCAATCAACTCTACTATCCGTTCTGTGCGATTGCATTTTACTGAAAAATTGAAAGGCTAGATACTAAATTGAGCATTGCACGTAGTATAAATAAATAATAAATAAATAAATAAATAAATATTTACTAACAATCACGCCACGTTAGCTGGTCCCGTAATAAGTTCGTAAAGAACTTGTGTTACAGGTACCAGATAACAGAAATAAATGTAAGATTTTTATTATACACTTACATATATTTAATATACATCCATAACCCTGGAAAAGACATTTATATTTATCATACAAATATCTTCCCTTGGCGGGATTCGAACCCGCGACCCCCTTGTGTAGTGACCATGTCACTTACCACTACACCAGACGGCCGTATGTTATGATGAAAATAATACCAAAGGAATGGCTTTCCTTTTGTTTTCTTATATTATAAAAAATAGAAAAGGTAAAAAATGAGAATAAAGTAGAGATATAGAATAAGTGTAATAGAAGGTATTTGTTTTATTAATTAATTTATTCCGAAATAATTTAAATGGGCCAGTTATCTTACCATAATCATCCTTGTGATCTAAAAACAAAAAGTTCAAAAGACTTTCTTGACGAATGATAAATGATATAGAATGACATATTATATATAGATTAAATGATGAGAGCATTGACTGGGATTACCGCATTGTATTTTCAATTTGCTACTAATAGAGCCATCCAAGAGGATATATGTAAAAGACATGTAAAACAACTCACATTAAAAACTATAATATAATTCATTTGATAAAATAAAACAATTATAAGTTTTATACACAATTTATAACAAGTGTAAATGATTTATAATAAAACACACACCGAAACATAGATACCAAATAAATACAATTACTGAACGAAGCCGAGACTCTTACCCTCCAGCACAAACGTACATTCAAATTAAAAATCTAAAGCGGACACTATCTTTAAACGCAATTACAGCTCATCAATTGAAAAAATCGTATGCGTTGTGTCAGTAAAAAAGAACTTGCGATTGCAATTAGTTCGGTGATGCAGCGTGGGCGGGAGGCTCCGCCTTGGAGGCGTGAGGAGGGCCGCCGGAGTGCGCCGCACAGGAGGGAACGCGGCCAGTCGCCCTCGCAATCGCGGACTCAACGCGCGCTGAACGTTCACATCGCGAATAAAGCGCGAATAGCCACACAAAATTCGGATACCGTTTGCCAAAAAAAAAAAAAACAGTTGTTTTTTGTTTCTTTTTGACACCTGTCAAATGAGTGAACGCTTTGTGACTGTATTGTGCAAGTGAGATCGAAAGTGTCTGGCGCGAGAAGAAAGCTCCGCGATACGACGATGACAATTGATTAAGCTATAATAAAATTTTGATTTTTTTGAAATCAAAATATATAGTTCCATGATTTTGAAATGCATTCTGATTGCGATGCGTCCCGATTACTGTTCTTAGTTTAAAAATGTCAAAGGAAAACAGAAAGACATGTATGCGTTTATGTAGCGTTCTTCTGAACGTAAGTGCGTGTGAATATGGACTTGACGACTCGTCGCGGGGATATGTTGGACGGAGCCGTCCCGGAATCTATATCAATGAACGGTTCGGATCAGTGCCGAGATATTGTGAACGGACCCCAGAACGGTAGTGACGTCACCGGTGTCACCGCCGACGTGCAGGTCCCTAGGAAGATTAACTCTTTCAGTATACGGAACTTGGTTGGCGGAGAGGACTCGAATCAGACAGCCGACGGAAACGTGACCGTAAATGATGGTAGGTACAGTCTATTTTAAAATTTTTATTCGATTTTTTTTATTGTCCTAGTAAGCAGACGAGCACACGGCCCACCTGATGGTGAGTGGTTACCGTCGCCCATGGACTTCAGCAATGTCAGGGGCAGAGCCGAGCCGCTGTCTACCTTACTTACTGCCTGCCTTACTTAAGAACGGATAATTATTCCTTTTTTCTTACTTTTATTGCAATATTGCACTTATTTGTTTCACTAGCAGATGAGTCGAACGAGCTTAAGGTAGTCTAGCTAATGGCCCTTAAGTTAACGCTGTTACTGAGCTTATAGCCATCATAACAGCGCGCGGTAAAAAAACGTCTTGCTGTGCCCCTGGTATTGCTGTCGTCCATGAGTGACGGTAACCAATGACTATCAGATGGGCCGTGTGCTCTTCTGTCTGTCTACAAGGGCAATAAAAATACCATAGTGTATTCCGACGCTCAACACGTGAAATCTAAATCTTAATTGTTTTGTATCTATCCGCGCGGCTTTGCATGCTTTGTATGAAAATAGACAAAGAAAACAGCTAAGTACCATTTCCTCCTGTTTCTTTTGCAGCTTTCCTTTTTTTTCTGTTTTTGTTTAGTAATTAATTATTGACGAGCTTTGGTAGTTTTTTTTTGTCAATAACAAAGCGATACAAGAAATGGGATATGTGAAATTAGTGTTCTTATATTTTAAGCACAGTAGCAGTTTTATGCGTGTTTGTTTTTGAGAATCGGTCGAGCATATTCTGGATTTTTTTTTTTTTGCTTAGATTGATGGACGAGCTCACAGCCCACCTGATGTTAAGTGGTTACTGGAGCCCATAGACATCTACAACGTAAATGCGCCACCCACCTCGAGATATAAGTTCTAAGGTCTCACTATAGTTACAACGGCTACCCCACCCTTCGAACCGAAACGCATTACTGCTTCACGGCGGAAATAGGCGGGGTGGTGGTACCTACCCGTGCGGACTCCCAAGAGGTCCTACCACCAGTGATTACGCAAATTATAATTATAGATAAAATAATATAATAATATAATAAGATAAAATAATAGATCGATGCTGGTGCTGACATAACACCTTCTAGTAGTATTTTTCTTTCTCTATATCTGTTAAAGTTTTTCAATGAATATCCCTATTCTTCAGTTTGAACACATTCTCGATACAAGTGAACTTTGTGTTAACGAATGTAAGTCTTGAGGAGTCAGTGATTATAGTTGAATTTCGATCGTTTTGGGCGAATATCAGCCAATTTAAAACAACGTTCAAAAATTGTCAAGTTGTCACTACCAATTTTGGTACCATTAAATTTTGACATATTACAGATTCCTAATATAAATGTGATATATTTGTTTGTTTTTTTTTTATTTAATTAATTTAATGTCATTAGATCAGACACATATTGCATGTAGAATTGACGAGTAGTTATAGTCTTATAAATATTTAAATACGTGTTCTGTAAATTCTCTGAGGAACAGTCTGAGGAATTAGCTATTTTTCTAAAATTTTGCTCATCCACATTAATTAATTTTAATAAAATTTCCAAATCATATTTATATTACGAGATATGTATTCCGAAATGCAAATAAACTCTTTTCGCAGTTTGAACATTAAGCTCGATTCAAGTTATTATTGAAAGGTAAGGCAGCGATTGTACTATAGACTTGACACTTAGAACTCATGTATCAAGGCGGCATTTACCTTGCCGATGTCAATGAGTTCCGATCCCTTAACACCAGCTGTGAGCTCGTTCACTCGTCCAACCAATAACAAAAAACACCTACTGTCATGTGTCCTAGTTTGTAGAAAGTAATTGTAAAATAAAAATGGGACTTCGATCTTATGTATTAAAGTGGATTTGTGATCTCTACTTAATTCGTAATGGTTACCCACCCACTTAATTCAGAGGATCGCGGGGTCATCCGCCAACCTAAGCCAATAAGGCAAGCCTGAAAAAAACTGTGGATCCACCCGTCTATCAGCATACGATCGTTTTTATTGCCTTCTACTTAATTAAAAATATTAACCCAGACATTTCGTAAAATTAATAAACTTTAATTGGTTGTGTCGTAAAAAAATAACGTTTTTCAATACATTATCTTATATTAATATTAATTATAAATATTATTTATTACGAGAAAACGTTTGAAAATTTTAATTTAACACACATATTTATGTTTTAGTGGTTTTGTATGTATTAAAACATCTAGCCATACGCCCTGACTTCGCACGAATGCATTAGGGAATAAACTACATAGCTCATGTAATTAATCGAAGTTATAGATGAATAGTGTCACTCCCGGATCCCGGGATGGCTTTGTCCGGAACAGAGGCACCTTTCCGGGACAAAAAATCCGGATACACTACGCACACAATTCCGTTCGCCACATTCACAGTAGTATCTCTTAAAGGCACACTGGCATCCACCAGTACACTGGTACTGATACCACTGGTACACAGGTACACTTCCATAATTGAGTTATTAATGAATAAAGGATAAATTAGAACTTTGCCTCTTAAACAGTATACAGATAAACCAATAAGGCACCCTCATAGATGAACCTCACGTATCAAATAATAATACTTAGATTTAAATTCGTTTTCTTCTATTAAGCAATTTTAATTCAGACATTGTTTAGAATAAAAATCGATTTTTCTCAACTTAAAAGTAATATAGTATATTTAAACTATTTAGAAGATAATATATTCAGGGAAGTCGTAGGAAAATTGATTGTGAGATCTCGAAAAACTTTTTTTTTTATTGCCCTACGGCCACGAGCATACGGCCCACCTGATGGTGAGTGGTTACCGTTGCCCATGGACTTCAGCAATGCCAGGGGCAGAGCCAAGCCGCTGCCTACCGTCAAGCCGCTGCCTACCGCCAAGCCGCTGCCTACCGTCAAGCCGTTGCCTACCACCAAGCCGCTGCCTACCGCCATCAACTAGCGAGTGATGACGATTAGCATCAACTGTCATTAAGTATGATAGACTTTAGATTGGCCAATTAAAATAATCTACTAAATACAGGCTAATACATGAGGAATAAAAGGTAGAATAAGTTGGACAGTCCTTTTTCTCTGTGTGTCCTCAGCGCGGACATCTCCTAGAAAGGGAAAAAGAAACATTGATTTTATTCCACTTTCATACGAAATACCAAAGCAAAGTCCTGATATCCTAACCTATCGATCACCATTTATCACGCATACAGTAAACCTGTAATGAAGCCACATGCTCAGGAATTAGATCCACGATGCAGAAATAAGTTCGTATAATAAAAATTAAAAGTTATTATTTACGTTATCACTGGCATTAGGGCGTCTTACGTGCTCGCATGGGTATATACCAGCACCATGCCTACTTTTATCGCGAACCAATAACGCATTCTGATTTGAAGGGTAAGGTAGAAGACGTACTATAGAACTGAGGCTTAGAACTCATGTCTCAAGGTGAGTGGCGGCATTTACCTTTATTGTATAGTATGGACTCCGGTAACCGCTTAACATCAGAGGGACCGGCTCATTCTTCATTTGTCTAAATAAATCTAAATAAAAACCTGCACGCATTTAAAGGAAGATTAAAAAGAGGATTCCGGAGTAAACACAATGTAATAATTACTATTGATATCTAAAGGTTCTAAAGGTTCTAAGATTCAAAAGATTCCGAACAAGCGAAAAGACACCACCGCCCAGCCCATTTCTGCCGCGAGGAAGTCATGCCTTCCGGTTCGAATTTGGAGACAAATACAATACAATTGAGATTTCGGCCGTCATGTCTGAAGATGGGTGACATCATTCATGTTCTATGCCCTCTAATGCCCACTTCACACAAGGTAGATGGTCAGATCATAAACCAATCGAGAATAATAAACCCAAATCTTGAAACGTCAATATGAAAACATAATTTAAAAAACTTTTTTTCTTCCAAATTAAATTAATCGAATATTATAATCAGATTATTAATGAAGCGAACAATCAATTATTCGTATATTTCGAATTATGAATAATATCGTAATCTGACATCAACATAACTAGCATATAATTACAAGGAAATAAAAACCGGTCGTCATAATATTGATTATATAGTTTTTCGTATAAATTATATGCCATAAACAAGTATGGCGGTGTGATGACGTCATTTGCTAATTGTAAACAATGTTTCCAGGTTTCAGTTACACTTGTCGATTCAGTGATGGTATTTCTCACGCTCTTCTTCTTGCAATAATAATCTTATTTAAAACTTTAATAATGTTCATACAAAGAAAACACAGGAAAATAAATGCGCGTGTAGTTTATCATTTATCTATTTAAATTTATTTACGTAATATAAGTATTAAAAATACATATATAAAATACTACTGTGTCAAGAAAGCTCCGGGAAAAGATTAATAATCCAAAAAATATTAGGTATTCATCCTAAATTTATTTTATGACCTTTAAAGTATGCTCCTTAAGAAACAATACGCTTACGCCAAAAATTATCCTTTATAGCTTCTATCGAATACTCGTAGTAGCCTAGTAGTATTCTATTGTACAGTAGGGACCTGGAAGTGGTAATCTGAGTTTAGGAAAAAGAAAGATGTTGGCTGGAGTCATATCTGGCGAATAAGGTGGCTGTTTCTTTATGGTATTTGTTGAATTTTTTGGTCAAAAATTCGTTCACAATGATGGCCTTGTTTGAAAATTATTGTGGTACAAAGTCCAAGAATTTTCTTTTCACAAATCTGGCCTTTTTCGTCGAATTAAATTCTTAAACGTCGCAAACCGCTCAAATAATTTTCTTTATGTATACCATAATTCCGGGTTCTTTTTTTTCTCTAATTATTCTAGTGACCTCGAGGGGTTATACTAGATTCACCGAGCGAGTAGGTGAGCTCACGGGGCTCTAATCTGGGGACGTTGCTAACACTAGCCCTAGCAAGAGCAATGCTTCGCAGAATCTACGACCGGATCGGTAACGCGACCCACTGAAAAGATCCAGTGAGAAATTCAGTGGGCTTCCAGTTGCACAGCACCGAGATAGTCAGAGAAAACAGTCAACTTGTCTTTGACTTTTGATCGACTTTGGCGTGGTTTTTAGGTTTCGGTTTAATTGGAAGGCGCCACTTCGAACCTTGTTGACCAATTTGTATATCAAACTCGTAAATCCACGTTTCGTCACCAGTAATAATACCTTTCATGAAGGTTGGTTCGGAAAATTGACTTGTTCTACCCAAGCTATTATTTGAAATGGTCGCGGAACACAAAATTTTCGGTGGCTATCTCCCTTAAACTTGAATAAGGAATTTCGCTCACTGTTTCCTTCACTTTTGCGATTCTAATATCAGTTGCAGACGTTGATGCCCTATCAGAGCGAGGCAAATCTTCTATCACACCTTGACCGCCTTTAAAGGTTTGTACCACCATAAGCGCGTGTTTTTAACAAAATCAATTCACCGCAGGCCTTCTGTAACATTTTCATTGGCGATGCAAGGCAAGCTCTTTGTTCGATGTTTTTGTCCATTATGTAATTGGCAATACACACTAGAAATTATAGAAATAAAACAGCACTGTATTGAATCTAAATAGCAGATGCAAGTCAAACTCCGCGCCAAAATGGAAAACAGCTGTGCCAATCTAAAAACAACAAAAACATTTGAATTTGTAACTATTATAAAATCATCCAGTCCCGATACTTATTTGACTGAATACACCATTTAAAGGTACTGCTTATTTAAAAATGAAATATTGTGCAAACCTTATAATTCGAGACCAAATTGGAGATTTGACAGTGAAAAAAAAAACTTGACCAAAATTGAGACATAAAAATTTTCCCTAAATTTCCCTAATTTTCACTTTTCTAAATTTTTCCCTAAAAAGCTTCTACCGAGTTCTCGACAGAAGATCTTTCGCCGTTCTGCTCGGTAAATTGTCAATTTGTACATTGTTGTTGGAAATTTATGCTTTATAAAAACGTACCTTGAAAATGTCGTTAGCGCCTTTTAGGTTTTTGTCAAATAGGCTTTATATTAGCTAATATAGCTACCCCTACACATCTATTCCTTATACATTACGATTACACGTAATGATTATACAGTAGTGCGATAACTTTTATGCATCAGAAGATGTATAATTATATTTTATTTTAATTATACCGTTGAATTCGAGCTACAGCTGATTCTTTCGTCACGTTGCGTGTAGGGCTGTACACATTTTTCGGTAAAATACACATAATAAATTGCGATTTTAAAATTTGTCTCTTACGAATAAGTGGCACTACCACCTGTCTCCATTTTCTGAAACGATTTCATTGCAACCCTCATTACGTATGGAACGACAGTAGTGCAACTGTAATACGGTAATGTAATACGTCTGATAATTTGTACTACCCTCCCATTTTTCTTTTTTTGATTGTATTTGATTAACGATTATCAGCCGTGTGTTATCCTACTTATCCTTACAGGCCTCATTTGCAACAGGACGTTAGACAGTTCTAGGGGAGTAAGGAACCATGCAAGGGAATTCAATTCAAAACTGGCAAGTTAAAAAAACTATAGATGATCTATAGATGAATGATAGAACTATAGATGAATGATAGAATTGTGGGCTTATTCCACATTCCATGCACACACATTTACTCTTTACAATATAATATTTATATAATATATTTATTTAATATAATTATTAATACACACAGAGTATACATTCACACATATAACATATATATTAATATATTATTACTACATTACATATAAAACAGACATACACACACGACAATTTATCGTACCGCGTTAATCAGCTGGTCGCCCGTTCGTTTGCGCTGTGGACACGCGCGCTTGAACGAAATGTCGCGGGTAGCTGGGAAACATACTCTTGCGCAGCTGATCGCGGCTAGCCACGCCCCCGGTCGAAACTTACCTCGTACTGAACGCACGTCGCTTTTGCTAATTCTATACTGTTGTATTGTTTTCGAAGCTTTTGCCTCACTTGTGATAACGCGCTTTCTTTGTGTTTATCGTTACTGTACTGTCGTGTAAAGTGTCTTTCTTCTGTGTACTGTTTATAAACTGAATCTCATCTGTGCTCGTAACCTTCAATTCTTCATAATTATAATAATATAGACTGTTTTGTATTTTGGTGTGGACTAAGTGTAACTTTTAATAAACATTTAATTAGTGTGCAAGGTGTCGTATTTAATTTATTATCCGAACACCGACGGCGCCTACTCAGGTACTTACATACCTTTACCACATTACGATACGCGTCCGGACGACGCATACATACTCCAACCACATCTGTACGGGAGACTACAATTCTCGTCTATACTGGTGACCCCTGAAGAACACCATAATGAGCAGCAGTGATTCTGTCGAGACCGCTGGTTCTCATGGAGGTAGCAGCGTAAAACCCCGACGAACGAAAAAAATGCGCGCTTCCACTGTACACGACAACGACATTTTGCCGTCCGACATTCGGAAGTTTAATTTGAAGGTGCCTCCGTTTTCTCCAGAAGACCCAGAAATTTGGTTCGCACTTCTAGAAGGTCAATTCGAAAACTATGGTATTACAGAGGACCACGTCAAGTTCAACAACGTTATCACTAACCTAGATATTCCTCATGCGAAGGCGGTAAAGGATATTATCGTGCATCCTCCGACCAGCAATCGCTATGATAAAATTAAGAGCGAGCTCATCAGACGTCTCTCCGCCTCCCATGAAAAGAAGGTCAAGCAATTGCTAACTCACGAAGAGTTGGGTGACCGAAAACCATCGCAGTTTCTGAGGCATCTTATGGACCTGGCCGGACCGTCCGTTCCACATGAGTTTATCCGAACTATCTGGAGTAACCGCCTGCCGAACAGTATCCAGACGGTACTAGCATCGCAGCCTACCCATTCGCTAGAACAGCTGTCGGACCTTGCTGACCGAATACAGGAAATAACTACTCCATGCAACGTCGCAGCTACTTCGACATGTCAGATTCCCGGATTTTTATCGCCCCTAACCAGGTCTCTGGGGGGGAGTGATGTGGGCTTATTCCACATTCCATGCACACACATTTACTCTTTACAATATAATATTTATATAATATATTTATTTAATATAATTATTAATACACACAGAGTATACATTCACACATATAACATATATATTAATATATTATTACTACATTACATATAAAACAGACATACACACACGACAATTTATCGTACCGCGTTAATCAGCTGGTCGCCCGTTCGTTTGCGCTGTGGACACGCGCGCTTGAACGAAATGTCGCGGGTAGCTGGGAAACATACTCTTGCGCAGCTGATCGCGGCTAGCCACGCCCCCGGTCGAAACTTACCTCGTACTGAACGCACGTCGCTTTTGCTAATTCTATACTGTTGTATTGTTTTCGAAGCTTTTGCCTCACTTGTGATAACGCGCTTTCTTTGTGTTTATCGTTACTGTACTGTCGTGTAAAGTGTCTTTCTTCTGTGTACTGTTTATAAACTGAATCTCATCTGTGCTCGTAACCTTCAATTCTTCATAATTATAATAATATAGACTGTTTTGTATTTTGGTGTGGACTAAGTGTAACTTTTAATAAACATTTAATTAGTGTGCAAGGTGTCGTATTTAATTTATTATCCGAACACCGACGGCGCCTACTCAGGTACTTACATACCTTTACCACATTACGATACGCGTCCGGACGACGCATACATACTCCAACCACATCTGTACGGGAGACTACAATTCTCGTCTATAGAATGATTTTTATTTTTTATTCAGGAGGAAATTTTCAAACTTTCGCTTTCGCGTTGGGGCAGTAAGTGAGACATTTTGTAGTTGAACTAATTAAGCGCGAGCTCTCAACAGCCCGCGCTTGAAACTCGGATGAAAGAGAACCCAACCGTCGTGGGCGGTATGGAAGCAAGAGAATGCCTTTCTCCCGCCACCTCACCCCGACCCAGGGAACACCGAAGTGACGCACATCAGCCACGACCACTCTGAAACCACCACCATTCCATGACCACTATTCGAAACCCATACAGATGGCACTGCCAACTGGTACCACACAGCTACGACAATAAGCAGCCACAAGTCTGAACCGATACAAATGAGGACAAGGTTCCGCACCTAGAATTTGGGGTAGACTGAGAGCTTGATATATCATGTCTACACCCTTTATTTACTTTAGTTATTTATTTTCTACTAATTCGTATCCTCTTTGATCATACACGCTTAAGCCATTAAATTAGTAGGAAAAAAGTAAGACAAACAAAAAAAATATTTCGGAAAATTTAATTCAATCTCATCAACATTTCGACTCGCACCACTGTAAGTTTATATTATTGCACTTTTACGGCGTCGGCTCTGTAAACCGTACAAAGTTGGCGACAATTAAAATAATACGCTTCTCGGTACGCCCGAGCCTATTATTAGGTTTGTAATAAACCGTAATTTGTGCTCTTTCAATACCTGCATGCGCTAATTAACGTTTATTTGTGGCTTGATTGCTCCGTGATACGCAGTTTCTTGAAATGAAATTAAATAAAACAGTTTTTTGCGTGGCTTTTGTTTTAAGGTCATTTTTGACGGGCAGTTGATATGCAAATGGATAGTCTTACGGTTCGCTGTAGATGATAGCAGCAACGAACTGTCGTGACAAGCGATCACAAACTCTACTGTATTGACATAAGGGTTATAATACTTCATACTGAATACAAAATAGGTTCGCGAAATAATTAGACAAAAATAATTTGATATAATAATGACCGTATGGTATACATTTTATGCATATGATTTGATTACACGCTTTTCGCACCATCGTATGTATCTTTTGTGAACATAATTCAGGCAGACATAATAATGGAAAAAATGAATACTTATATCAAAATTAAACAATGTCATACGTAATAAAAAATAACATACGTAGTAAAAAAATCAATACGTAAAAAATATCTATATTAGTCATTTGCCAAAATGAAACAAACAAAAATCTTTTCTGTCTGAATTTCTTATCTCTCGCATTATTTTCAATCGTAAGCTTAAGTAGCCCACGATACCGAATAGCTAATAAAAAATATATAACAAGCTTTTTAGTTGAATCGCAAAAATGTGAATTTGATCTGTTAATGCAATAAGTCATAGATAACAGAAGTGATCTTGTGAAGTGGAGCAATTATCACTCATTCGTCATTCGCCTTTACTAGATTCGTATAAGGCAGGGATGTAATTATTTCAAAAAACAAACTTCTATCCTTACACGGTTATGTATTAATAAGGAAATAATAATAATAATAATATTGGTTGGTTCGAAGTAAGTATCAGTTGAATGGAAATATTTTAAATGTATTCAACTGATAATTATTTTTAATAAAGTATTTTTATTTGATTTGTTTTGGTAATTTTAGGTATGTTTCAATGATACTATGTACATGTCGGCGTTACGCCAGGGTTTTCACATATAAGTTCTTTTACAATGAAAACACAATACAATTCTATAAAACTTTAACACTACTTGTTCATTACAAAAAGCCACGTCTTAGTTCTTACACAATTAGCCATTTTGTGATGGTTATAGCAACTACAACTTCCTTTTTACAAACAAATGCAATTACTGCGAAACAATTCACAAAATATAGCTTAATATTCACAAAACATATTTTAGTGATTTATAAATGACTGACATTAATTTATTTTACTTTTAACTTATATAAACTAACATTGTTATTGTCCAGCCTAATAATAGATGGCGCCAACATCATTTGCATAACAATTACAATACTTCATTAATTAATTAATGTTAATTGTAATAGAAATTATTATTAATATTTATGCTTTATTAATATTTAATTATTTATACAGTCATTTGTGTTTTTAAACAATAATGTAAACAATAACCATATTGATTCACATCAAAACAGTGTCTAAATATTAAATATGGTAGAACAACAGTTTCATCTTGCTAATAATAAATGAATATTAATATAGAATAAACTAAACTATATATTATTATGTTCATTATTGCCAATAGTGCCCATATACACATATGGGCTTGTTGTTGCCTGAAAAAAAAAAAAACATTAATTAAACAGTATGACGTCATCGTTTCTATAGGTTAATGTGCCCTGCATTGTAAGACCGCACGTGTGAGTACCACCCAGCCAATTTCTGCCTAGAAGCAGAAATGCGTTTCAATTTGAAGGGTGTAACGGCAGTTGTTACTATAAAGCTGAGACTTACAATTAGAAATCATATCTCAAGTTGAGTAGCGGAATTTACGTTCTCATATCTATAGGCTTAGTTAAAGACTTACCACTAGACAGGCCGAGAGTTGTTTTTTTTTTTTATTGTTTATATGGGTGGACGAACTCACAGCCCACCTGATGTTAAGTGGTTACTGGAGCCCATGGACATCTACGACGTAAATACGCCACCCACCTTAAGATATAAGTTCTAAGATCTCAGTATAGTTACAATGGCTGCCCCACCCTTCAAACCGAAACGCATTACTGCTTCACGGCAGAAATAGGCAGGGCGGTGGTACCTACCCGCGCGGACTCACAAGAGGTCCTACCACCAGTAATTACGCAAATTGTAATTTTGCGGGTTTCATTTTTATTACACGATGTTATTCCTTTGCCGTGGAAGTCAATCGTGAACATTTGTTGAGTACGTAATTCATTAGAAAAATTGGTACCCGCCTGGGATTCGAACACAGGTGCATCGTTCAACACGAATGCACCGGACGTCTTATCTCTTAGGCCACGACGACTTCACAAAAACAAAAAAGATTTCGACACTATCGAAATGAAACTCAAAGGAAACTCCGAATGATTATCCAGTTTATTCTTTAGTTTATAGAAATACTCACATATTCGTGGTACCACATTCGAGAACATTCATTAGAAATCCTTGATCCCTTTGGTTGCACTCAATTGTAACCCTTTACTCTACATTCGATAGATATTCACGATCTACAAGATACTCCCTTAATAATTATAATAATTTAACAAATTTGAATTATACGTATCATTCGTTCGAAGTAAAAAAAAACCGCGAATTCAATAAAATACGTGCTATTATATAGTGACGTGTCTGGCATAATATCGATGTTTTAATTTATCGATTAAGCGATACTCGCGACCCGTTCGTGAGTGCGTTTATGGAACGCAGATGTTCAAAGGGTTTGCATTAATTTTTGCCTCTGGCAACGTTTTCCGGTACCACGTTTTTGTTCGTGCGCAAGTAGATGAATTTAAAAAACAAAATTAAAATTCGATTACAAAAAAATAATTATTATCATCAATATTTTTTATCTGTCATAATTTAGATTAATGTTGATATTCGTAGGTTTCGTCACGTAAAATGCACTACACTCACTTTATTTCTGCAACTTGAGACTTCCGAAGTAAACACTAAATGCTGAAGACAGGATATTAACAATCAACTTCGCGCACTGCGCTATTTACCACAATTGTGGCACGCATCATAAAATACTGTAAAGTCAATTGGGAATGCAAGAAACAGAAGCTCCTGATATAGTTACTGATAGCCCAATAGAGAACAACCAATTAATTGGAGTGTCCACCCTAAATCACCGTATCGTAATGTTTTAGCTGCACAACTCTTCAGCAGACAAGCTTCATTTACTCTACCGTAGTTAAGAAGATGAAAAAACATTAAATTTTATAGAAGATTAATATTTATTTTATGTTATACCGAAACATTATTTGGGAAACTTTTAATTTGAATTTTCTACTTATTTCTTCAGAAATGGTAAACTTCGCAAATAATCTTTCAACTTCTAATACAGAGTGCATAAAAGTTAGGGGTAGAATTTTGCAAACAGGCCACGTACGTGTACGTATAAATAAAAGCATCTAGGTATAAGAAATTTTAAGCCCTCAGACACAGCCCACTGAGTTTCTCGCCAGATCTTCTCAGTGGGTCGCGTTTCCGATCCGGTGGTAGATTCTGCGAAGCACGACTCTTGTTCGTGTTAGCAACGTCATCAGGTTTGAGCCCCGTAAGCTCACCTACTAGTTAAGGCGACGCTGATATAGCCCCTCAAGCCTATCAGCTCAGGTAGAAAAAAAAATTAAGGTTTGCCCAAATCTAACTACAATAGCTTTACAAAACAATAGCTTAATGTTCGTTAATCAACTAAAAAAATACAGACAATCATAGTTTCGGAAAACTATTTCGAATTAATTTATTCAGAATACAAAAAAACGAGTCGCGGACGTAATTAGTTTACCTTTGTCAAGAAACATAAACATATTTTTTGGTTTTTGCCATTTTAAACGCATTTTGTAAACAAGAATTTATTAAATTAATACAGACAATTAAAGGTTTTGCGCACTGTAAATACTATACTAACAATTTTTATCGTAAACCGTTGATTAAATTACTTTTATAATTACTTTTTCACTTGGACATGAGAATGCAGTCGTATCTGTTTCCTGGAAATATTCTTGAATTGTTTCTGCATTTGCAACACATGCAGAAACCGTTATTAACGTATAAATATATAAAAAAACATTTAATGTCTTTAAAAAACCTTCTAACATATATTATTGCTTTTACGGAGTTTCCAGAAATTTTGAAATTTCTCCATCCTTTCCTATTCCTGAACAAACAAAAATTTTATCCGGATTCCGAACTCGGGACCACCAAGGTCTCCGCTTAATCTCCTTTAACTACGAAACTTATGTTTTACTAACATATTTTCAAGGAATCCACACTTAAAATCCTTTTAAATTAACGCGACAATCTCTTTTAAACTTTAGCTCGTTAACTATCGCCACGTAATTTACTATCGAGCCGAAGGCACGCGAGAAATCCGAAACATTCAAATGTGAAAAATAAAAGCATGATATTCAGAAATCTTGACTCCAAATAAAGTGCTGATAACTTAACAAATGACTGATGTTTCTGGAATTTAAAACATGACTTTTGTCGCACATAAATGAAAGCTTTAAGTTAACGGACTTAGAGTTTAATTTCGTTTGCGATTCTTGTGTTTTCCTAAAGGTTGACAAGGATATAAAAGGATTTAAGAGTGAGAGTTATCACGGGGACCCATTTGGAGCGCACGCGCCGGTCCACAGACTGACAAACGAAAAAAAAGAAAGGACTCATAAAAAGAATAAGCTGTCCCTTGTGTGATGGCAGAACTTCTGTAGTGTTTACTATTAACGGTTGAAAATTTCTAATTACTATCATGTTATAAAAATATTGGGTAAAAACTACAAAAAAACTATGAAAATTCCAGAAGCAAGTTTAGGACCAAACACCTGGGGCAGTTGAATAACGAAATACTTCAATAAAATCGTATGTGCTATTTGGCGTAAAATTTCTTTTTTGATTCAGGAAAACAAATACATTCTGTTCTACTTTTAGTAGTTATGATTCATTAGGAAAACCCTTGCTGTTGACACACTTTCCGAAAATAATAATATTAAATTAATCAGAATCACTTAATATTCTAAAGTGAATTAATTAATTCAATTTTTCCTAGTATAAACGTAAAAAAACTAAATTAGCATTAAAAATATTTTCTTGTAAAAATAATTGGAGTTTCTAAATCTTATAACGACCGTGAAATATGAACGTGAATATTTCATCATCTGACTTGAAGATTGTGCTCCTTTTTATAAAACAAATTTATCTGCTTACATTTTAACATTAGGCGGGTAACGATACTGAACCTCGTAAATCAAATAAAAACATCACTTTATAATAAGTAAAGTGATTATATATCATTAAAAACCGAAATTTAACATATCGACGCTTGAAAGGCAAACGTCACTAAGCGACAATGCGTGAACTTTACAGTAGACTAATTTAAAGTTGAAATACCTGAAATCAAAATTTATTTTAACGAATCCAGCTGTAGTAGAATCTAGCTAGTAGCTGTAGGATTGAAATAATTTTAATAGACCTAGAAATATATTTTTTTTGCGCATCGAATATGATTATTATTGCCTATCATTTATGTACAAAGCAGTTATTGTCGCTTAGTCACTTTTGCCTTTCAAGCGTCGATATGCTGATCTTGCTATTAATCCTATAAAGAAACAAGATAGAGATAATATCTTCAAAGATATCTTATATTCAAAATCTGCAAGAAACGGGAGCTGTATTTCGGATCTAAGAAAATTGGGAATATTTTTATACATTTCAATCTTTAACAAACCCTATACAATTAACATTTTCGCTATTTTGGATATCTTGCGATTTCTCGCCATCCCTTAAAGCGTACTATTAAAGACTACTCACGAAGCTTTGCGGGTAATTTGCTAGATAATTACTTACCTTATCTGTCTAATTAAAACACCATTTGGCACACATATACCGTATTGTTATTGTCACTTTGTTCTGATGTTATCTACGCGTGATACTTGGTTGCATTTCCTAGTTTTTTTATTATTTTTTATTATGAGAATTAAAATCATTAAGCTTGCTCTGGATAGATATGGCTTATACTGAGCACCTATAGCGCTTAAAAATACACAAGAATATATGGGAGATAATGTTTAGGAAGATGTACTTACGGTACACATATACCGTATTGTTATTGTCACTTTGTTCTGATGTTATCTACGCGTGATACTTGGTTGCATTTCCTAGTTTTTTTATTATTTTTTATTATGAGAATTAAAATCATTAAGCTTGCTCTGGATAGATATGGCTTATACTGAGCACCTATAGCGCTTAAAAATACACAAGAATATATGGGAGATAATGTTTAGGAAGATGTACTTACGGTTGTTTCAAAATACGCTTTTTTTGCGTACGCCAAAGAGTCCCGTCATAGCTTCTTCTAGAAACCTCTTTAATCTTTCGAGCATCTATGCTTCCACAATACTAGATGTGAAGCCCAGTTATTGGTCTCCTGCGTCTATACAAGCTCTGCTCAGAAGAATAAATAAGTGTTTATTATGTAGCCTACAACCGGTGATAGTACCAACCCTTATTATTATCTTTTGTTCTTATACTTGAAATGGTCGTTCGGTTAACACTTGGTATTCCAGTGTGATCTGATACCAGCAGCTTTTTGTGTATTTTGTGTATGTGTGGCTTTTACTGCGTTTATTGTCGTGATGTTTTTACATTGTAACCAATAAATAAGCCGATTGTTTTATGCAATTAACACATTTCAATTTAACAACCTTAAGTGTTAATTTCTCGACTTTTTTTAGGTTTTCGCAAAAATGTTCTATCATACCAAGTATCACGTCATGGTATTTAAGCTTTCAGAAAAACATTATTTTGTCGTTTTTCTTTTTACCAGCTATTTCTCAATCATTACATACAATTAATCTATTTAGCATAACAGAACAAAATGTAACACTAAAACAGTTCATTCATGCAATACAACTTTAATTGTTTATTAATTTGTATTTAATTTTTATACCTACTGAATAAATTTTACCTCAAGGCTGAAAGTTCAGCTCTAAGTGCTGGTATTTTCCCTAATTGCATCATTCAGCAATTTTCTTACTCTTTTAAATAAATAAATATTATTTTTCTTGTAATTCATTCATGGTTTTTTGGATCTTCCTCTAGGTCCATTCACATTTACTTTTTACACTCACACTTAGATATTTTTTACCTTGCCTCATTACCCTTGCATCAGCAAACCCCAATACATCAGTCAAATGTTATTATGATGTCCTAAATTTAGAAGCATTTGTAAAGATACCTGAAGAAAATCACAATAGTTGCCAAATGCTTCTAAAATATTTTAACTACATTTGTGTATAAAAAGAACAAGGTTTTTGCTATTACAAACCACAAATAAGCAGAAGAATTACAAAACGCTTAATCTCCATTGTCATTTACATAATGAACACCTAAAGTAACAATCGTTGGAACTTCCCCTAAAGAGAAGCCATGATCCGTAGCTTACCTGCCGAAATTTAGGGTCTATAATTCAAATCAATTTATGCTACCTCGGTAAACGCATGACACTGTCCAATTTCACCCTTTTTTATGTAATTACATGCACATTAGACCATCGGCTGTCCAACTTACACAACATTCACTTTGCCCTTCTGTCATCTGTGTATCATTATATCCAGTTCAATATGAATTACAAAAGAAGTAGAGAGTGGTATTATATTTTTCTTTCCTGCAGTAGATAAGCAGGTAAGTGCTGTACGTTGGGATGGGTCTTTAACATCATCGGTCACCGAGTACCACATATCCCGCGCGCTTCCTGGATTAAGGAACCTGGAGGAGGTTCGGCCTTCCGCCGAAAAAAGGTAATGTATGGTGCTTTTAGTATCAAGATGTTTTCTTTCGCAGCCACGAGATGTGGTGTCTAAGTCTTCATCATTTTTATCGAATTTAATTTATTTCTATAATATTTATAAAACTAATATGTACATACATATTATGTATATAATTATAAGATTTATAAAATAACTAGATAAGTTCCGCTGTACCACTTGCTTTAAAATTAGAATCACCAATTTTAGGTTAGATTAAGTTATAAAAGTTTTAAAATTTTTGAAAATTACGTATCGAACTATATAGGTAGCAATGAAAAAAAGAAGTATCTTCCGTTTTACGCGCTACCAAATTCTCGTGTACAAAACAATTACAATCACTAATATTATTAAGAACTACTAAAGCCGCGTTACAGGAGAACAACGTCCTTTTACCCTTTCGTTAAGACACGACACGACTAATAATTAGCCTACCATTAAGCCACACGCATCGCAGTGACCAAATGGGTATATTTTTTGCCGGACTGCCAAATTGCCCGACCGGGAACCGAGCTTGTGCATATTAAAACCACATTAGTACCCGTAATAATGTAGTTAATATCGACCATTATTGACGTGTGTGAGACTTTACGACTGTTGTTTGTTATATTGACACGTTCTTAGCGAACCTACTTAGCTGAAACTTGTTAAACTGAACTCCCCTTATATCTTTGTTCTTCGAATTCTTTTCGCTGTTAAATCTTGTTTATGTTTTTTATTCTATGCAGATGTGCGTCTTTTAATCGATTCAATTGATGATTGCACTCCATGGAAAGCTTCTGGCGCCAAACTGAGAACTGACGATGGTCATACGTTTTTTGTTTCAACAATCGAGAGCATTTCTAGTTCAGCGTAATTCCCACTTTGGGCAAAAATATACGTATCTCTCTCTAGTTATAATAGTAGAGAGAATCCCAGTTTTGGGCTAAACGATCGTGTGTGATTTGTTTCGAATTTTTTATTTTATATAATATTCTACTATCACGATAATGGACACAGTAAAACTAGGAGAAGAACTCATTGGGAAAGAAAAAAATGAGGAGTTGAAAATGCTGATTATCAGTGCGTTAATATTTGTTTTAAACTTTTATCTGTTAGATCAACTAGCCTTTTCCTCCTGGGATGGATGTAATATTCTCTGCGTAAACCCTGTCCCGCCGTCTCAATAGCTCCGACTGGGTTCCCACCCGGTCCGGGGTAGGGCGCCGGCTGTGAGTGGCAGTTTTTAGTGAGGTTCAACTCCCACATACCCCACCCGCCGCGCGGGTGGGGATCCGGCGATTTTCTCCTGTGGAAAAAAAAAAGCCTTTTCCTCCTGACTCGCTGCTAAACAATCGTGTGCATTATACCTATTACATATTTATAGGTATCTATGACACATTACCTATTCTTTTATAACTGGTACTTGTATAGTGGCGTCTTAGGTGTGTACGGCTCTTAGATTGAACCTATTTAATTGCTGACGGAACTGATTTTGAGTGGAATACCTTTTAAAAATAACGTTTAAACAATTTTATACCTAAAATTTTGTAAACATACACAAATAAATCATTTTTGAATAAAACAATACAAATTTAGTTTTATCCAAATCCATTATATTTAGTCCATAATACATTTTCATGACATACACTCGTCAACGTGACATAAATAAATGGCTTCAAAGCGTTTTCTTACCATGAAACAACAAAACGTAACAACCTCATTAGTGTGGAATACTTTTACAATGATCACACAGTAAATATTAGATTACCACAAATTACACTAGACAATAAATGAGGCAATACAATTTGTTTAGCGTTATCTGTACGATCAACCAAAAGTAAAGGTTAGTAGAATGAATGTGTTGGTACAATCGTTGACAAAATAAATGAAAAATATTTCTAATGTTTATTTAGTACACTCTTGGGAGAACGTCTGACATTTTTTCATTGAATGGAAGAAAAACCTTGTTGTGTGAATTATCCTTTTGGGTGCTCTCTTGGTGCTTTTAGACATTCCAAGCACCGGTCACCGTTCTCTTCGAACTTATAGAGAAGTTAATTTGCACGTGGAAATAAATAGACTTGCAACTTAACTGATAGCCACACACTCTGAGTTCCCCGTGGAATCTTCTCAGAAGATCGCCACTCTGATTAGATCCGATTAGATCCGAGTGGATTCAGTGAAGCACTGCTCTTGCTTGAGCATATATTAGCAAATTATTTCAAGATGAGAAGTTACCAGTCAAAATTAAGTTATTAGAGTGAAGTATATATTAATACCCCTCGAGACTAGTGGCAGATAGGAATACTAAAAACAAATGTGTTTGTGTAGTACTAGTGATCTATCAAACGCATATAACTCTGTTAGATACTAAATACATTAAGGACCACGGCTCCTGGAACTGGACTGTAGATTTTTGTACTGAGAAATAGATATTGATTCGATATATCTAGATTAATTTTGTCAACATTTCCAGTGGTGTAAACGATGGAATAATATTCGAAGACAACAGATCCAAATACTCACTAAAAACCTAGTTTAATTCATTTATGATACGCGAACTTATTGAAAATTAAATTGTTTAATGTTTTTTGCAACATCCAATGTCATTGAGTTGTATGCGTTTTCATACTAAAAACATCCATTTTTCAATTACTTATTCTCATATTTCATCAGATTCCGATGGTTTGCACTTATCGAAAAACTGGTGGCCTAATATTGAAGACGAAACCCCAAGCCACTACAAACTGTAGTAACTCAAGATACTCATAGCCTAACAACTTCGTGAGTGAGTGTACAAAACTAATAAGGAATAGTTACCGAAAACATTTGTATTACCTGACATTATTGGATTAATGTTCGAACGAAATTGCTCAATAAAAACTCACTACTAACGTTCGTAAACTCACAATCAAATTATTGGCTGCGTTGATGGATGTCTTCATACGATTCGGTATAAAACTATATCAATCATTATCGTGAAATTTCGTGTTTGTATTACGCAATTATCGAGATTAGTAAGTTTGTTTATACGTTTTTAACGTGTCAATAGTTGTGTGCTTTATAAATGCTTCGTGCTAGCCCATATAGGCACAGCCCATTGAATTTTTTGCCGGATCTTTTCAGTGGGTCGCGATTCAGATCCGGTAGTGGATTCAGCGAAGCACTGCTCTTGATAGTTGGAATAGACCCTTAGGCTACCGACGTTTAGGTAAGGAAAAATACTTCGTAAGTACCTATATACGTTAGATGTGCCAGCGTTTAGATATCCCAATCGCATTTAGGATTACTCTTTAATCAATTATTTCGGTCTGAGTTAGTTCCTTTTATAGTTTTCCACAAGCGTCTTACTAGTGTGGTGACTGTGAAAATGTACCCTTTAATCGAATGTTGAAATAAATAAAAATGACTTGAACCGAGTCTTGAACTTAAAAAATTCCGATCGACAAAATAAACTTTTAGAAAATGGAACATATTTTTAACTAAACTATATTCTTATTTATGACATATTTCTCTGTTTCTGTCGCTAAGCATACCTGTGGGACAATCATTGTACAATACAATTGGGATTTCTACATAATAATATGGTCCAAGATTGTAGTAACTGTCGCAGTTCCTGGAATATATTATGCCATTTCCTGTTTCTGAACGGTCTAACACCGGCCAGTCTACCAAACAAAATGCAATTGCCATCCTATTGGGGATTTATAATCTGAACTTAAGAAGAGAAAGAAGAAATATACAAATAGGCTGGATCTTATCATAAATCATATTAAATATTCTGTTAAGATCTTGAATTATCTCCAATCACGTACGGTATTAGGCCTACATCAGTGACACTATGCACCATGCGATGTTTATGTGCTTCGCTAATCACTTCAGATCAAGGCAACTTTAGATTCTTCCACCAATTTATCTAGACGAATAAAAAATCACAAATAGCATTGTGTGAGGCCAACCAACTGACCCCTGTTTTTCGATTTTGTTCTAGATTCGAAAACGTCCCATTGAATTGTAGTTCCAGTTACCAAAGAACTTGAGAATTTGTAATTCGTTTAGCCTGTTTTATTCTGAGGATATCAATTGTATTCATAACTTTAATCATTCAAAAGAGAAATCAAGATGTCTTCTAACACTGGTAGCGTAAGGATAGTGAATTATTAATTTCCGACGTTTCAAATACTTTAAAGTTTACGTGGTCGTGGACAACTCAACGTAACATCGGAAATATTATTATAAAATAACAATAAAAACGCAAGATTAAACCGTAAAAGTATTTTTAATTATATCGACGACTTTCGAAAGCCGAACACAAAAGAAAATAGTTGACTTAATATAAATCGATAAGTTGAATAAAAATCGATATCTAATTCTATCATGCAATTCGCCATAGTTGATGTTGACAAAAACTCGATCAATAGTCTGATTCCGCGAAATAAAAATCGAGAATATTGCCAGTTCCCCTCTGGTTCGTGGCTCGTGTCGCTCCTGGCCGCTTCGCTTCATTTCCTTTGCCTCAATGGTAAATTCGAATCGGCCGCAAACGACAATCTTTGTTTTTCGAGCTATTTCGTTTCCCGTTGCGACAATAATTGTTGAACTAAACGAGAGTTCAATAAACTCCCCACTCACTGCGATCTACATTTTCAAATTTTCTCGGTGACTTGATAGTTTTAGAGACGACCAACGAAAGAAATTCACAAAAACCTTAATGAGCGCCTTTCGTTTCGCCCTAACCGCTTTTTATTGTGCCTAAAATTAAATTTTCGGCAAGTTACCGGAACCGACCCGTTAGATTAGGAAAAATTCGATCGCGTCAATTTCGTAGACAAAGATGTACAAAACAGAAACAACGCAGAACCAATTTGGTCATAACGAATTTATGAGTTAACAGATTTTCACAATAGCGCTAAATAAATCCCTTGGAAGCCGAGCGGAAACAATGAGACGCCCAATATCAGTGTAATTTCATAGTTGATCCGTCAACAATATCAGAATCTCGGGTGCTGATGAAAAAAGGTGATTTGGTGTTGTTATTAGGGTGGTGCAGCGGAGATCGGATCGGGTCGAATCGATTTGGCGTCGCGGCGTGACATTTGTTTAGTGAAACGGTAGCGATGCAGGTGAGCGGTTGCACGGACATACTTTTGGATTTACCTTAAAATCAGATTTGAAACAAGCACCTGGAAATATAAATAATTTTTATTTGGATTCTACTATTATTGTTTATGGATTTGACTTCGACCAATTTAAAACATCGAAGAAGTGGCTTAGGCCTTATGACCGAGAATAATAAGATATGACAACAATAAGACAAGACATGGCTTCGGCCTTTAAAACTACCAAAATTCTCCTATTATTACCAAGAACAAGACCTGGCTGTATGGACTAAGGTCCTTTGCCTTTCCCATTAGGGATAAATTTTATAACATCATCATCAGCAGGTGAGCGGGAAAGAATACTAACGAACTAAACGTCACGCCCCATCCCATCTTACATTACATCTACGTTCCGCTGTTTTTACTGTTCTCGTAGGTAGACGAGCCGACGGCTGATGATGAATGATTAACATCATTCGTAGTCGTCACCGATCCAATGGGGGCCAGCGAGGCTACGGACTTTTTATTTATTGCTTAGATGGGTGGATGAGCTCACAGCCTACCTGGTGTTAAGTAGTTACTGGAGCTCATAGACATCTACAACGTAAATGCGCCACCTACCTTGAAATATAAGTTCTAAGGTCTCAAGTATAGTTACAACGGCTGCCCCACCCTTCAAACCGAAACGCATTACTGCTTCACGGCAGAAATAGGCAGGGTGGTGGTACCTGCCCATGCGGACCCACAAGAGGTCCTACCACCAGTAGAACTTTCCCGAAGGATTGGAATTTTGTTTGAAAATGAATATATATTCAAACACTCTGAAAATAACCACTTATCTTTCCAGATACGTCCTTTTGGGGCGCTTTTGCAATTTAGTTGGACGCCTTGAACTTTGCAATGTGCTTTTAATTCGTGCTTAAATTTTGGATCGAGTTTTTCTTGGTAACAATGATGAATTTAAATTGAAAATTCGAGAAACATTCACCGTTATTTTGAAATTAGATAAAAACATGATTGCATTCATGGCTTTCGCTCTAGTCGGACTAAAAAAACACTCACATCCTAAGATCAAAATCTAAATAATCAAATACATCAATACGTGATGTAATCAATGTCAAGACATTTATAATAGGTCTAGAGCTGCAGTTACTTCGATATTATAAACCTTAATTTGAGATGATGACGATAAAGGTAATTACATCCTGCCTTATGATAATTCTGTTGTTTGAATTTGTTAATGTTATATGTGTGCTACACTTAAGAAAATTATTTACACCACTAATAGTTTGCGCGCGATGGACACGACTGATAGGGAAGCTACAAGAAGGTACTGTTACGGGGTGGATCCAGGAGGATTTAAAAGATTTAAAAAAGGAAACTGACTGACACTGAGTTAATTTTATAAAAGAAACAGTACAAACGATGTGTGTTTCCGTTACTCAAGCCAAATCTGTTCTGCCGGGCTTTAGTAATTTTTTTTCCTGCCTATGCTGATAGTCTTGAGAGGCTATATCAGCTTCGTCCTAACCTAGTGTGTAGGTGAGCTCACGGGGCTCGAACCGGAGTGTTGCTAGCACTGACCCTAGCAAGAGTAGTGCTTCGCAGAATCTACCACCGGATCGGGAACGCGATCCACTGAGAAGATCCGGCGAGAAACTCAGTGGGCTAATGCAACGCTAAGTAAAATGCATCACATGCTTTGTCACGAGCTTCCACTTTATTTATTTTTCCTACTTCCTACCACCAGAATAATTAGGTGAGCTCATCGGGCTCAAATCGAAGTAATGCTAACACTGGCCCTAGCAAGAGCAGTGTTTCGCATAATCTACCACCGGATCGGAAACGCGACCCACTGAGAAGATCCGGCGAGAAACTCAGTGGACTGTGTCTGTGGGTTAATTCGCTCGTCGAGCCCTTCGTCGCAAACGACGGCTTCGACTAGGACGGTGACCGGTGCTTGTGGTGCCTAAAAGCACCGTGAATGGATCAGGAGGATCCGTAATGACGCGTTTTGGGCGACGTTGAGACGCTTTATCAATAAATCATCTTTAAATATAGAAACGATGCATTCAATAACGCCTAAAGCCTTCGTCAAACAGAACGCGTACTTAGCGCCGCGTACTTAACGTCGCGCTCTTTTCATGTCACACCAATTGACTAGATGAGTCTAACGCTCCTTGACGCAACGCATTCGCCAAATCATAGTGCCTTTCGATAGCAGTGTGAAAATTTAAAAGTATTAAGAAATCGAATGATTCAGATGTGGCATTGTATAAGCATGGGTATTTTCTAACTATTTCTATCAATTTTTCGGGCATTATCTATTATTTTAATACATATTACCTCGGACGCTAAAATAAAATTTGTAAAAAATTACAACGCCTGACGTCAAAGCGTCCTAACGCCGCGACAGAGCGCTGCGTACTTTAGCGCCGGGGCTCTGTTTGACGGTATGTTATAATAGCCGGCAAACTTCTTGAGCATTTGTCGACGTAGTGGGGGTAAGTTTGCGCATGGTACACTCACGTGCAAAAACATTATTTACTCTGCGTCATAATGCTATTAAATTATTAAAATCAACATATTATGTATTTATTTATATATTTATTAGAACATCAACAAAAAATATAGGTTAATAATTGTAATAATTTAATCTTGGGGTAAAATAGATATTCCTTCTATTAAGTCAAAACTAGAGCTGTTGCCAGGTCTTGGTTCAGTTGAAGCGAAGCTGGTATTTGTAATTTTTTTTTCGTTATCATAATCTTGACCATCATCATCATCACTGTTTTCATCACCCGAGTCGCTATCATCGTGATGAGTCGACATAGGGCTCATCGGTGTAGTTTACAACTCGGTCGGTTCGGTCTTCTTTTTTGTCTATAATTAATTATTTTTTGAAGATATTCGATTCGTAGTAATCGAATGTTACTTTTTTCAATTACCAGCTTCCGATTACTTTCTGTTTTTTTTCCATCTGAAGCCTAACTCTTTCATAATTCGTCGTAAGCTTCATTTCGAGCCATTAAAATTTATATCTTCTTTAAATTTTTCGAAGCCTTTCTACGATACGGAGTTTCGCTGCTTGTTATGTAGTTATTATGATTACATCTTTTTATTACAGATTGAACGAAACTATCCATTCTGGTAACTTTCTTCTTCCCTGATCTTTTCTTACCCGGAGTCCGAAACACGGCGAGAGCCTTTAGCTTCGTTAATAATGCACCTAACAGTACTCACTGATGTTTTTCTTGTTTCCGAAGTCTGTTTTACTTTTTCCATATCATTCTTCCCCTGTTTTATAATGAAGCAATATACGTCGTACCCAATTTTTCTACCCTTTCTTTTGAATACTACACCAGTTTGTCGCGGCATAGTGTATTTTTTATAAAAAATCAACAAACCCTCAACATATAGCAATGGCAACAAAGTCAACAAGCAAATAATACAAATAACGTAACAATTAATAACGACAGACTTTTCACTGTACGCAAGCGTACTTTTGGGAGCAAGCGGAAAGAGGGTGCGGTGCGGGACGCAAGGTTCGACTGATCTACCAATAACGTGCTTGATACGATTTCCCCTGCCGTCGCGCCTCACCCTCACCACCAAAGTGATCTAAAATTCGGTTCTGCGCAGTCAAGGTCATTTGCTTAAGAAGTTTGCCGGTTACTATACCATAGTAGGACAACACATCTCGGCGTTATAGCGCGGCGTGAGTTTAGCGCTCTGACGCGCGCTAATTACGCGTTCTGTTTGACTAAGGCTTTAGTCTGCATTGTTATTTATGTTGCGTTATTATTGAGGGGCATGTGTAACTGTACCTCTGTGATTTTAATGGCTTTAATGTACGAACAAATTCACACAATCCGTGTTAGGTATTCATAAAATAACATCACCTCGCCAATCATGACAAACTATTGTTGTGGTTTGAATAGATTCGTATATTAATATGACGTATTAAATATATTCACAATCGAGTTGACAGTCTCGACTTCCGGACCACACCGTTCGATGGTGAGACTGTGTTATTAAGTAACAGAATCGCTGTTGTCGCCGGCACGTTTTGTCAACTCGGGAATAATTTGCAAAATCACGTATACAGTTTTGTTAGCGAAAAATGATTCTTAAAGCATGACCCGTAAAGCTTAGGTTACTTTCGACGATCGCAAACGAAATCATCTATCTTTTTCTACCTGTAATTCACGCCACAGACACGAAAAAAACGTCAAAGCTACTGGCGCCTTATCATTAGCGACTTCCTAAAAAGGGGCACGTTTTTTTGCAACGTTCACCGGCTCTCGCAAAGGAACAACAACCTGACAAATTGTACCAACAAACAATGCGAAACGGACACAATCCTAGACAAAGGAATTTTGTTTAACATAATCACGAAAACGGATTTACGTAAGCAAGCACCTAATCCTTTCTCGGTAAAAGCTTTTTTGGGATAAATATCAACAATGGCTAATACAAATCGAGGTTTAACTTCGCTTTCGTTAAGCCCGTCTTTATTTCAAATACCGGGTAATTTCTAAACGAGTGGTCCGTTGCATAGAAATTTAAATTAAATTTTGCTACTGTGGCCGCTACTTACGGTTCGGTAAACATCTATTTATCTTCTCTCTAATAACATAAGGAACGAGAAATCGTACGTACGTGAATATTAATAGTATACGATGACAAGTCATTAAAATCCTTTTAAAACTTATCGATACATTATCAATATAAGGACCGAGTCGCACGTCACACGTCAAGGAAACCACCGAAAATAAATTAGTAAATGTGCATAAAGTAATCGCGTTCGTGACTCGATCGACATCGGACCCGGACTTGTAACAAACAACACTACGCGTTTTTATCGATGTTCTTTTTTTTTTAATCGGTGGACGAGCTCACAGCCCACCTGGTGTTAAGTGGTTACTGGAGCCCATAGACATCTACAATGTAAATGCACCACCCACCTTTAGATATAAGTAAGGACTCAGTATGGTTACAACGGCTGCCCAACCCTTCAAACCGAAACGCATAACTGCTTCACGGCAGAAATAGGCGGAGTCGTGGTACCTACCCGTGCGGACTCACAAAAGGTTCTACCACCAGTAATCGGCTTCAGCTCTGCGAAATATTGACTTTAATATAAGAAATAGTTTGTAGGGATTTCCTGTTTGATACGCGCTATCGATCGATACCTAGATGCCCACTTCTGGTTAATAAGGCGCAGTCGATCACAAAATGAATTAGATTTAGTATTAGAAATCGTTCTACGTGAAGAAATTGCAAGACTAGGTGCTCGATTGGTAGATAAAAAAATGAATTTAAATAAACCGTATAGAAATTTGCGAATCACTATGTACTTAATAATGAATAACTGAATTACACATTAAAAACTGTGGAGTCGAAATACTAAATTCTATATGAAAGCATTTTGTTTTTTTTTTAAACGGGACAACACAAATTCAATGTGATCAATTCAAAATCAATGACATCACAAGCGTACAATGTAACATGAAATGCAATTTTCGGCTTTAAATCAAGGTCGATAAGTCGGTACCAGTTTATTATATTCAATTGCGAATAAACGGCGCGGCGCCTTAAGCTGACCACATGTGCTAATATGCTCTTATGTACGAGACGTAAAAAGCAACTTCTAAGAATTGAATGTGTTCTTGTAATTGCTTACAATGCTCCCATAATTTGCTATATCAATTAAGACATTAAAAATGGTTGTTTATCTAGCGGACCGACTCGATTCGTGATCGCTAAGCTCACGAAAGCTATTAATTGAATATTGCTAATAATCAATCGGCACCCGTGCACAATTACACTAAATTTCGTTGCCGTACTGTACAACTGTTATAATAACATTGGTACGTATTAATCTATTTATATAAAAATGAATTGCTGTTCGTTGGTCTCGCTAAAACTCGAGAACGGCTAGACCGATTTGGCTAATTTTGATCTTGAATTATTTGTGGAAGTCCAGAAAAGGTTTAATAGGTAGATAAATATGAAAATGCTCGAAATTAAATAAAAATAACAATTTTGTTTTCCCTTTGATATGTCGCCCGTCGGACAGATTGCTTTTGTTTGTTTTAAATTTATTTTATACATAAGTTTAGGTCTTTTATTTATCGATTGAGGCACTGCAAAGTCTGCCGGGTCAGCTAGTTTATTGATAAAATTTAATCGGGACTAATTTAGAATTGGATAGGTGGGGTATTTGTGAGCGGCAGGCGGAGTTGTGTGACGCGCGCTTTGCCGAGGCTATTGGCCGTCGTCCCACCGGGGCGGAGTCTGGGATCCATGTTTTTATTTGAATTATGGATGAGGTATGCTTCGTCGTCTTTCGAAACCAGTTGTGAGTGCCGCAGCCTCGCACCCGCTCGCTTCTCCCCTTGTAATTAATTGATGTTTTCATTTAATAGCTTGCTCGGTAATTAGTTGTTAATATCTGAAAATGTGCACGTAAAGTTTTATCGCGCTTGGTGATATTATATGTTGTTCCTGCAGCTACCGGACTGTGAGTATCTAGTTCTAAAATTATTACATCTAGATTCCATTAGAATTATTATTATGTAGTAAATTTAATTATTGTTTCATTATAAGTTAGGTTATAATGTCAATTACAGATATATTTCATTTTTTATCCGTCTTGAATAAAAAATAATTCCTTTTTTATTATTTGACGCATCAGTCATTGGGAACGGTCTTTTAATGATTAGAAATGGAAGATTTGTATTAAAAAATCCGTAGATAAAATTAATAAATAAGATCTGATCCAGCCATTCAATTTTATTAAGTAGAAAGTTAAAAGTATTATTAGTTAATTAATTAGATGGTTTAATTAGAACTGTTATACTCATTAGAATTTCCCGTCGGCAAAATTATGTTCACGTTTTTTCTTTAATTTAATTAATTTCGAATAATTACTTGTACCTAATTCTCAGAACAGATTTTGTGAATATAATTACGTTATGAATAGACATTTTATTCATTTGTAATTGAATGCTGTACTAATTTAGATCTAAAATTACGTAACACAGTAATGGATAAATTAGACCAATGCAAACAAATACAGGTTTCCAATTAGAAAACTCTTTATAAGCTTTTATTTGAAAACAAATTTGTAAGACTTGATGCTTTAAGCCAGTTTAAGCGGATGACAACGTGGTAGAAAAAGATGGTGAATTTATGCGTGTGTCTTTTTTTTTATAATTTTATATTCTAAATTTAAATCGTTATTACAATAGATTTGACCTGCTTTTATTGATAGGGTATTTTTTAGTATTAAATAGTATAATAGTATTTATTTAAATAGTATTACCAATATGTGGCCAAATCAGACCACGCGTTGCTCTAAGTATTTGTAAATAAATCGATTGATATATCAAATTATTTTGTTTAATTTTTTTGATACGGATCACGTGCTATCCGATACTCTCGCCGAACCCGTCGCCTTCGACGAAGGGTTCGGCGAGTAAATTAACCCACAGACACAGCCCACTGAGTTTCTCGCCGGATCTTCTCAATGGGTCGTGTTTCCGAGACGTTGGTAGATTCTGCGAAGCACTGCTCTTGCTAGAGCTAAGGTTAGCAACGTCACCAGGTTAGAGCCCCGTGACTTCACCTAGTCGCTTGGTGAATCTAGTATGACCCTTCGAGGTCGCTAGAATCGGTAGGAAAAAAAGCTTCCAATCGAACATAATTTGTGGGTTTTTTTATTTATTTATGTCGATATATAATAGCCCTATCTTATAATTTTTTCAGTGATACCAGCCTCTAGCTAACTACTCCTCATAATTCGACTTCGACAATAAGATCCTTATAATTTACTATACCTTATACTTTGTAACTTAAATTTCTAAATTTATCTTCTATGTTCACTTTCTACACATATGTGATTTTGATTATGGAAACATATTTGGTTATTGTTTAGCTATTTTTTTTAAATATTGTATATTTGTATTGTGCTGTTTGTTTCCCAAATAAATAAATAAATACAACTTACTAACTTAAAAAAAGTGTCTTTAGTGCTTTACTAGTAAAAAATACTACACCCAAGAATTTTTGACGTTTGGATCCAACTAACCGCTTGTGATAAATCTTTAAGGCAAATCAAGTCGCCACCCACATTTGACATGCGGTCCAATTTTCAATTTTATTTTACATTGCGTAGTGACGGCGACAGGTGATCGAGCTCACGGCCTATCTAACATAATGGTTATTTCACTCTTCAAAAACAGATCGCATTACTGCTTCACGGTAGACATAGGGCTGGTGATACCTACCCGTGTGGGCTCACACGAGGCAAACATCAGTAATCACGCAAATTATATTTTTGCGGGCTTGATTTAATTACGCAATGTCAATTATATTGTATATGAAAACCATGCCGGCATCCATATCGAAATACATCTACAGCCAAGCACTAGAAAAATCACCACATTGATACATACATGGGTTAGTTCAATTCGGGACACAAAAAAACTGTGTGCCAAATGTTTAGGTCAACAAAAGTACTATTTCTGATCATCCGATCCTAGAACAGTCGCATTACAAGTTAACTTCTCAATAGTCAACACTTTAAGTGAACTCGACGCCATCCACCACAATAAAAAACACTTCTCAATAGGAGGCCTGGGTGCAAACATTAGTTGTGACGGCTCACGCAAAAATGAGATGCGAAGAAGGATCGGAATGGCAAAGGGGCCATAGCGCAAATTAATAAAATATGGAAGGATAAAAACATCTCCCTGAAAACCAAGAGCAATCTTGTACGCAGTTTAGTTTTCTCCAGATTCTTGTATAGCGCAGAGGCCTGGACCATGAAGAAAGCCGATCGCGACCGAATTGATGCATTTGAGATGTGGTGCTGGCGAAAGATGCTAGGAATTCCCTGGACAGCACGTCGCACCAACGTGTCGATCCTCCAAGAACTCCAGATAAAGACGACGCTTTCTACCATCTTCCTACGTAGAGTTCTGGAATACTTTGGCTACATTACAAGAAAGGATAACGGCAGCTTTTAGAAGCTAATGGTGACCGGCAAGGTGGACGGAAGAAGACAACGAGGTAGAGGCCCAACACGTTGGACTGACCAGATCCGCACTACCCTCGACATCACAGTTCACGATGCTCTACACTTGGCGGCAGATAAAAGCAAATAGCGTGGAATGATCCGGAATAAACTCTTGTTGCGAGGAGGTGGTCACGACCCTCAGTATTGAGGAAACCGAAGCAAGAAGAAGAAGGAGGTTCCGTGGAGAGCATCGAATGTGTTCCCTGAGCGAATATAATATCTGCCAATGTGTTTCTATATTATTAAAAAGAACTTGTAATAAATCCTATAGAGCTGGACGTCTTTAATTAAAATAAATTTAAAATAATTAACTAAAATGGCTACTGTATTGTATATTATACGTAACGATATTTACAAATATTCACAAATCTTTCTTAACGTTTTGAATTAAAATTTAATCTAAGATTGTTTTTCTATTTAAATCAATGAAGTATAGACAATCAACTTAATTATTATATAACTCGAAAACATTTTAGTGCAGGGATAAATTGAAATGATTAAAACGTAAAAATATTTCACAGAAACCAATCAATTAAATGCACATTTCGTCGTCCGTTCGTTTTTGTGGACCGTCCCGAATTCAAACTATTCCTCTTTTTTATTTAATCCTTTCCGAAGAATCCTTCGTTCCGAGGAAATTGATTGGACAATTAAATAATTAGGCATATTCAATGCAATAATGCGTTGTCTTTATATTATAATTTTTTCTTCATTATTTCTTCGTTTATTTTATTTGACGTCGGTACTATTGGACGTGGTGTATTCTTGAAACAGTTTCTAATAGAAAAGTAGAAAAATAAATACATAATTTTAAATGCCGCGTAGTCGTATTATGCCATTTTCATAAAGTGGACCAGTTAATTATCTCAGCCAATATGATAATTTACTACACTCTGTTAACAATTATTAAATTAAGAAGAAATACTAATTTATATATATAAAAATAAATCGCTGTTCGTTAGTCTCGCTAAAACTCGAGAACCGCTGGACCGATTTGGCTAATTTTGGACTTGAATTATTTGTGGAAGTCCAGAGAAGGTTTAAAAGTTAGATAAATATGAAAATACTCGGAATTAAATAAAAATAACAATTTTGTTTTCCCTTTGATGTGTCTCCCGTCGGACGGATTCCTTTTCTTTGTTTTAAGTTTAATTTATACAAAAGTTTAGGTATTTTATTTATCGATTGGGGCACTACGAAGTCTGCGGGGTCAGCTAGTTAACAATATTTTTTGGTAAACCCGCAATGTATGTCGAAGGTGGATGCGCCGTGGCATGCTCCACGTTGCTTGAGGTCATTGACTCCATGCGTCAGCTAACTTCTAACTGTATTGCATTGTATGCAACGCTTTGCTGCTACCCGCGGCGGCCCGTTCGAGTAGATACCACCGTCCTGTATATATACGCAGCCAATCGAGCCGTTATAAATTACGATTGAGTTATAAATTACAATAATTGAGTTTTCAACTTCATGTCTTAACATGGGTGACGTCATACCCGTTTTTAATGTTATTGTGTCAGTCATCACGAACCGTTCTTTTAATACAAAAAAAAAACATTCCACACTCAACGGGCCCAAACTATGATAATAATATGTTCTGTACCTACAGGAACATACGCACGTATGTAACGGGGATAATCTAGTACAGACAGACCCCGAATAGCAAATATCTTTCAGCTAAGTTGAAGTTTCAATGTCAATAAAGATACATACTCCGATCGTGATTTGAACTCGGAGCCCATTGTACAAAATTCGGGGTAATTGACAACAAGACCAAGCAGGCCTCTTTTTGAAGGCCTAATTCCATTTAAATCATCGACAAATACGATACATACTCAATTTGCCAATACAAAAAATCTTCAATATCAAAAAGTTTTAAAGTAGTAAAGATTAATTAAAAAGTTAGTTAAATTTTAAAGGATTATAAATTTGATTTTTATTCAATAAACTGTACGTTAAATATGTCATCTGCGTCATTCAATTTTCTATTTCTAAACAACACAATATTACTTAAGTGAACAATAAAAAATATCGAAACGCTATTATGCCATGCTCCCAATCAGGAGAACAAGCATTAACAATCCCTACACAACCCGAAAAAGGGTTAAATGCGGTTATGTGGCGCACGTAACTTGAATAATACAGATAACCTTAAAATGCGTGTAGTAGGTTAGAAAAACAATCAAAAGACGGTACCGCTTGTACACAGAATGTGGTATGTCTCTCTTCACTTTAATAACGACGGTAGTTCGACATAACGAATGTTTTTGTGACCATTTGTTACCCGTTTTTCTTCAATCGCAAATGATCGTTTGACATCTTGACTTGTTTTGTTGCACGTTGTTTCTTTAATGACTAGGACTACTAATAAATTTATAGGTTTTTTTTGGTTGTTGTTTGAATTATTTTCCAAAAGCTGAACATGTGGCGTTAAATTTGAAAAGGTCTGTCTATTGCTACTCGAGTAACCCTGCACTCAGTATTATTGGATTTTCTTGGATTTACCATACAATTATCTAAATTATTACCGCTTGGTAAATCTTACTTCTTCTTTTACCTACTTAATTTGATTATTTACCTTTTAATGTACTGTATATGACAGTAAACTTACTTGGAACATCATTATAGCACTAAACACACCAGAACTAAAAAAAAAACTGTTTTTAATAACAGCAAACCATACTGTTCTCTCTACTCGAGTATTCCAATATTTCTGAGCCCTCAATTACAACCGATAGTCCTGTTTACGTACAGAACTAAAGACAAGAAACAAAAACGGATCAGGCAAAATGAAAAGAAGCGACGAATACACGACAGACAACCTAACGTATTTGATAAGCTCGTTGACTTTTTGGGGCCGACGTAATTTGTCGAAGGCGCCTAAGATAAAAGCGGCAATTCGGTCGTATAGACCGGTGGTATTTCTGTGGAATGCCAGCCCGTGGTCAAATCAGGGTTGACACGCTAACAACGAATACCAAGTTTGTGTTACGACAATATAACAAAAAAAAAAATCCTCACATTTGTAACATTGTGCAAATGTTCGACTTATTGCACTAAAGCAATTATAATTAGTAGTGTTATTTCTTTGGTTGGTATCTTGAGTTAATCGGTATCGGCTTAAGCATACAGATACGATTTTGTTTTGGGATGAAAGTGGAGTTGGGTGAAGCTATTAGACATAGTTGAATTAGGCATATGTTTTGTAAGTATAAATCTGTGGTAGAAGAAACAGCGTAGTTGAATTAGATATCGTATGGGAGCCCGTACGCGTAAAACTATCCTAATGAAACTATTAAGGCCTTCGGTATCTTAAAGTTTTTTAGAATATAATATTTGTCATAAATTTAAATTAACCCCATTGTGCAAACGCTGACGTCTATATGTAAATTTGTCAAATATCATATTTAAGAGACACAGTAGTATTACAACCATGTAGGCTGTTAAAGAACAAAAAATACTATGAATATTTCTGTTGCAAAGCATCTATGGGCTATCCACAAAGGGTCTTACCTTTCCAAGACTGCGGAATAAACAAACAGCATAGTAGTAACAATAGTTACTTTTGTGGAATATGCATCCAAACGTAGTTTTTTTTATGATTGAAGAATTACTGGTGGTCCTAAGGCCTTTCCAATTTCACCAGGATAGATTCCAGACCTAGGGGTATTCCTCGATGTGATCACACCAGGTGTCTTATTTTTTTGGGCGTTGCCGCGTATGCGTAAGTGCTATTATCACTAAAAATCGACGCTTCATTAATATTGTAAATATCAAAATGTGTCTGTTTGTTTGACTGTGTTTTTTATTCTTTCTTTCACATCGAAGCGAAGCAACGTGTTGATGTTAATTTTTTTAGAGATCGTTTAAGTCAGCATATAATAATAATAATAATAATATAATAAGTTAGCATATGGTTATATTGACTTAAAGACTTATCTCGAACAAATATCTCATTCTCACGGGAAACTACACAGAAACTTTTCCTTGACCACATGAACGAAACCATGGATAACAGCTAGTTATATATTACATACTACTAGCCTAGACAAGAAGAAAAAATCTCTCGCCTTGATCGAATGTACTATATCGTATAACAAGCAACGCTTATTACTAAAAAACAAAATACACATTTACTGGTGGTAGGACGTCTTGTGAGTCCGCACGGGTAGATACCACCACCCCGCCTATTTCTGTCGTGAAGCAGTATTGCGTTTCGGTTTGAAGGGCGGAGCAGCCGAGGTAACTATACTGAGACATTAGAACCCATATCTCAAGGTGGGTGGCACATTTACGTTGTAGATGTCTATAGGCTCCGGTAACCACTGAACACCAGGTGAGCTGTGAACTCGTCCGCCCACCTATACAATAAAAAATAAATAAAAAAATTAGGAAATATAATAAAATACGTTCAACCATGGCTATATTTTAATATGTATATAATATATTTTAAAACCAAACAAGATAATATCCGAAGGTATTTAGTCTAATCTAATATTAAAGTTACACGTGTTATGGAAATATGATATCTTTATGTCATAATCCCGCTGGCTAATTCAATTTAAAATAATTTAGCAATGTAAATTTAACATAATCTAAATTGCTGATATGTGTTATTGGTGATTTTTCCTTCCCTAAACTACAAACACGCTTTAAGCAGATAGAGCAAGTCGTATGATTATCACCAATTCATCTAAAACTTGTTCTTGAAAGCTAATCGCTTTTTTTTTTCCTACCTAAGCTGGTAGCCTAGAGAGGCTATTCCCAGCGTAACCGTAACTAGTAGGTGAGCTCACGGGGCTCAAACCTGACGACGATGCTAACACGAACCCTAGCAAGAGTCGTGCTTCTCAGAATCTACCACCGGATCGGAAACGCGACCCACTGAGAAGATCCGGCGAGAAACTCAGTGGGCTGTGTCTGAAAGTTAATTTACTCGTCGAGCCCTTCGTCGCAAGCGACGGGTTCGACGAGAACGGTGACCGGTGCTTGAAGTACCTAGAAGCATCGTTAGTGGATCGGGAGGATCCGAGATGACATGTTTTGGGCGACGTCGACTGCTTTCCATTCTTTCCGCAGGATCGGGAATGGCTAATCGCATTGAATCACGCAACTATTCGTTTTTTAATAACTAGTACTGATTATTAGTCTATTAAAATGGTTATAGATGAATCCCCTATGTCTTTTAACGTCGTTTCCTTTGCTATTTGCCAGCAGAGAAAAGTTCATTCTTGTGTTACCTGGAATCGCTATATTAATCCACAGCGCCTATCCTGAGACGATTTCTTGTATAATTTGACTTTGAGAAGAGCTCCTAGTCTCGAAGTTTTGGTAGCGTCATGTCCTTTACGAGTTTTGAAAAAAAGGCTTTTTTTTTATTGCTTAGATGGATGGACGAGCTCACAGCCCAGCTGATGTTAAGTGGTTACTGGAGCCCATAGACATCTATAACGTAAATGCGCCACCCACCTCGAGATATAAGCTCTAAGGTCTCAGTATAGTTACAACGGCTACTCTACCCTTCGAACCGAAACGCATTACTGCTTCACGGCGGAAATAGGCGGGGTGGTGGTACCTACCCGTGCGGACTCCCAAGAGGTCCTACCACTAGTGACTACGCAATTTATAATTTTGCGGGTTTGATTTTTATTACACGATGCTATTCCTTCACCGTGGAAGTCAATCGTGAACATTTGTTGAGTACGTATTTCATTAGAAAAATTGATACCCGCCTGCGGGATTCGAACACCGGTGCATCGGTTCATACGAATGCACCGGATGCCACGACGACTTTAGTTGTAGATAGCGATTCACAGAAACATGAACGGATACACCCAAATACCGAGTAAAATTATTTGACAAAAATACTGACTCCAACCAAAAATGTTACTCGGATCGCTGGTATGAAAATCAAGGTCATTAACTAATTAGCGAAGTAATTAATATTTTAAAAATTTACGTTAATCTTCAAATTATTAGTCACATAGTGCTTATCTTTAAAATCTGTTTTAAACTAAATGTAAGCTTGTCCGACATCTATACTAAATAATATATAAATCCACAGTGTTTTTTCCTTCTTTTTTTTCCCTACCTATGCTGATAGCCTTGATAGGCTATTTCAGCTTCACCCTAACGTTTGTAGGTGAGCTCACAGGGCTCAACCGGAGAGTTGCTAAGACTGACCCTAGCAAGAGCAGTGCTTCGCAGAATCTACCACCGGATCGGAAACGCGACCTACTGAGAAGATCCAGCGAGAAACTCAGTGGGCAGGTTTTTACGGATGTTCCGTTATAACTACTGAACCATGCATCCAATTGACTTGAAATTTGGTGTACTTAATGAATAGTCTAAGATTTATATGAGTGTTGGACTCCCTAATAATAATGACAATAAATAATAATGTTAATTTTAAATGCCCAGCGAAGCGGACGAGTACGGCTAGTTAATAATAAATATTTGATGTAGACACACTTGCATCTTCATATGATACCTATACAAGAGCATTGAAAATTATAATGGCTTGTAGGATATCTGACTTCGTATCTGATTAACGCAATCCCGTTTTTTCACTATATCACAATACTCAGGAAATATTTTACTAATCCTAAACATGTATGTACATACCTGCTGAATTCATCGTATGTAGACTAACTTATCGTCGCGGTCGCCGGAACCCTTTTACTGGCGGACACCGCTAATAAATCTCCAAATATCTGTCAAGACGTGCCGTGTTGCGGTTTTGCTTAGAGATGAGAACAAAGCCCAGACTATCGACTATATTGTCGATGTTTCTAAATTAAACTCTCGCGAATCACGACTCGACTTTTTATAAGAAGTTTATTTTTTTAATACAATCTTTACTATAAAGATTAATTAAAAATAATTACCAGAACAGCAAACTAAAATTTTAAAATATTTATTAACTATCGTCAACCAAAACACATCCACAGCTGAATGTAGAACTCCGCCAAGGATAATTTTAACGACCGTTCGTAAGCTACCGATATCAAAAAACGAAATAATAAAAAAAAGAATCAAAACATCGATACAGCTATCCTACATCTCTAATCGACCAAAAACAAAAATCTCTTTCGTATTCATTGAGAATATTAATAACTCTGATAGTGATTTTGCATATTGAGGTTCTGACGCATTTAAACTAATGGATAGAATAGAGATAACCAACGCAAAGGACTCTTAAATGTACTTTATACGTTATGGAGAAGGATAATGACTAATTATTTTATTTTTATTTTCAAATATATTAACAGAAATTTTGACACGGTTACAAAAGTGATATATTTAAAAAAAAACTGCGTCTTCGGACGTAGCAAATTATACTATTGTAAAACGTTCAATAGCAATAGCAATTTAATTCGATCAGAACTGTAAAAACTCGCAGGATCTATGTTCTCGGGAAGCCCACTGAGTTTCTCGCCGGATCTTCTCAGTGGGTCGCGTTTCCGATCCTGTGGTAGATTTTGCGAAGCACGGCTCTTACTAGGGTTCGTGTTAGCAACGTCGTCAAGTTTGAGCCCCGTGAGCTCACCTACAAGCCCGGCGAATCTAGAATAACCCCTCGAAGTTACTAGAATAGGTAAGGAAAAAAAGTTCTCGGGAAACAGGGAATGCCGGGTATGCCCGTTATTTACAAAGACAAACCATTGCAGTACCTTTTTCGTCATTGTTGGTCAAACATTTTTTTTTGTTAAGACCTATCAACGATCTTTGAAATATTATGAAAAAATAATAATTTGGAAATACTTTTGTTCCATCTTTACAAGAGAAAAATTTAAATAACAAAAGAAAACACATAGTGGGAAAAATACAATTGATAAAATGATAATAACCAGAACACTACTTAATTTAAAATGTCATGATAGGTGAAAATAAATAAAACTAGACATATACATATATATATAGACATATACACATATATATACATACATATATATATTTTTTTTATTGCCCTTGTTGGCAGACGAGCATACGGCCCACCTGATGGTGAGTGGTTACCGTCGCTCATAGACTTCAGCAATGCCAGGGGCAGAGCCAAGCCGCTGCCTACCGACATATACGAGTATAATAAAACTGAACTATAAGTAATAGCTCTTTTTCTTTGTTTTTTTTTTCCTATTTATGCTGATAGCCTTGAGAGGCTACTTCGGCTTCTCCTTGACGTGTGGGCGAGCTCACTGGGCTCAAACCGGGAGGGCTGCTAACACTGGCCCTAGGAAGAGCAGTGCTTCGCAGAATCTGCCACCGGATTGGAAACGCGATCCACTGAGAAGATCCGGCGAGAAACTCAGTGGGCTGTGTCTATGGGTTAATTTGCTCGTCGAGCCCTTATGGGTTTGGCGAGGGCTGTGATCGGAATGCTACTCTAGTTTTTATGTCCTCGTTTCTCACGCTGGTAGACTAGCAGGTTTGCATGCCCTATGCCATTAACACTACCAGTGCTTTTTGAACAGATTATCACAGTTCTCAAAATCCACAAACCCGTTATCAATTTTTTTATTATATAACGCCATTGATGTCTTATAACGTATACGACGACATTTTTATTTTTTCTCCCCAATAATCGGATGACTTTCATAACAATTCAGCTGCTTCAACAAGATATTATCAAATTATGCTCACAATGAACAAAAACTTACATGTCGAAGCGCAGACGATGGCGGGCATTGTTCACGGATTTTAAAAATCATCCATAATTAAATGGAATTCGGTTTTTACGTATACTGCCATTTTGCAATGATATAAATTCCTGAATTCTAATTTAAGTTCGTTTTTTTTTTTTAAAAAGAACGTATTACCACCCTGCCCGATCGATGAAGCTGTTCAATATTGAAAAGCCATAACTGTCGAAAGTAAATGAAGATCTGACAATATCTTATGGCGCTTACGATGTTCTCAAAGCGAGTTCTTTAGAGCTGTTTGAGACCGTCTGTACCCGGTAAAAAGTTGTCGGCATGAAGTACCCGGTTCTGGGAACGAGGCAGGGTGTCCGCTGACCATTGCGCAGTGAATTTCGGAATTTGAATCTAAACAAGGCATCGGCGCCATCATTGTTTTACGAAAAAGGGGAAAGATATGTTCCTTGAAAAAAAACTATGTAATTAAAAATGTTTTACGGACATAGTATTTTATTTTAGAGAATTTTTCAATAAAATACCTATTTATGCGTGGAAATAAAAAATGGTACTTTTTTTATTGCAATTTTTGAGAAAGTTCTTACACACCTATTTGGATAAAATGGTTCCATCAATATTATGTAATTTACCGATGATATTGGCGTTTAGTAAACAGAAAACTACAGTTTTACAAACATTTTTTATTACTCTGTATCAAATTATGGACCTATGGTATCGATGCATCTCTACCAGCGCAGTGATCTATTTTCAATGCCCTTCTAGAAGAAGTCTGGTATAAGGAAGTAAAAAAAAAACTTTTTTTTTTATTGCTTAGATGGGTGGACGAGCTCACAGCCCACCTGGTGTTAAGTGGTTACTGGAGCCCATAGACATCTACAACGTAGATGCGCCACCCACCTTGAGATATAAGTTCTAAGTTCTCAGTATAGTTACAAGGGCTACCCCACCCTTCAAACCCTTCTTCGAAGGCATTTTGTACTGTATCTCGGGTATTGAATTTTTTCTTCCAAGAAGTGGTCCAAGTGTTGGAAAAAGTACAAAACTATCGGCGCAAGGTCTAATGAGATGAGTTCGAGCGTTGTCGTGTAGGAGCAGCGAGATTAGAGATTAGCGAGCTTCTCTATCATTGTGTCCAATGCCACTCCTACTACATATTCACCAACAGATGTCTGACAGCGGCTTCAACCGACTTCAAAAAAGTTTCTAGGTTTCTTGGGTTTCTAGTTTCTCAATACGGTTGTACTTATTCATGATTACTACCTCAGAGCATAAGCATTCATAAAACGTGTTAGGTTTGTAAATGACATAATTTCAGATAAGATATTTCATCGGAATTAGTTCAGTAGGTACATAAAGTACTTTTAAATCAATATAACTTAAAAAAAATCCAAATCCGAATAGTACTTTTAAATCAATATAAAAGAAAAAAAATGCCGAATCTATAATACATAATTCACTTTTTAATGAATTTTAGTGATGCATTTTATTGATAACCTCGGCGTTGTAATTTTAAATTATAATCGCTCAGACTTTGGGCTTATTATTGACCGTTTGGCCTTATTACCATCAAAATTCCTGTACCTTCTGACAAGAAAATCTGAGAGCTTCACAAAACATTTCAGTTGACAACAAACTTCAATCACACACAACGCACACAAGGGCATAAAACAATTTATTCTCGTACTACATTTATTTTGCCCGAGCACTAATAATGATTTGATTGTGGGCCCGAGGTTTATAAGTAAAGAGAATTACCAAGAAATTGTTTATTTAATTAAGTTGAAGCAATCAACGTGCCACTGCAATGTTGTAATTACGTCTATCCATAAATAAATCTCGATCTTCTGTTTACCGTTTTATTTTTGTTCGATCTTCGTACTTTTTACCCGACTGCGGCGAAGTCAATGGAAGGTTGTGATTTTGGTGATGCATTTTGGTCTATTCCTTCTTTGCTTTGACTATTTACTTTTAGCTCTGTTAGATCTTCATTATTGATGGTAACGTCAACTCTGATGCTTAATGGATCGACTTTTGCATCAAGCCCCTGAGGTCTCTTCGTTTTAAGTTTTCATAATAGCCCCTCAATTTATTAGGTCCCAGTACCTTGGGGATTATTTTAATCAGTTTTTTTGTCTACCTTATCCACTGGAACAAATTTTATCCAACAATTAAGATCACTGCGAATAGCGGGTCCAAAATAACCAACGATTTGTTGGAAGAAAATAATTAAAAATCTTCTTGTCATAAGTAATACGCATAACGATACACTGAGGCGTTGTTGTCCCGTGGGATAATCAGCTTACATCGCCAACATCAAGGGCATTGATTTATTAATTTCGGTCTTTCTGCTAGAACTTAATGCTACACTTACTTTTGTTATTCGATAAAAGCGGACACATGTCACAATCTATTATAAAGTCTCGATAATTTTAACAATTTATTCAGAAGCGGGCTTAATTTCAATAGGTTCTTTGCATTATTGCCAACGCAAAGTTCGGGTTTTACCAATATCACCTTGATATGGAAGAGTAGCTGGGCGGGCAGAAAGGCTATAAGTAGTATAACTTTTAATAAGCTGAGAGCTTTGAGAGGCTATTTCAGCGTAACCTTAACTAGTAGGTGAGCTCACGGGGCTCAAACCTGACGACGTTGCTAACATGAACCCTAGCAAGAGCCGTGCTTCGCAGAATCTACCACCGGATCGGAAACGCGACCCACTGAGAAGATCCGGCGAGAAACTCAGTGGGCTGTGTCTGTGGGTTAATTTACGCGTCGAGCCCTTCGTCGCAAGCGACGGGTTCGACGAGAACGATGACCAGAGTAATATAACGTTTATGCTATTTAAAATTCCACTCGCAACGCGTTCAGCGGCATTATCTTTTTAATAATTCAATTAAGATGTTCATCGCTTTTCTAGATGATAGAGATGTAGCTTTTCTAGATGATCCTTAACCAGATATCAAATGAATAAAAAAGTTTAATTTAAAAATAAGATAAACAATGATTCCGATGAAAGGCCAACAAGAAGTCAAAGATACCTGTTCTAATGAAGATGCGATATACGGGAGCGTTCCGATCGCGTGACAAAAAGTGGATGCTGCACGTTATCTGACCCGATCGCGGCGCGGTGACAAAAATGTTATTAGTATGTTAGATCAAGATAAACCAAATGAATATTTGTTCCGTGTTAAGTGTTAACTTGATTTGTTGGGTCTTGATTTGAGACGTAGCTCGAAGTTTAACAGATCGCTACTGCTCTTGATACACATTTACATACAATTGGTTTTACCAACACAATTTCTTTTGGCAAAATGAAATACCAACGCCAAGTAATTCACTACGTATACGTTACTTTTCTCGAAAACATTAGCCGATGAGATATGAATGCCCGTTTTCGACCAAAAACTTAACTCCTTCGGATCGGCGGCACGTAATGGCTGCTAAAACAAAAACGGGTCGGGCCCCTTGTATAATTAGTCCCGTTCAGGACCCGACGACGTATCGACCTACATTCCTTTAGACCTTTCAATACGGCAATTTTGTAACGTAATGTCATTTGATGACTCTATTTAGAAATGTTAATTAACTTACCTCATTGCGTATTGCCTTTCATATTTGTTTATTATAACCTCTATAATTATTATATAATATCTATAATTAGTATTACTTTTACGGCTTAATCTCACGTTTATTACCGGTCACCGTCCTCGTCGAACCCGTCGCTTGGGACGAAGGGCTCGACGAGCGAATTAATCCATAGACACAGCCCACCGAGTTTCTCGCCGGATCTTCACAAGATCTCTTCTCCGGATCGGAAACGCGGGTCGCGTGGTGGTAGATTCTGCGAAGCACTGCTCTAGCTAGGGTCAGTGTTAGCAACACTCCGGCTTGAGCCCCGTGAGGTCACCTACACACGTTAGGGTGAAGCAGAAATAGCCTCTCAAGGCCATCGGCATAGGCAGGAAAAAAAAAGTTTATTATATTCATTCTACATATTATTTTTCAACGCTTCAAATATTAACAGTTACCACCACGGACTATAATGAAAAAAATAAACTATAAACGTTTAAGAAATTACGCCTGCGACTTTCTAAACCTGAAACTACTGATTTCTGATTATTTATTGTCCCATTTTAATTTCATTAGTGTTGAATACACTGAGAGCTGTTATTCTATAATATGTTCATTTTATACTTGTTATTTATGTACGTGAGATCGTTAATTAAGGCTATTACACACACGATTGCTATAAAGAACTACGCTACAACAAACTTCATTAAAAAATTCCAATCAATAACACATATTTTATTACATAAATTATAAACGCATTTCAAACTCACAAAATGCAAAATCCTTACTTTTTTTTAAAAAACATAAATCTCCGTATAATGAAAACATTTCCAACATTACGCAGATACTTCAAAAAATTCTAAAATTCCGTATTCCAAGTAAAGTTTGATTGGATTTTTATGTTGAACCGAATACCAACTATACGATTTCGTTCACTCGGAACTAATTGAACTCAAATTCTCGTGGTATATTCTGAGAAGACTGTCATGGCGGGTCGATACTGAACGGTGGGTAGACATGGAACTTACATGAGTTATCGTGATCCGTTAAAACGTTGGAAGTCGCGTGCTGAACTCAGAAATCGCGGTTTCGTCACAATACACAAGCGGACGCGATTAATCTAATTTAAATAAAACATCAAATCAATTGTTCATACGTTCTTAAATTCGATTTTCATTCATCACGTATTTTATGTGACAATAGAATATTAATGCAGCGGAATTCTAGCCCACTATACGTGATGCAAAGTAAATTTAAAGGCAAAAATGCATAATCATTTTCCAAGCATGTGATAATAAAATTAAAGTTACTCTAACGGATAAATTTTGAGTTATTTTAATTTAATTTTTAATTTTTTTTTTATTGCTTACTTTGGTGAACGAACTCACAGCCCACCTGGTGATAAGGGGTTACTGGAGCCCATAGACACCCACAACGTAAATGCGCCACCCACCTTGAAATATAAGTTCTAAGCTCTCAGTATAGTTACAACGGCTGCCCCACCCTGCTACCACCCCACCCACCAAACCGAAACGCATTACTGCTTCACGGCAGAAATAGGCAGGGCGGTGGTACCCACCCGCGTGGACTCACAAGAGGTCCCACCACCAGTAATTATACCATTTTTAATTTAAATTTTACCATTTCCGATGTTTCGTGTTTCGAATACTTTACACTTTACAGGTTTCATGGTCACTGACGACTGAGTCATAAAAACAGTTTATGAGTCGCGAAAACTGAATAAAATTCTTGTACAATTGTATTTCGTGAAGGCGGCGCATTTACGTTGTAGATGTCTATGGACTCCAGTAACCACTTTACACCAGGTGGGCTGTGAGCTCGTCCATCCATCTAAGCAATAAAAAAAAGGCTTAACTTAATTGCTATTTCATTCACTTATTTAAAACTAAGACAGAGCTAGTGAAGACCTTTCTATACCACACCGACCTTTAACTTTTATTGATTGTTTTTATTACCATGTGTCCAGACTTCACTATTTTTTTTTTTGAGTTTAATCATTTTTTTGTACCAAAATTAAACAACTATCGATACCTACGATTTTTCACTTTTTCTTTTCTTCTTCTTCACCGTTAGTAGATCGGGAGGATCCGAAATGACGTGTTTAGGGCGACGTCGACTGTTTATATACTTATATAATACGGTCCGCAGGATCGGGTATGTAGCTACCGGCGGCTACGACAAGAGGGTTTCCGTGTCGTGCCGCTTTCTTGAAATGGTGCATTGATGCCGACTGAAAATACTGATTGATTGAGTCAAGCTCCATGTCGTCATGGAGGTTCATGCTTTTCATAAATCATGGTACTCCAACGGCTATCCTGCAAAAACGGGATTGAATGTTTTGAAAAAGTTTCGAGTCATGACTGGACGTATGCAAGTTTTCTGGGGTGTCAGCTTATTACGAAGGGATAATTTCTTGCAAATCATCGGATAGAGGCGTGCTAATAAGAACGCGGCTCAGTCGCGTACTGTCTTGATGTGGGGAGCGAAATGTCAACCCCTGTCGAGGGTGACGCCTAGGTATTTAACATTCAAGGCCCACGGTATGGGCTGGTCGAAAGTGGATGGGGCGATTGGCGGAGGTGTTAGCGCGCCTATTAGGGAGTGGATTTTTCCCCAACAACGGATTGTGGAACGCAGATGAGGAAGGAGATGTGTGGTGAATCGAGTTATATATTTATGTTTACATATTTCAAAACAGAACTCAGAATACAATATACTGCTGCTATGTTATGAATGACATTTACATTTATTTACATTAGATTACACATTATACACATATTTTTTTTTTAAGAAATATGTATTTTTGCCGTCTTATAAATATATCTATTTTACGCTGGTATTCATTGTTTAAATTTTCGTCGCCATCATACCATTGTTATCATTTCGTCACAAGCTCTCACAACTTGCACCACACTTTCGAGTGTACAGTCAGAGTCCGCGGAAACAAGCAATTTCCTTGTCCATTATAATTGATTGGTGTAATTGCGAACGGATTCTTTGCCGAAGCGGCTACGTAAGCCGACGACTTATTACGTGTCGAATGTAATTACGTGTTTCCACTGAACTAGGCTTTATGGAAAGAATAATGTGTGTCCTCTGTATTTAGTTTTATGGTTGGGATTGTTGTAATTCATCGTGAACAGTTAATGATTGATAATTTGCCTCGATGCGACAATTTATTATTGTTTTAAACTTATTTCTTAGCAGAGGCCTCTCATAAAACGAGTCGATGTTATAATTAAAACTACTTTTACGATTCTCGCGATCGTCCGTGAGGACCATGCAATAGAAACTACATACATAATAAAATGAAAAACATCACACGGGATTAAGCGGTAAAAGCAATTTTAATCATGTCTTTAGATTGACTTTGTTTAATAAAACGCTTTTATTATTTACATATTATTTAATTACTATAATTTGTTATGTTAGTTACTAACATAGTTTTGTTCAACGTTTAATCATAAACTACTTAACCCATTCACTGCCATGTATGTATGAATTGCCTTACTTTACCTTCTTTTATTTGTTAATGTATGTTTTAGTCTTTTAGGTCTCTTAGAAATAGATTCATTGTCAGTATCTTCGGATTCGTCTTTCCCAGAGTCTACTGTATATTTCGGCGCCTTAGTAAGAAGAACAAAGGGAGAAATCGACATAATTACTTCGGTGGGCCGCGTAGGGCATCGGTGACCTCGGCAGTCAACGTGTTAAATATACATATTTTTTATATTTTTAATTGCCTTTGTAGGCATACGAGCACACGGCCCACCTGATGGTGAGTGCTTACTGTCGCCCATAGACTTCAGCAATGCCAGGGGCAGAGCCAAGCCGGTGCCTAAAATGTAAATGTTAAATGGTAAATGTTTAAGATAAACAGAATTGCTGTTCGTAGCTATGCATTCCTTCCTTCTTGCTGAATTTCGTTACTCTCATACAACTTCTTTGACACTGAGCACCTTCCCGTTCGAGCTTAGCTAGAATAGTCCCTTAATTTTTTTTTATTTTTTACCCAAGCTGGAAGCCTTGAGTGGCTATTTCAGCGTAACCTTAACTAGTAGGTGAGCTCGTGGCGCTCAAACCGGAATGCTGCTAACACTGACCCTAGCAAGAGCAGTGCTTCGCAGAATCTACCACCGGATCGGAAACGCGACCCACTGAGTAGATCCGGCGAGAAACTCAGTGGGCAAAAGCCCCTTTGGCTACCAGCGAATAGGTACGAAACAAAACTAACCACGTCTATGTTTAGCGACGTAAATATCCATATAATTTGACTCAAAATTTCCATTTGGTTTTAGGGTTACTTCGTTTTTTTTTTTACTTTTTGAGTTACACTTTACATTTAACATATGCCTTCGTTGACTTTCTCGCAAACTGAAATAGGAAATAAATCAAAACTAGCATCTAACAAGTTAATGTGGGTTTTTAAAAAAAAATTCGATAAGGTTTATTCCCTAAGGAGCTATTCCAGCTGCTCTGTGGCCAGTGGATGAGCTCACGGGGCTCAACCTGAGAAAATGTGCTTGCAATGGTCCCAGTTAGAGTAGTGCTTTGCAGAATATATCAGAGGTAATCATGAAAGATTAAAAAAAAAGAGATGTTCAAACATTACGCAATAATGCAAGTTTTTTTATTTTATCTTTATTGCTTAGATGGGTCGACGAGCTCACAGCCTACCTAAGTGGTTATTGGAACCCATAGACATCTACAACGTAAATGCGCCACCCTTTTTTTTTTTTTTTTTTTTTCTCGGGCCGGGGGCCGAACCTCCTACGAGGTCCCCGCGCCTAAGGGGCGCGCGGGGTATGTGAGACTCAACGATCTGCAGGTGTTGAGAGCAGATCGCGGGCCCAAGGATTTTAGGGCCCACCCACTAAACGACTCCCCTGCACTCTTACACCCGACGTCCGATCTCCGTCCGAGGTCAGAACCCGTTCAGAGTANCGTCTTCCACTGCTTCGGAAACCGTCCCGACTCGAGGCAGGCTTCATAGAGCCGCACGAGTCGGTCCCCAAGGGCACCGAAGGCCAAATCCCAGACCCGGCCGTGAACACCGTCAGGGCCGGGGGCCGCGTCCTTCCTCCGCATCCTCGACACGGCCGCACGAATCTCCTCCTCCGAGATGCTCGGAGGGACCACCTCATTAGAAAAAATTCATTAGAAAAAATTGGTACCCGCCTGCGGGATTCGAACACCGGTGCATCGCAAGATACGAATGCACCGGACATCTTATTCTTTAGGCCACGATGACTTCATAAGAACCTACTTTTGCGAATCTAAAAAAAAATGCAGGATCGATTGTTTTTCCAACGTCTCCGCGATTTCTCACGAGTGTGCTTACGTAATTGTGAGAGAATTTGATGGGATGCGCTCTGAGTCCCAAGCAAGTCAGCTTAATCACAATTTCATTCATATAATTAACACGCTATATCCAGCTTCTTATACAACCATTGTAGGCACAACAGAATCGTATTGATACACGCTGACAACGAGACGTCAAAATATGCTATTGTTAATCAAGTTGAATTACATAGTTCCTAGAACATTTACTGTGAATACACCATATTTTTTCTGTCGACTATAATGGCTTGCAACGCTTGAAGAAGGAAACGGTATGGAAATACTTGAAAATAATTTTACGTTTTTAATTTTATAAGTCACTCAAATTCAAGAAAAATAAGTGGGCCATCTAGAAATTTCTAAAGGATCTTCTCAGCCGGTCGGAATTCCGATCCAGTAGTAGATGCATTGGTGATGCAACTGTCCTTGAATTGCTAGGTCTCGGGCAGCTGTTAGTAAATAGCAATAGCGATTCTAATCCCACCCCTCCTCCCTGATCCCGCGCTCGCCTACCTGACCGGTGAAACTAGAAAGGCATAAGGGCCAGTAATCTTTTATTCCGAAGAAAAATGTGTGGTGTCGTGGGACACCGGATAGGAACGAAGTTCCTTAATATAAAAATATTAATTTTAAGTTCTATTTGAAGTATAAAGAAAATAAAACTGGAGGTTTCGCAACAACCCACGGTCATTCGGTAACGTGCGAATTTATTGTGGTGCACTTCATTCACGGTTGTTTGCATAAGAGTTAGTGTATTGCGCAAACGAACGCTCTGAGATCGTGGTCAATGAATGATAAAAAAATATGTTATTTTTTGTACGTTATTACAAAGTTAAGTCGTACACTGTGTGCATTACTAATTTGTACGTTATTACAAAGTTAAGTCGTAGTTTTTTCCGGTTAGGTTACCCCTCCGCATCGTCCCATTAGGAACTTCATTCCAAAAAATATTGAAATATATACATAATAATATTTAGTACAAATGCAATTACTAATATTCCCGAGATGTATCAGACAACCAAAATAGACGTCCGGATATTACGCGCCCCTAGGACATTCATGTCTTTTAATACCTTGACCTTAAAAATTGTCGGGAAAATAACGATCAAACTCCTCCACCGCTCAGGTTAGAAAGAGATGGAAAACGCAGGTACCTACGTCATACAGCAAGGCTTCAACAAAAACTTCGTAAAACCTTAATTATGGTTAGGCTCTCGTTAAAAATACAACAACAACAATTACCACGTCATTTTAACGATAACTAGAGTACTGGGTGAACAGTAGAACTAAATGGCCGGATAGGTTTGAGGTATGAAACACGAGGGCACTTAGTAATTCGATTTAAGGTTAAGATTCTTTAAAGGTCACATTCGTATTTTGGCAAATTGTACATTCGACTTTGTGGATTTGGGTATTTTTTTCTCTGAACTGGACAAAATCGTGTAATAGTAAGTGTTAGTAATATGAATGTCTTAGAAAGTATAAATAGAACAAATCACTAATAAAATCCCGCTCAAATGCAATGTTTTGTCACTTACTATAAAATTAAATACTATAATAGTATCGATTTCTATTGCAATTCAATATGACAAAGCGTATCACAGAATGTACCTACTTACAATGAGAACCATTGCTTAGATTCAATTCTAAAACCATCTTCAGAATTCCGTACCTATATTCTAAATGGTATTTTGGTATTCTTGTCAAATGCCATATATCACATCCATTTTGCCCGTAAAATATTGACCAAAACGAAGGTGACAAGGTCAACGAACTTGTATAATATGGGACGTCATCTGTCACCTGTCTTTGACTTCAGATTCTGTTAGCAACTTAAACTGAACTTTGATAAGCTTCATTTGTTATTATTTTTTCTTCTGAAAGTGTTACCTTACATCATAAATATCGGCCATACTAACATATCTGTATAAATTTTCTATTGTTTTTTTTTCTGTGTCAAATTTCGGAATATTAGGACATTTCTCACTCTGAAATTTCGGCGATTCAGTTCGTTTTAAAGATTTAATATTAGTTTAATTTCTATTTACAGATGTTTTTGAGAAATACTATTATTTTCCTAGATTCTAAGCATGTTTTTGGTAAGTGGAACTATTATTAGATCGGTCATGATAAATAACTAAACTTTCAAAATGTTAAATTTACCCTGATGCATAATCTGAAATTTTTATAAATTAGTGCAATAAACTGTTGATATATTTATAATCAGTTCCCTTTTCCAATAAATCGCGCGATTTGATTGCTTTTGCTTCTCCCAACAACTGCTTGTACACAAAGAAAGTCAACCTCCCGACAAAATTTTGGTCTAAATTAACTATTTTAAATTTTTAGGAAAACCCCTCATTGAGGGAAATCAGACGGATTTAATTTTGAGTATAAATATTGATCGAGCTTAACTGAAGACACGGCTTTCCACAACTCACTAGATATTTCCGGTTTTGTTTGATTGAGGTGCAAATTTAAAACACTTTCAAAGTCGGTACAACGTAAAAATGCTATATGGAACCAGTCAAAATCGAGTACAATCAGTCACATAGTGCTAAACGATTTCTTGTATTATTTTTCATAAACATGCACAAACAAGCTAACAGATTACCTCGTGTTATGGAAAGGTTTGTTATATAGTTGGCATCTGAAATGTACCATAATATTCCATGGGAGTGCTATGAAAAATCGTTTGAGATAATCCGCTCATCTTATTTTTACCTTTTTTTGCGAACCTCCTATAAAGTCCCCACACCTAGGGGGCGCTCGCAGGGTGTGGGACTGAACCGTCCGCAGATGTCGAGAGTGGACCGCGGGCTCAAGGATGGTATTTAGGGCCATACCCACTAATCGACACCCTTGCACGCTCGCCCAAGCGTCCGATCCCCCAAGGTCAGAACCCGGATAGGGTAAAGGGGTTACCGCGGTCAACACTGCAACCAAACGTGTAACAAACCCCAAGGCTACCTGGCAGACGGAGTCTCCGAGGCGAATCAATGGCTCTGGATGTCGACCGCCTCGGTACCCGCCTTGCACCGCTACTACCCGCTACTACTGCCTTCATCCACAGTGCGTATCCCAAAATCTTCTTTGCCACTACCTAGTTTTGACTGTAATGTTTGCCAATGCTATTTTTTTAAATGTGCCAACACCAAAGTCAGTCTTTTAGACCTTTTGACACTGACTAAGCGTGATTTTTTTATTCGGTTTGGAGATCTGGATTGCAACAATTACTTTTTTTCCAACCTAAGCTTGAGAGGCTATGTCAGCGTAACCGGGCGAGTAGGTGAGCTCACGGGGCTCAAACCAAGAGTGTTGCTAACACTAGCCCTAGCAAGAGCAGTGCTTCGCAGAATCTACCACCGGATCAGAAACGCGACCCACTGAGAAGATCTGGCGAGAAACACAGCAGGCTGTGTCTATAGGTTAATTTACTCGTCGAGCCCTTCGTCGCAAGCGACGGGTTCAGCGAGGATAGTGACCGGTGCTTGAGGCACCTAAAAGTACCATTAATGGATCGGGAGAAAGCGTAATGACGTGAGCAATTACTGTTAAAAACGCACACCACCAATGAATACGACTTTCAACTTTACATGACCTATGTACTTAGTCCGTGTTTTTTAACGTTTTCGAAAGCGATTCGAACGCTTGCCCACATTTGCCGCTAGGGGCGCTGCCCGAACTCCAAATTTGAGTTAACTTTTACTAAGCACCTTGCTGAAGAATTCGATCACCATACCACGTCTTTAATAGAAATCATTTAAAAAAAACAAGTTCGCAACGAAATGCTTTCTTCAAATAATTTTCCATGTGACTGTAACAGAAATGATAAATTGAAAACATTTGTCTGTTTGCCTGTACACAAATAAAACCACCGTTGAGTAATGTTCGTGGCTGATGCTGGCTGATGCGATTAACTTCACTCTGTATTGACAGGCGAGATTATGTGCACTTTAATAAAGGGCAGTTTACACACAATGCTATAATTTAAATAAACATAATTTCTTAGTAATAGAATTTAAAAATTATAAGCCATATGTTTACAGTGCTTTTTTACTTGGAAATGGAAAGCAGAAAACATCGTACGTTATACAGTTTTTGATATGTATCAGGTAATTAAGAAATACGAGTTATATAACTCGTTTAATTGTTTTTTTATAAATACCTAAGACTATTTACTTGTCATTATAGGACTTATTGCGTTGTAATATTCCGATTAGGTTAACACTAAAAGATCACTGATTTCGTAGAAGCGCCATGCAATTTTAAAATTGTAAGTGGCAAAATGATAAATATTTTCCTGGAATAAAAACACAAATCTTGATTCATTTTGTGTTAAAATTTATCAAAAGTTTTTCGAAAGTGAATTACCCAAAATTAATTGTTCTGTGAATTTTGTTGATAAAATCACATATTTTAGTTTTTATTTATTTCATTCTTATAGGTCCCCTCCTGACGTATACCCGTAGGTAACCCTATTATTATTTCTTAGTAAAGAGCAAATCGAAGTGAAACGGCTTGATAGATAGATGAGGAATAGCATCATCATCATCATCATCAGCCTTTAGCAGTCCACTAGTCCACTGCTAGACTCCTCTCCACTCCAACTGCACGCCACTAAACACGATCCTCGGCTTCTCTCATCCAGCAATAGAACTGTTGTAAGTTGCAATACAATAAGACAAACAAACATGTCCAGCCCTAAACACGTCATTACGGATCCTCCCGATCCATTAACGGTGCTTTTAGGAACCTCAAGCACCGGTCACCGTCCCAGCTGAACCCGTCGCTTGCGATGAAGGGCTCGACGAGCGAATTAACCCATAGACACAGCCTACTGAGTTTCTCACCGGATCTTAGTGGGTCGCGTTTCCGATCCGGTGGTAGATTCTGCGAAGCACTGCTCTTGCTAGGGCCAGTGTTAGCAACACTCCCGGTTAGAGCCTCGTGAGCTCACCTACACGTCAAGGAGAAGCTGAAATCGCCTCTCAAGGCTATCAGCATAGGTAGAGAATTAAAATATGTCCGCAAATTTCAACTTACATTTTGTTTATGACAGCAACATATACATATTTCCCAAAGTTATACTATGTATCATATAAGTAGGATGGATTTCACATATTTTAACGGTAGGTGGTTAAAATGGAAATAAACTTGAGAAACAGCTTATTTATCAGCAAAAAATACCATCGCCACCTACATACAGATCGTGAGATTTCCTTGAAATTTTAACAAAATCATTTGACGAACGATTATTTATCCGTCAAAATCTTTAGTCATTAACACTCGTATTATTTTGAACTAGATAATAAAACATTACTGAGTAATCAGTTATCTAAACGATAATACAGTTACAGATTATTAAAACATTTTCCTAAAACTGTCCACGCCAATATGCGCGGCGCCAATTTATCGCGGCTTTCCGAGAATTCACTTCGAATGACTTCACTAATCTCTCGTTGACGCGAAATAAATTACTTCTTAATAAATCGCATTAAGATATCTATTGACTGTACAAATAGCTGGGGTAAGTCAGCCTGTCGCGAAGGCCACCCTCATAGCGACTGGCAAGGCATCCGTCCCTATCGCACTCATGTGGCTCGCTGTACGAGTGAACGTAATCACAGTAAATGGTTTTAGACTCCGCATTGGATATCCGAGTGTTATCGGGTCCTCTCAGTAAGATTTATGCGCGTCATAAGCTTGACGCATGTAGACTGATAATAGACTAAACGCATCAGGAGCATAAAAACTTCTGTCACGGACAATTGTAAACCTTACTACTAAAGTTTTATGAGCACTAGAATTTTAATTGAATATGCAATTTCGAAAAGGGCACATGTCGCATATTTTGTCAAATACGTTTTTTCATATACATGTAGTTTTGTAGCTTACCTACACCCATTTTATAATAATTCCAGTAATTTTTTATTGCTAATTAACACTAAAATATAACTCAAAAGTTAATATTTTAAATTTTACACTGCTTTACAAAATAATCTGTTTTTTTTAATTTCCTGAACATTTTACATTTTCAGAAATGTGCCCTTTTCGAAATTCCATATTCAATTGAAATTGACTTTATTAACATGAACATTGTTCAATAATCGACTAAAATTAACCGGCTACCAGACTCTAAAGATTATAGCGCTACTTCCACCATCCACCTCGAGCCAGCGGCTTGGCTCTGCCCCTGGCATTGCTGAAGTCCATGGGCGACGGTAACCACTCACCAAGATAGCCTTGAGCGGTCTCTACGAGACATAACGGACTGGAGTAATAATAATTCATTCTTAAGCAGATTGTAAATATTATTAACAAAATTATATTGAAAACATTCGTTTGATACAACTGCACCATGAGAAATAGTGACTTTAAATTGTTAGTTGTTATTGACTAGTGCAGAATTATTATGCGTGTTCCAATATCAGAGATTAACCTTATTAAAAAATATTAAAACACAATAGTAGCCATGCTCGAATGAACAACGACTGTATTGTTACACAAAACTGCACTTACTTGTAGAGGAATGATCTCGTAATTACTGGTGTTCACGACGAAGGCGCGAAGGGCGATATTTGCTTGCAATTAGTGCCCACACGAGAATGTACGGACGCGTAATTTATGGTTATGCGTAGGGCTGTAACTAGGAACATGCGAAAATATGCGAATTGTAAATTATGGAGATAACACGCTCGTCGCCCGTCGCTATCGTGCGTTCTTCTCGTGCTTGATGTCATGCCAGACTATGTTTGTGCAAACAATGCGTTTAATTCTAAAATTTAAATATGTACGTAAGAATAAATATATACAGGCTTGATCATGGTTGAAAAGCACGCATTTTCATCACAAATTATTGGGATATTACATTTTATTTATCTGCTCTTATTCATTCATTCGATTTTCTTCTTAAGCAATGCACTTTTATTTATTTCGCCCAATAGAGGCGTGTCGTTTTTGGGTAAATTTTACGGCATTTCAATTTTAAAAGCCATTTAAGATTTTAAATGTACTAAAATGTCACTTTGACAACCCTATGTGCGGAGCAGCGAAGCAAGGTTAGCCCGCAGCTCCGTTCACTGACATTTCCGGAGTCACACGAATGCATTGTCCACACCCAGTTTGTCCGTTGAACAAAAAATGATCCCTGTGCGTTTTTACTTATAATTTATCCTTTTATTTATCGTCTCGAAATAATACGCAGCGTTTCGTTCTTTAAAAATGTTCACGATCCATTAATGTATGTTCTTTTTTGGTGTACGACTGTATCGGATGTATCTGAAATAGACCTCACTTGTCCTATTTGGGCATATCTTTCTCATACCGCATCCAGTCATAGCGCAACTGGAATAGCCCTTTATCCTACCAGCAAATAGACAGGGGGAAAAGATAACGCAAATTATACGTCAACGTTTAAAGGATAGTTGAATTGTTAAATCATGTTTTTAAATTCTTCCACAAACGAATAGTTTCTGCTATAGTGTAAAATTCCGGAGTTCTTTGTTACCACTGACAACTATTGGCTGGCTATTAGCTATTACTGGCTCATTTAGTGTCAAGTGGTCGGCCTACCACTTGAGGGCACAATTGTATTTTACAAGGCATGTCCTAGTCGTCATGCCATGTCAGTCATGCATTCCTTGACTGCTTTGTCACATGGGCAGAATGATCACATCCAACATCGTGAGCTTATCGCATTGGTTGTCCTTTTTCTTCTTCTTATTCTTATCCCACATTATGTGGGGTCGGCACAGCGTATTCTCTTATATTAAATTTTATGCTGTATAGGGATTTGCCATGAGTTTTACGGTCGGCCGCCTACCTAACATCAACTATCCATATATTAATTGCAATGAGCCGTAGGGAAAGACTTTTTCTATTTCTTCTATTGATCTTTCTTTTATTTCATCTGTTTTTCGTTCTATAACCTGAAATTTGCTATCATAAACATTTAAACTAAAATTTAGATATAAAAATATCAAATCATATCAAAAATTCGTTTTTTTTTTGTATTTCCTAAATAGGTATTTTTTGTTACATATAGTTATTACTACTACAAACGACTTGGAAGCTCCAAATTCTCATTAAATAAGGCCTTGGACGTCCGCGACTTCTAAAACTATAAAATATTCGGAATGCAAAAAAATTTAATCACCTCTGTGTCTCAAAAGATATAAAAAAAAATCAGAAGAATACCAGTATCCAGTAGTAGAACGGAGTTTTCGATTATGGGGAACTGATTCATATTTTTGAGTGAAAATATCTTAATCACAATTAAAAGAAATTTTAAGATTTAAAATTGTGTTTTCTTATTCTTCCTCGTATTTGTCTCTGCCGTACTCTATACTATCTCTATCTAAATTATGTCTACTACTCGGAAACAAACCACAGAAAATACTATGTTGCTTATAAGATTCGGAGCTGTGAAATCCAATTTTGAAACATGGTATCGATTACTAATCCGGATCTTTACCTATTTAATCCGCGGAGAATATCGATTGTCCGTTATTTCATTCATCCCATCCCTAGAGTATCTTACAAGGCTGGCCCGCAGCTGGCATAGACTGACATTTCCGCGCTCGCACCACATTTAAATTGCAAGTGCCCACGCCTACTTAGTCTAATGTGATAAAAATGCCATTTCATACTCACTCGAACTGTGTACGTAATGGAACATAAAATTTTATGTTGTATGAAACACATATTGATGAGTTTAAACGCACGTTTTTTTTCTGGTCGAGTGATTAATTTTATTTGGTTATTATCTGTTTTGTGCTCTGTTAGGTGACAGGTATAAGGTAAATAAACATTTAATTTGCCGCTGAGACATTTAGGGCGTTATTAATAAACGCATTATCATGTCTTTTGACATTTGGTTTCAAACATTATCGAAATAGCGTAAATTAAGAATCTAAAAATTAAACTAAAATGTGGTTTCTGATTTCTGCTGGTAAAGGGAATGCGATCGTTATGCGTAGGTATTACTGTAGTATTTTCTTCGGCTTTCGAGAGTCTTAAGTAATTAAAACCACCTTCAAGTTAGTTAGTCTCATGTTTCTTATTTTTCACTATATTATTTGCGACGTTTTCAATACTTTACAGTTTTCATTAACCATCATTTGCTTGAAGATTAGTGATAAAAGCCCTCACCTCGGGTCTCCAAATAGTCTATTAACTCTGATAACCAGTTAACAACAGTCGAGCACATCTACGCTTCTAGAATAAAAAAAGTTTCTAAAGATAGAACCAAATCTTTTCCTACCCAAATTTTGACATAAAAAATTTTTTTTTTTCTTCCAAACAACTGAACAACGGTTAATCAAATAAAGCATCAATGATATTTTATGATTATGTATGATTGATAATTATTAATGAATAATTTGGTGTTTGTTCATAAACGCGTTTAACAATATAGAGACACTGGTGGTCAGAAGATCCATTAAAAACAAATCATGTATGTGAATTTCAAAAGAAAAACTGCAAAACGAAAACCGCTCACGCACACCTGTGTGCTTAGTGCGAGTTTTTTAACGTTCTCGATAGCGTAAAAGTTAACCCAATTTTGTATGCAGTTGGTACAGCGCCCCTAGCGGCAAACGTACGCAAACGATCCCATTCGGATTTAACGGCCGTCTGGTGTAGTGGTAAGTGACATGGTCACTACACAAGGGGGTCGCGGTTTCGAATCCCGCCAAGGTAAGATATTTGTATGATAAATATAAATGTCTTTTCCAGGGTTATGGATGTATATTAAATATCAAATATATGTACGTGTATAATAAAAATCTTACATTTATTTCCGTTATCAGGTACCTGTAACACAAGTACTTTACGAACTTAGCACGGGACCAGTTAACGTGTTGTGATTGTTATTAAATATTTATTTATTTATTATTTATTTATTCCATACTAATATACGCTAACTTTTACGCTATCGAGAACGTTAAAAAACTCGCACTAAGCACAGAGATCTCACGCCGGACTACGAATTAGTTTAAAACTAACAACGACCTTATTACCATTCTCCGGTAGTTACAATTACGTTCATCGCGTTTAAGCCTTTTTAGGATGCCCCTTCTGATGTTTTTCTTTATTGCTAAGATCGGTGGACGAGTTCACGATGCACCTGGTCATTAAGTGGTTAGTGCAGCCCATAGACATCTAAAACGTAAATGCTTTTTTTTTCCCCTACCTAAGCTGAGAGCCTTGAGAAGCTATTTCAGCATAACCCTAATGTTTGTAGGTGAGCTCACGGGGCTCAAACCTGATGACGTTGCTAACACGAACCCTAGCAAGAGCCGTGCTTCGCAGAATCTACCACCGGATCGGAAACGCGACCCACTGAGAAGATCTGGCGAGAACTCTGGGCTGTGTCTGAGAGTTAATTTACTCGTCGAGCCCTTCGTCGCAAGCGACGGGTTCGACGAGAACGGTGACCTGTGCTTGAAGTACCTAAAAGCACCGTTAGTGGATCGGGAGGATCCGAGATGACGTGTTTTGGGCGACGTCGACTGCTTTCCATTCTGTCCGCAGGATCGGGAATGTAGTTACCGGCGGCCACGATGAGAGGGTTCTCGTGTCGTGCCGCTTTATCGAAGTGGCACGTAAATGCGCCACCCACCTTGAGATATAAGTTCTAAGGTCTCAGTCTAGTTACAACGGCTGCCCCACCCGTCAAACCGAAACGCATTACTGATTCACGGCAGAAATAGGCAGGGTGGTGGTACCTACCCGTGCGGACTCACAAGAGCACCTACCAGCAGTAATTACGCAAATTACAATTTTGTAGGTTTGATTTTTATTACACGATGTTATTCCTTCACCGTGTAACTTAATCGTGAACATTTGTTAATTACGTATTTCATTAGAAAAATTGGTACCCGCCTGCGGGATTCGAACACCGTTACATCGCTAGATGCGACGTCTTATCCTTTAGGCCAGGACGACTTCACCCTATAGACATTAACCACTTTAATGCGGCCGCCCACCGGAAGACATAAGTTCTAAGTCTCAGTTTTTACGGTACAACGGCTGCCTCACCCTTTAAGCCGAAACGCATTACTGCTTCACTGGAGAATTAGACAGGGTGGTTGTACATACCCGTACAAACTCACTGGACGCCCCGTCACCAGATGCACATACTTTCATTAGCATGTAGATATATAGCTTTTAGGGTACGCAACACATGAAACATGAGGCACCTTGGATATTTCATGCGTCCGATACATTTAGCGCATACTCGCCAGGAATTCGCCTACATTGCATAGAAGACGGAACCTCTTTGTGTCTACATCAAGAGTTACAAAATGATGAAAAAACTTAAATAAAATAAATTAAAACAACACCACAATTAATAATTATTAACATAACGAATAAAGATATAAAAACAATGCTATCTGCTAAAGACCTGTACAAAAAACAACAATTTATTTGACTTTACAATAAAATTCCACCCAGAGGAATTCCCGTACAAAAATAAAGTACATATACATTTTTAAAATTAACCTTTGGTGATAATAATCGGAAATATCAACATGTACCGTTTAGTAAAAATTATGGACATTCGTGATAGTTCAAAGGGGTTACCTTTTTTTTTTAATAATACTACACTTCTCACAATTATTTTAGCAATACAAAGAGACCCGATTATTTTTCTTATAATTGTGCTAATTACTTTTCGAAGTTTATCAGGGAGCACAATCACTTCCCTAGTGGAATGAGAATTTTTCCGAGAAGTTTTTTTTGATCTGAAATTCTGATCTTTTAGGGACCTGTAGCTAATTGATTAGAAGGTGGAATGCAATTCAGTACATTCGACCATGATCGCGACATAACCAAAGTGGAAGGAACTGAGGGATGAATAATAATTTAGGTTTTTGGTTATTTAATGACTAAAAAAGTGAATCCGGTATTAAATAGTCACTGGAGCCCATAAATGAAGGACCAATCAGCAAAACAATTATGCATTCATAACATTAATTTATACTTTTCCATTTCCATACCAACATTAGAAATGTGAAACTTTATATGTTTGTTGATAATCAAACCTGCTAAATTAAAATTTGCGTAATTACTGGTGTTAGGACCTCTTGTGAGTACGCACGGGTAGGTACCACCGCCCTGCCTATTTCTGCCGTGAAACAGTAATGCGTTTCGACTTGAACGGTGGGGCAGCCGTTGTAACTTTACTAAGATCTTAAAACTTATATCTTAAGGTGAGTAGCGCATTTACGTTGTAGATATGTCTATGGGCTCCAGTAACCACTTAACACCAGGTGGACTATGAAAAATGAATCTCTCACAAACGATCATCAGACTTAAATGCAATTGTATACACAAATAGTTTATTACTATTTCCTGTGTCGAACACGCGCACTCTTGTCGAAATCATCGATTACGACCCAGAGTTGGACGAGTGAACTAACTAACCCATCGACGCAGCTAAGTTTCTCGCCGGATGTTCTAAGTGAGTCGTGATTCCAATCCGGTAGTAGATTCTGCGAAGCGCTGCTCTTTTTACACACTTTATATTAGCTTCACTTGTATGTATGTTTGTAACTGACTCCTTTAGACGCGATTTTGACCCACTTTAAACGGCCAGGTTTCATTCAAACGTACATTTATCGAGGACCGATGACAATACACTAATTTGATAAAATTATTTCATTATTCAATTTGCAAAATAAGATTTTTGCCAATTTACATAATTAAGGCTTGTATTAGCAAATTCCCTCTGATTGAGTCCGTGAGCTTACCGGTCCGTGCGACACTGAAATAGCCACTTAGGTGACCGTTACACCGGCATAGTTTTAGAGGCATGAAATACGTTATATGAATTACAATTTTGAATTTCTCATATGAATGACCTTTCAAAAATTGCCCACATCAAAAAGCAGTCATGTTTATTTCTATATAATATGTAGAACTGAAATACGCCATGCGTTTTCATGATTCTGAAAATGTGAAACACGCCAAAATGCAATATATTAGCGCCAATTCTTGTAATTAAATAGTCAAATACAGATATTAACGAAAAGTCACGTGGTCTAGCTAGAAGCACCAGCTTTTTTTTTTCCTTCCTAAGCTGGTAGTCTTGAGAGGCTATTCCAGCGTAACCTTAACTAGTAGGTGAGCTCACGGGGCTCAAACCTGACGACGTTGCTAACACGAACCCTAGCAAGAGCCGTGCTTCGCAGAATCTACCACCGGATAGGAAACGCGACCCACTGAGAAGATCCGGCGAGAAACTCAGTGGGCTGTGTCTGAGAAGCTCCAGCATTAACTGTGCCAATTTAAGTCAATCGGACGAGTGATGAGGAAACACAGACTACAAATTGATTAGATACGCGATTTAAAAGTCGCCAAAATGCTGTCTCAAATCAGCAGTTCTCCGTAATTATGGCCTACTTTTTTATCTATCATTCATCGGGTTACGTTTCATTTCAGACTACGTAAATTGAAGGGGCTACGACACGATTTCGCAATTTGCAAAAGGGTAATCGTCAATTGTGATGAGACACGCGAATTCTGTGTTAAATTATTTTCACTTTAATAAGTTTAACGTGTTACTTTCTATAATAAGCTATTTAGAGCACTCTGGATCGCTTCCACCTTAAATGCCTTCGTGCCATCATGAAAATCAGATGGTCTGATAGAGTGCGAAATACCGAAGTCTTGCGACGTGCCAATGTTGGTGGCATTGAGACCTATTTAATGCGTCGGCAGCTTCGATGGTGCGGTCATGTATCACGCATGACGGAGGAAAGAGTGGCGAAGCGCATCTTCTTCTCTGAATTACAGGATGGCAAGCGAAAGCATGGCGGACAACTCCTGCGGTACAAGGATGTCGTGAAACGACACATGAAGAGATGTGATATAGAGTCCTCTCAATGGGAGCGCTTCGCAGCATAGCGGCCAGAATGGCGCAGGATGGTGAACAGCAAAGTACGCGAGTTCGAGGATCAGCGTAATGCTGACCTTGATTACAAACGCGACCAGTTGAAGGCCTGCCCACCTGCTGCCATAACCTATAATTATGAGAACGGCGTGCTTACGTGCCCTCAATGCGCAAGGAGTTTTGCCGCGAAGATAGGCTATATAAGCCATCTTCGAGCGCACGAGCGCCAAATCGACGGATAGGAGTCAAAGTGGTCGCCATGGCCGAAATCGGTCGGATGAATCATCATCATCATTTAGCTAACGTAAATAACGTGATAAGAGTACTAAACAAGAAGCTCATGCCTCATAATATTATCTATAATTACGCGATTATAATTTAAATTGATCAAAACGAAAAAATAATAATTTACTTATTGCATTTGTACTTTTAATCGATTAAAAAAGTCTAAGCGCGTATATTTATTTCTCTATTCCTGTAACATTTACGGACCATAACATTTAAATCGATAATATCAATTTGTACTTCTCAATAAAATAACTTTGCACAACGATTTTATTTTTACTATATAACCTCAAAGTGAAAAGTTAATTAAGTATTAGACGATCAAATTTAAATAATAATTAAATACAGTAGAACGTTGCCCAATACAGTTGCAGACTCCAATTTGTCGCATTAACTTATTAAAAACTAGCTTAGTTGCAAACTTCGAACTGCTTGTAAAAAGTACACCTTTTCTTTATTTATTCGACGATTATCCTACACATTTAAGGTCAAAATTTACATACCTACGTTTGTTCTGTTGTTGTTGTTATTGTTTTTTGTTTTTTTTACCGTCTATTGTCCCTCGTAAAATTACTATGAACATACATTTGTGATTGCAACATAAATTGTGGTCAGCAATTGATTAATGTTTTTACCAACAATAGTCTTGATAAAATCGGGTTATTGCAAGCAACGGACCGCAATTAGCGTTCATTGAATTGTTTTTTTTTAATTTAGTGCTAGTACACACGCACCGCTCAATTCTATTTCCTTTCATTCGTACGTGTGTATTATGGTTTTAAATATTCATTAGCGTTTCTAATAACTTTTCTCGGAAATTATTTGCGGTCGATGTGTATTTTAACGTTATAATTTAACATCAATCCGCTTTGTTTTATGGTTTTAATTGTTTTTTTTTTCATTTCCTTCGAAATGAGTAAACACGCTTCCATAAAACAGCGGCAGTTAAATGATTGATGTGTATCAGAACAGAATCAATTTGGTGTTTGTATTACATTGCTTTCATTTTTATGAAATCTCGACTCGACTTCCCTTAAACCAGCCGTTCCCAAAGAGGGCGATAACGCGCCCTTGTGGGCGCTGCAGGCTTAAAGGGAGGCGGTAAGAGATATAAAAAAATTGAGGTGTTGTGTAGAGGCTTAGGAGGCGATTTGTAATTTCATCTAGGAGGACTCTTAGACACCGACTGAGTTCTCGCTATAGTGGTTTTTGAAGTAGGTGAAAAAATGGGGGCGTTAAAAAATAATTTATTCTCAAAGAGGACAGTAGACAAAAAAAGTTTGGGAACCACTGACTTAAACGGTCACATGAACCCAACCCACTTTTCTGAAGCCGATACCAGTACCACCACCGTCACTGTTCGGATTTTTTGATTACATTTGAGTTTTTTGATACAATACCGTTTTATATATATATTAAGCTGCGTTATCGTTTATTTCGATAACCATTACTTGCTGTGTTACATATTTAATAGTAATTCGTCCTTAAAATATCTTAAATTTATGTCGAGTAATATGTCTTAAAGTAAGTAGTGACATCGCAATGTTGTGTCCATCAGCCAGCTTAGCTCCAGATTGGTCAAAGACAAAATATTATGGAAAACTAAAACATAGATAGAGGACTTTAAAAAAAAACTTCCATCGTGCTGATTATGGTTTTTGTTAAAATATATTCAAACCACGAAACAAAACTAATTATAGGTTCGGCTGTAATTACTTGTTACGATCTTATTAAACCAAACTATCATAATATAATTAAAACTAATTTTACCTTTTAAGTTCGCGACCATGAAAACCGAATTCACTATCAATATAAATAGTCTAGTAGCAAAACCTTCGCACACTCACTCTGCTTCTATTCTCTATTTTACTTATGGTAGGACCGCTTGCCAGTCCGCACGGGTAGGTACCACCCACCCTGCCTGTTTCTGTCGTGAAGCAGTAATACGTTTCGGTTTGAAGGGTGGGAAAGCCGTTGTAATTATACTGAGACCTTAGAACTCTTATCTCAATGTGGGTGGCGGCATTTACGTTGTAGACATCTATGGGCTCCGGTAACCACTTAACACCAGGTGGGCCGTCAGCTCGTCCACCCATCTAAGAAATAAAATAAAAAATTCACTCTACGAGATGAAATAACGTATTATCAATAAAAATGTCATAAAAAACTGCATTAATCCCACAATGGCGCCATTCGAACTGTCGGCACCGTAAAAGCGATCATATTGTTCATTATCTTTGACAATGCCGCCAATAACACCTCGAATATACCTAAAAGCGGTGAACAGCAATGATGTCTAATCAGCAATCGGTTTCGGTAGCCCGTTTGTACTCGCTAATTAATGTAGGATAACATCTAATCTAGAAAATATAATTATATCGTGATTCAAGTCTATTTAGATTTGTGTGAGATATACAATTCGCCTGCATTAGGTAGCTTACCCGATAATCAGTTAGTGTACACGGATATTTTGAAGTAAACTTGTTTTCTTTTTAGTTTTTGTGCCGTATTTCGAAACTGAACTGTAAGTATTAATGATTATCCTACAATTTTGCTTAATCAGGTTGTTGTTTAGATTTCACAGGCAGTCATATATCAAAAAGAATATAAACTTGATATTTTTCAATTGTCTTGACTTGAAAGAGAAGAAATAAGGTAATAAGGTGCCGAAATACTGTACATATTTAGATATGATAGTGAATAAATATATGTAACAAAATGAAATTGCAAAAAGGAACATTTAAAAATGTGGAAAATTCATTTCTAACTCCAAACTTTCCACCTCAAATCATTTTACTAATTAAATTGTCGCACTAAATTTCAAATAAACTGATTAACTTTTTAAATTGCTGCTTTATATGGATTCTAATAAATTTCACAAAAACCTCACAATTAATACGGCCTAAGGCGCACCATGAAAATAGATATGCGATTTTCAACTCTAAGTGAATTGCAAACAGACATTGTCTTAAAGTTGGTACCTATCTATCATTCTTTCAGCCCACATTCGTGGTCTATTAGAATGTAAATACGAAACCAAAAAGACGAGACACGATGCGATGGTTGCGTTATTAAAAAAAATGTATTTCATACATCTTGTGTCACAGCTGTGACCGGTCTTGCTAAACTGGTTATTTAAAAAAAATATTTCACCTAAAATACAATTTTGTTTTTTTTTTGTATAAACTTCATGATAGTTTGTCTACAGAAAATTCTTAACTGACAGCGCTTAGAGGTCATCTATGCACTCCTAAAGGTCAGACTTGAAGATAATAGCTGCAAACCATTAACATATTTTAGATTTCGACCTGTCATATCCTAGATGGCTGTTCAAACAGGGCTACGACTGCCTTAGATGACCTAGATGACCTTAGATGACCTTAGATGACCTTTGTGTTAGTGAGTGCATATTTGTGTGTCGTTTGGATAGACATGCTCACGGCTCTCTGGTGTTTATTAAAGCCTTTACCCTTAGATTCATGTTTAAGGTCTTAATTGTAATAAATTATAAGGGCGCTGCGGTTTTACAATCGTTAAAAATTTAACAATTGTAATTTAAATAAAATATATATTTGAGATGATGCAATCATCTCGTTTTTACCATCACACCGCCCGCTACCAGAATAGAATTCATCCATACTACCTAAAACTACTTCGTTTATCCACAGTGCGCTCCCAGAGATCTTTTTTGGTACATACCATTCGGCTTTGGTATGAGCTCCCCTCTATGAGCGCCATGACGAGTCTTCCTCAAACGAGACTTGTGGAAAGTACTTAACGATAGGCAACGACTTGACTCTGCCCCTGGCATTGCTGACGTCCATGAGCGACGGTAACCACTCACCATCAACTGGGCTGTATGCTCGTCTACCTACTATGTCAATAAAAATATACGTTGCATACTGGAGGTGTAGTTGAGTTGAGTGTCATTTCCTGATTTATAAAATACAGGTCGATTCGTCTATACAGATTTGTACCAGCAATCTGTTATTGAAAAAAAAAATTCCTACCTAAGCTGATGGTCTAAAGCAGCGGTTGGGGTACCGGTGTAAATTAACCCAAACGGGGTAAACTTAAATTTTGGGGGGTAAAAATGAAATTTTTGTGAGTAAAAAGTTTATATTGAAGTGAAACTTCTTCAGAATCGTTAAATTTTTAGTTATTGTTTTCTTTTCAGAATTATCATGGGGGCTATAATATAAAAGAAGCTAAAAAGAAGCGATTTCGTTTCTTTTTTGTTCTTCGCCATGGGGTTATATCAGCTTACACAAAAATATTTTGGGGTAATAATTAAAAAAGTTCCCCGACCGCTGGTCTAGAGAGACCATATCAGCGTCACCGGACTAGTAGGAGAGCTCACGGAGCTCTAACCCGACGATGTTGCTAATAAGTGCTTCGCAGAATCTACCACTGGATCGGCCACGCGACCCACTGAGAAGATCCGGCGAGAAACTCAGTGGGCTATTGAAACAGAGTTGTTATTTTAACGAACATACCCGGCGTTTCCCGAGTTTATAACATTTACCGTATTAAAAACCTGTCCTGTCCTATTTATGAACATTTTTGCGTCATCGACTACTTTCATATAAATCTACACATAAAATAAAACAATACATTTTTTGAAGTGAAACTTCCTTATCGGCGTTGGAAAAAAATTTACCGTCACATTTTTCGGTTACGCGTCACATTTTTCCGTTACGCGCCATCTTTTAATTAACGGCTGTATGTTCTGAAGTATGGATGCGCATTTGAGAAACCGACCTCATGTCTCAAGGTGGGTCACGGAATACATTTTGTAATTGCAATAATCCCAGGTAACCCACTTAATATCACGTGGACCGTGCTATTATTGTTATTACGTAAAATAATAGGAAGAAAAGTACCAGGGTATTATGATATCAAAGAGATGTATTATTATAACTTTACTCTGACGTACAGCCTTCTTTATTAATTAACGGCTGTATGTTCTGAAGTATGGATTCCGATTTGAGAAATTGACCTCATGTCTCCAGGTGGATTACGGAAATCATTTTGTAATTCCAATAATCTCAGGGAGCCCACTTAATAATATCACGTGGACCGTGCTATTTATTACTGTTATTACGTAAAATAATAGGAAGAAAAGTACCAGGGTATTATGATAGCAAAGAGATTTATTAATAATTAACGGCGGTATGTTCTGAAGCATGGTTTCGGATTTGAGAAATCGACCTCATGTCTCAAGGTGGGTCAAACTTCACGAACCTCAGGAACCCCATTTAACACCACGTGGACCGTGCTATTATTATTAATTTATAGGAAGAAAAGTACCAGGGTATTATGATATCAAAGAGATGTATTATTAAAATGCTGTAATAATCTTAGTAGCAAAAAGGTAAAGTGAAATAATTGTATTATTTGTATTCATGTCTATGATAATAAAATCCTTTTGTTTAAACTTTATCTAATTTAACTTTATTTAACCAATTTCTAGAAAGTTGCATGTAGATCATTTTTCGAAAAATAAGGCCATAAACAAGTTTCACTTCTTACGTGTGTACACTAGTACACGCACACATTTTTTTTTTTTATTGCTAAGATGGCTGGACGAGCTCACAGCCCACCTGGTGTTAAGTGGTTACCGGAGCCAATAGACATCTACAACGTAAATGCCGCCACCCACCATGAGATATGAGTTCTAAGGTCTTATTATAGTTACAAAGGTTGCCCTACCCTTCAAACCGAAACGCATTACTGCTTCACGGCAGAAATAGGCAGGGTGGTAGTACCTACCCGTGCGGACCCACGCGAGTTTTTAACACCAGTAATTGCGCAAATTAGAATTTTGCGGGTTTAATTTTTATTACACGATGTTATTCCTACACCGTGGAAGTCAATCGTGAACATTTGTTAAGTACGTATTTCATTAGAAATAATTTATACCCGCCTGCGGGATTCGAACACTGGTGCATCGCTCAACACGAATGCACCGGACGTCTTATCCTTTAGGCCACGACGACTTCAAAACCAAAATCCGATGTTTTGTGTGAGTGTGTTTTCTATCTTCCCTGTAATTTCAAAAGAATAATTATCCCCGACCGTTTCATTGCCAATTTATCAAGACAGCCAGTCACATTGCGCTCTAGATATTATTTCTAGATTATAAAACAGGTTCTTAATTGTGTCCTCGAATCAATGTCGTCATTAAAAAAGTCTGATAGATACTATCTTCGTTAATCAGCAGTAACAATCACTTCGCGCAAGAAAGTCCTATGCGATGTTTTGGTCACCACCCGAATCCGTGTCGATTCAAGACAGATAGATCGCTTTTGATAACGTTTTATTGCTTTAAATTAAAAGTAGTTTTTTTTTAAATGTTTTAATTATGAAACTATTAATTCGTTCGCGTTTAAAGATATTGTGACGTTTAAATTTACAAATACCTACTCGACGAACGTATTTTATTTCGCACCTGGCCTTTGCTTCGTACTCATGACAAGTAGATAATTTTCAAATGTATTAATGAATACAACTCATAGCATTGTAATAGGCAGTGTATTTGATAAGAAAATGTTTTTTTTTTAAGGGATTTTATGACCTGGTAACTAAGACCTTTAGGTCAAGCCTTATTTTCATTTGTATCCTTATTGTTATGAAAAACGACAATATGGAGTGAAATAAAATGAAGATGATTAATTTGAGACATTCATCAACTGAGATGAAATTAAATGAAATTAGATGAGATTTTATGGGATGAAATATAATCTCATGGTCATTTGGTGGTCTGAAATTTTTTCAGTGGACTTTTTGGAGTATCCCGAGAAGTTACGTCCAGCGGCTTTGTTTCATTTTCCCATATTTGTGCACTTTCACAGATATTAAACAGTTAATAAACCATCGTTATTACACATTTAAACCTGAAGAAACACTAAATAGACAAAATAAAACAAATCACACAACTTCACTCCTCACGTTCCCGCCAAAAAGTCCTTATGAAAATGCAGTTTTGTAGACACAGATTATACAAATAATAATAGGGGTTAAAGTTTGAAATTGCCGTTTTATTGTAATAGGTACTTCGAATCGACATCGAACCTTCATGGTCTGAGATTTTTGAGTGAAACTTGTTTCACATTTGAGGTTCTTCTTTTAAAAAAATGTGCAACATTCGATTATCAACTTTCAGTTGTTTTTTTTATTCAGTTTAGACAAGAAAAACGGTAACTTCGAAAATTCGAGTGATTTTTGAACACGAAAAAACACGCGGAACTAACGCTGCAGAAACAGTTCGCAATATCAATGTTGCGTTTGGAGAGGAGACTGCTAATGAACGCACCGTGCGATTTTGGCTTAAACTCTTTCTTGATGGAAATTTTGATTTGAAGGACGAACCACGTGGAAGAAGACATGTGAATAACAATGAATTGAAAGAGATGGTGGAAGCCGATTCGAGCCAAACTACCCAGAACTTAGAGGCATGGTTTAATAAAAAATCAAATCAATAAAATAAAAAATATGAAAAATAGGTGCCTCATGATTTGAGTGATTTGCAGAAAGAAACGCGTGTTGAAACTTGTGTTGCCTTGTTGATTCGATCTGTATCGATTCACGAGTCGGGGCTGTTTCGCAGTAAGTTTTGCTATCCTTGTTCGGAGTTCGGCACAGTAGACATCTGCCGGTATTGCTTGAGCAAATCGGAGAAAGCTATAGCCTTTTTATTGATAAGCTTTGCTTTAGGACACTGTTGCGATGTTTGACCTGGGGTCAGCCATTGGATTTCTGTAGATGAAGGAGTATTGGATCGAAATTCAATTATAACTTGGACTTTGGTGGCGGCATTTACACTGTGATGTTTATTGGCTCCCACAAACGCAAAACACCAGGCGTTCCTTTCGGGCATCTAAACATTATAGCAATACAAGTCAGAAATTACGTACCAAATAAGTTCAAGTCGTAAAAAGGATTCGAAAACAAAAAAAGCACTTACAAAATGATTAGGCCTAATTACATTACTGACTGTAATTAACCCGCACGTATCGCCCTTTGTTTTATTACAAATAAATACAAATTTACCATTACAGTTGCTATAAAGAAACCTCGCGAAAATGTACTTTAATGCTTCAGTCACAAAAGCTATACGTTTCAAATTAATTAAAAATTCAATTTGGTGCAGTAGATGTCTTGGGTCGAGATAAGTCGGCATGTTATTAAGGCATACGATAGAAATAACAGCGATTTGTTAATTTTATATCCTACGCCTCTGTGCGTAGACGACGACAGTTCACTTATAAGTCGGACACGTGCAATAGATAATAAAAATTAAAACATAAATAGTTTATCTGAATACACCAGTTAGCAGCGGCTTGGCTGTGCCCGTCGCACTAGTGATGTCTGAAGTAGAGACTACTTATCACCAGTGTGCTCAACTGGCAATAAAAAATTGATCTGTGCTATTTTACACTAGCTTTTGCCCGCGACTTCGTCCGCGTGGAATAGTTACTTTGGCATAACGCTAAATTTTACCCGCCTCTTCATTTACGTAGAAAGTGAAAATATTTTTGAATAATAGAGAAGGTTAAGGAGCTATTTAAGGTGCCAAAATCACGCTTTTTAACCGACCTCAAAAGAGGAAGTTATCAATTCGACCATAATTTTTTACGTATGTATGTTCATAGATTTCTCGAGAATGCTTGAACCGATTCTGATAATTCTTTTTTCTTTTTTTTTTGTTGGAAAGGATAGACTTCCCAATGGTCTTGTAATCATCAAGATTTGATGATGGGATCCTGGAGAAATCCAGAAAAATCTATAATTGTCAAAGCCTACCTTGAAGTGATTTGGGTGTTTCAATGTTGTAATGAATAACGTTTTTATTTGGATAGGAATTAATATCATCTTTATAAAATCATCTTCAAAAATAATGTTTTATTTTAGAACAAATTTGTTTAACATAAAAACGTTATAGTGAGCCAACCTTAATATATAGACATATGCTGTCGCAGGCTTTTTTTAGATCTTTTAAAGGGAAACAATTCTTTAATACATTACTTTTGCGAAACTTTAACCGTTTCTGCAACGCACGCAGTGGAAGCTCTCAAAAGGAAAAAAAAACGATTTTGCAACATTATTTATTGGTGCTCCGTTTGTATTGGTCTTAGCGCCTTCCTCAGTAAATGGGCTATCTAACACAGGAAGATTTTTTGCAAATTGGACCAGTAGTTCCTGAGATTAGCGCGATCAAACAAACAAACTCTTCAGCTTTATAATGTTAGTATAGATGTGACGAATCCCACGTGGCAATGGTCCAAATTTTTTTTCCATCAAATTTTTACTTCCGTATCTCACTAACTATGTGATTTTAATTGGTTACCCGTGTCGATAGATATTACAACTTGATTACGAGCGAATAAACCTTGATACATGATGTTAAAGTCCTATATTATGTTGTTTAACGCCATAGCAAATAATAACTGAACGTGGTTCACAATATTGTGATCTTCCACTTCTCTTGGCCCTTATCCTATCACGTGTGGTCGGTGCGGCACTTCCAACTTCTTCCATTCAGGCCTATCATACGTCATCCCTGCACTCACATCCTTCCCTTACATATCCTCCTTCACACATATCATCCAAGTCTTTATATGACACCCCTTTCTTACATAACCGTCAACTTTCATACCCAAGGTTTTTTTGGCCACATGATCATACCCACATGCCCGTACCACGATAACCTGGCATACACTCTTTATGAATTTACACTCTTTTAACTTTATACTCTTTTTACTTCTTTTTTTTGGGTGAAACAAAAGGCTTTTAATTTTTTTTATTTATTTAACGTTATACTCTTTTCGACTTGGTGGTGCAGTAGTCACTGTTGTGCCGAGGGTCGTGGGTTCGATTCCCACATCCACATAGCGTAATGAACAGGTTCTTTTGCTTCTTTGTCTGGGTGCTTACTATTTATACATGTATATATTTAAACGTATATAAGTATGTTTGTCAGTATCTAGTACTCATATCACAGGGAGCCCTAAATTGAGGTCGGATGAACGTGTTTGATTATTTCTCAGCTATTTATTATGATTATTTACTTTCTGTGTCACCGGCGTTACTTTCAGACTTTCCTCTTATATACTAATTTCTATTCACAATATTGTGTTTTCAAATTTAAATTCTCATTAATCTTATCAGACTATTATTTAACGATAACAAGTTTTGAATTCTGTGTAAGGACATCAAATACATTGAACTGGTGGAAATACGCATCCATGACTGATGATCCATATTTCGCTACATCGTTTTTAGGATTCTATGCCTCAGAAAGAAAAAAACGCAGCCTATATACGATCCCAACCCATATCCACCTATGTGTCTCTGAAGACGGTTTTAAATGAGAAGGGTAGTTTGAAAATTTAAAATGTTGAAACCCACAATAAACATTAAGGATCAATCACAGCTCCGTGTGAAAAAATTAAAATTTCCAAGTCAAATCGATCTGCCATCGATGTCAGTATTTTATCTCGCAAACTAACTCCAAACAATATCTACATTTTTTTTTGCCCACCCATGCAATAACACCTTCCACTCCGAAACCTATAGAATACTTTCCCTTACCCAGAAATCATGAGATTCACTAAGAAACCAAGAAATTAAGAGACAAATCCATTTATAATTTTTATCATTTCGCTAATATTAAGTCTTTATCTACGAAATTGCCGTTCTGTATACCTAAAGTGATTCTTTGTAAAAAAAAATCCTTTCAATCAGAATATTCATATATATAGTATCTCTTGGAGAAGCCGGAAGATTTACGGGAGCCAATAAATTCATCAAAGGTATTTTGTACTGTCTCTCGTATTTTTCCCAAATTTTGGAAAAAGGAGAAGCCTAACATAAAACTTCCAACCCTAGCTCCTGTAGCTTATAGACTGTCTGTTTTGTCGTATGAGGTCTAGTGTTGTCGTGTAGGACCAGAAAGGACTTACTCGAATTTTATCGTATCCATATTGATGAAAAAGATATTTATGAATGTTATGAAACAACTACTCGATAAACAAATGACTGAATTCGAAAATAGGATTCCATATTTTAAAATCAAATTCATTTGAATTTTAAATTAATTGCCAGCCATACAAAAAATACGTTTCATATGGCCAGTATTGTAAAACAACCAACTTCATAGGTTCAAGACTTATTATCGCCGGTATTCGCGGACCATGATTAAAATGTTTACGGTTTATCCACGCCATTATTTAATTAATTTCACGATTTTACTGCAAATTAAAAAAAGGGTAATTAAAATGTGATAATTTAAAAAAAAAACGAAATTACACCGTAATATTTTCTTCATTCATATTTTTCCTCGTCGCGTTTATTCAATGATCCATAATATTCCAGTTACAAATAAATCAAGGATGCAAACTAACAATCTAGAAATTACGTGTGAGCTTGCTTACTTACATAGATAACAGCTATCATTTATTTTCTTATCGCATTTGTCATCTTATCGTTCGGATCTAAACTATTATTATATTATATATATTAGATCCGATACGATTTGCTAATTTAATTTGTATATCAAGTTCGAATTGAACTCACAGACTTTATCGTCCATTAGATTTTTATCGATTTTACAGTCGATATAAACGGCGGTGGTAATCGCGAAACAGTGCGAAATTGAAGATCACTATCGATTCTCCAATTATGTCGTGATCCAGTTTTTTATTTATTTATTTTTATTGCTTAGCTGTGTGGACGAGCTCACAGCCCGCCTGGTGTTAAGTGGTTACTGGACCCCATGGACATCTACAACGTAAATCCGCCACCCACCTTGAGATATAAGTTCTAAGATTTCAGTATAGTTACAACGGCTGCCCCACCTTTCAAACCGAAACGCATTACTGTTTCACGGCAGAAATAGGCAGGGCGGTGGTATCTACCCGTGCGGACTCCGCATAAAGAAATAGGGTTAAATTTCGTCGCGCATTATTTCAGATCCAGTGTACTTTCGCCGCATTTACGTCGTAATTATGAGAAAATTTCGTGCCCTGCACACAATCCCCAATTCTATCATTTTTAATTACTTTCGTCTAAATACAATCTTACCGTTCCACTCTGAAGCGGTTGAAACCGATCGTTTTAAACATATTTCATAATTATATTTTATATTCTGTTTTTGGTCCTTTTCAATCTGGTCTTTGAAAAGAACTATTACTACGCTTCTGCAGGACACAGTTGATATCTGGGTTGGCTTAGATGGATATAAACACTATTATGGTTTGATCTAAAGTTTGGCGTTATGGAAGGCGCTTTCTTTTTCTATTCTAATATATTATTTTCAATTATTACACGTTTACTTCAACACGCCCCATATTAAACGCTTTGCCTTGCCCATACACATTTGCATTAAATGGACAAAAATGGATAAATAATTATTTTGCTCCACCTCACCGGCTCAAGTTTATGTAGCATAGAGCCCATTTTGCACTCACTCTGGTTAGGTATTTTATCATTAGATATTATATTTTGAGTATTTAATCAGTAAAAACTGGAATACCTGTTAAATACAGAGAATACTCGATATTAAAACACCAATAGCTACATCGACTCGCCAACTTATCGTGACCCGCAATATAAATGGCGCTTGTGCGTTATCTTTGTCTGTCCATAGTTGGAAAACAGTTGTGTATTATAGATTTGACACTTCGAATTCATGTCTACATATGGGTTTTTGGGCTTTTGTGGGCTCCTAATTAATGAGCCGTAAGAAGTCATTTGCCCAACTAGAGTAATAAAAAAAAGGTGGTCAGTAACAAGCAACTAATTGGTCTGGGCATGAATAAACCTTAACGCAGAAATCTGTTCCTAAATAAGACTAACGTAAGGAAAAAACAGATTTTAGATCCTAACTGTTGCCCTTCAATCATTTGGAAATTGCAAGAACCCTATTCGACCTTACTTGGAACGCCTGCCCAGGTTTAGTGTCGTCAGCATAGTTCAATATATTTTACTGACGTCCCGAAGATCATAAACCCGCTCCCGTTCCCTCGAGATCAATGATCCCGCGCATTGGATGACTTTTGCATTACATTGCGCGCGAACAAAAAAATATAAATTCTTTATTATAATTAATATTATTATTTTTTATTCAATATTTAAAATTCGTATTTTACTGGTGGTAGGACCTCTTGTGAGCCCACGCGGGTAGGTACCACCTCCCTCCCTATTTCTGCCGTGAAGCAGCAATGCGTTTCGGTTTGAAGGGTAGGGCAGCCGTTGTAACTATACTTGAGACCTTAGAACTTATATTTATTTATTTATTTATATCTCAAGGTGGGTGGCGCATTTACGTTGTAGATGTATGTCTATGGGCTCCAGTAACCACTTAACACCAGGTGGCCTGTGAGCTCGTCCACCCATCTAAGCAATAAAAAATAAAAATTTATATTAGTTTCACCTAGCGAGGAATCATCATAGATTCGTAAAAAGTAAAAAGCTTGGCGTGAAAATACTCCCCTGTGGTACGTCAAAAGCAAAACTGATTCTCGAGATAATAATTTGCGATGAAACTTTCTTAAAATACATTATCAGTTGTTATCGTCGATAATGGCGCCATTAATCAAATTCGCTTCTCGTCCTTAACTGTCATTACCGTTTACTTGATACCAAACAGAATTCTAGTCTTATGAGTATTCCCTTCCTTATTCCCTTATTATCCAAGTAAAAATATTAAAATTAAATATCATTAAAAAAATTAAAATACTAATTAAATGATTTTGACGCATGATTATGGAAAAATAATGAGAATACGAACGAATTAAGAGAAGAATTTTATAATCGTAAATGCATATACTTATAAAGCTCTCTGAGTGAATACGTAAATACTAAGTATGCTAGAATAGGATCGGAATAGTTTTCCTGGGAATTAAATCCCGTCGATGCGGCTTAGTAGTAGTTGATTATGTGGGGCAGGTCTTAGGAATTGGAAGAAGAGGAGGAGGACCTCAATCTTCCTCTTCTCCCTCTTCTACGCAGGAGGTGCCGGATTCCGACATGACCCAGTCTGTTGCCCCACCTCAAACCGTTAAAATAGAAAAAAGAAAAGGATCTTAATAGTTTTTTTTTCCCTACCTAATCGTTGGTAGCCTAAGGGGCTATTCCAACTTCGCACGGACCGGTAGGTGAACCCACGGCCTCAACCTGAGAGAATTGCTAACACTAGCCCTAGCAAGAGCAGTGCTTCGCTGAATCTACTACCAAATCGGAATCGCGACCCACTGAGAAGATCCGACAAGAAACTCAGTGGGTTATTAGTTTAGAAATAACCTATTCTCAGACTTAGGTTTGTCAACTGTATGGAAGCATATTTTTGCTTAAGCTAGTATACAAAACTTAGTGAGGAATGAATTTGTAATTTTTTTTTGTTTATGTGATTTAGCGATTTAACGAACTTACAATTTAATTATCTGATAACTCGTTTCAAAATCTAACATCAAATTATATTAGCCATTAGCCATATAGTTTAGTCTTCGTGGCCTAAAGGATAAGACGTCGGGTGCATTCGTATAACAGCGATGCTTCGATGTTCGAATCCCGCCGGCAGGTACCAATTTTTCCAATGAAATACGTATTTAACAAATGTTGACGAAAGACTTCCACGGTGGAGGAATAACATCGTGTAATAAAAATCAAACCTGCAAATTGTAATTTGCGTAATCACTGATGATAGGACGTCTGGTGAGTCCGCACGGGTAGGTACCACCACCCTGCCTATTTCTGCCGTGAAGCAGTAATGCGTTCCGGTTTGAAGGACGGGGAATCCGTTGTACTGCTAAAACTGAGACCTTAGAACTTATGTCTCAAGGTGGGTGGCGGCATTTACGTTGTACTTGTCTATGGGCTCCGGTAACCACTTAACTTCAGGCGGGCCGTGAGATCATCCACCCATACAAGCAATAAAAAATTTTTTCAAAAGACGAATATTCGTAATGCGTGTGAATCAAAACAGCATTTCCTGTTTTAGTTTTATACATACGTACATAATAATATGTGGACAACAAAAACAAATTTAATTAATTATTACTCTCATTCATTATCTCAAACGTAAGTCATAACAGAAATAGTTATAGCCGAGACTATGATAAAATCATAAAATAACACATAATCATTAAAATCCTTATCGTATTTGACACAGCGTAATATCTGTGCTGAATACATTTCATTCATAAAATAACCGCCATACTGGGTGCTGTGTTATCCAAGTGCTTCTAATATTCGTGCTGACTTCAAATTGTTTTCGCGTAAATGTGAGTCATATTTCGATTCGCCGTAAAGTTGTGAGACCAAAAGTTTTTTGATTATTTCATTGGACAGTTATATTGCTCCCATATTAACGGGGTAAGGTTGCCATATCGCGTTTCCTTGATTAAGCCAGACTAGCCCACTGAGTTTCTCGCCGGATCTGCGACTTCTCTTCTCAGTGGGTCGCGTTTCCGATCCGGTGGTACATTCTGCGAAGCACTGCTCTTGCTAGGGCCAGTGTTAGCATCACTCCGGTTAAAGCCCCGTGAGCTCACCTATACGTCAGGGTGAAGCTGAAATAGCCTCTCAAGGCTATCAGCATAGGTAGGAAAAAAAGCCAGCCTTGTTATAGAGAGTTACAGAAGATACCAGTTTGATTAACAAACAATGTAAAAATTTGTTATATGCTTATAAAAAAATTTATTAACACATTACAAGCTTTTTATTTTAAAATTACATTAACTACTCAAACGCAACGAAGTAAAAAAGCTCGCTTTAAGCCTGGCCTGGGTGTCAAGACGCGAATCAGCGACTCGAACGGCATGTGGTCAGCATCACCTTGGACTACGTGAAAGCTATGACCACTTCTCCCTTACCGCGTTTAGAGCTTTTATAAACAAGGATGTCAGCAAAACAGCACGAAAGGAACATCATTGCACAGCTAGTAACTTGTGTGTGTGTGTGTGTGTGTGTGTGTGTGTGTGTGTATTGTTGTGACTTCTGGACACGCACTCTAAATGATTCAGAAAGTTCCAGATAGTATATGAAACCCAATGGTAAAACAGTACAACCTAAAGGGTTCCTCAGAGTTTATCTGACTCGTAAACTCAAAGACGCAACGGCTCCAAACCAATCAAGCTAGAACCATTACATCGAATTCTCCTTAATAGGAAGGATTATCTCTCAATTCCCTAACTCCTCTTTATACTGGGATACGAGCAACTAACTATACCCTAGACACTCGCCGTTTTAATTAACCCCTCTACTAGTACAAGAGTCTCATAAAAAATCATAATCTCCGATAATTATAATCATTTATAAACTAATTGAATTAATGAATGAAATCGATGTTAGCTAATTACATGAGAACGTAATGGCGTGACGGGTACTGTTTTAAGTGATCAGTCTGTTTAATTAACACATTCTTACGTCTTAGGGTTAATAAAGGTTATGCGCACAGTATTATTCTTACGGGTTCTAGACGAATAGATAGTCCACGTGATGGATATCGGCACCCGCATTAAGATTAAAGCAAACTTTCAGTTATATAGTATGATGAGCAATTTCGCAGTACTAATATGCACGAATAGCCTCAAAATTAGTAATAATTGTGAAAAGTAACAATTATAATTAGACAACAATAATTTAATATTAAAACAATAATAAAATAAGACCACGCTATATTTATAAACATTAACAAAAGCAAAACATTAACTGTACCCTTCACACTCTTAAGCTAGACCGTGCGAGAGAGAGATGTGCTGACTTCTGATGATGCGCATGCAGTGCGACGTCACGCCGCGCGCTTATTCACAAACACTATAAAAGCGAAACGTCTGAATGTGTTGAACCCGAGCTACATGGTAGGCGGAGTGGGGGTGTTAGGCTTTATTTTCGTTACGGAATTTCTTGATTCGGTCGCCGCACTCAAAGCCCGCGACAAAAGCTATGCAATAGCTTGACAACTAACTAAATGTATTACTTAAGAGCGTTTCGTGTCAGATATCAATTATATCCATAATTATATTCTAACTGTACGTCTAATCGTTTGTCGTTTAATTAGTTAACGTAATTAAACCGTTGTGGCGTTCGTATTGTATAGGAGTAATTGTCTGCTATTATACAGCCGATTGAATAATAAATTGAATGTTGAGCAGAAGTCACGGACTTAAAACTATTCACATTTGTTTAAGATAAATAACATACAAAAGCGCTACTAAAATACTTCCCCGTCTTTTTAATAATATAGAATTAATGGAACCACTGAATAAAACTATTTGTATTGAACATTTAAAGTTACTTAATTCAACATCATGGGACTTTTCTTTAAGTTTTAAATGCAACGGAATAAACTGGAGTAAAATAAGCACGACGAAATACTGATAAATGTGTACTATTGTGTACTGGTGCGTATGTACTGAAAAAATTACGAATTTTATAAATAACTTTTTAATTTTTTCTTACAGATTATTATAACGAGCAGCCTTACCAGAAGTACTCAAGCATGGGCATATCGGAGGTGCCCAAAGACGATTCCCCCCGGACCACGCCCGATCTGTCTCGTACTGATCAGTCGCCTTCAGAACGACCACATCCAGGCTCCGTGGACAGCGATGATGCCGACGAATTTGCCCCGAAAAGGAAACAAAGGCGTTACAGAACCACCTTCACTAGTTTTCAACTTGAAGAACTGGAAAAAGCGTTTTCTAGAACCCATTATCCAGATGTATTTACGAGGTAGGTAACAAATAGCAGAACTTAATATACAAGACTAATCTAGTTGTACCAAATGTAATTAAGTAATTCCCTAAAACGAATATAAGCATAATAATGATAATCCCTAACATTGGACAGTTGAAATCACAAAAATTCGAGTGGGAGAAACTAACATATTTTGCACAGCAAGTAATGTAATGCATATAAAAATAAGCCAATTAGGTCATCGCTCTCGTGTTGACGCACGTCAACGGCCTTCGTTTTGCATTGCGGGTTCATCAAATATTTACTACTTGAAATATATGTAGAATAGGGCTCGCAGCGCATAAAATAAAAGTTCCACTATTCCAAAATCTTCTATTATAATAATAATTAAGAATTAACACTTTTATTACGTCTTGCTCATTTTTCAACCGTCTTCGCCATCTTCCAATTCTCTGTCATTCTGTCTGTCATTCTCTTCTCTCTTTCTTTCCGATTTCTCTAACTTACATCTTAACGCTCCGTTTCACACTCTTTTCATACGTTCCGTTCTTACCAATCCTACATAAATGTGGATAGTTACGACTAATGTTTGTGGTTTCATTGTCCCCTTTTAGAGATTATTTTATTGATTTTTAGTGGTCTTACAAATTAACAGTATAACCAAAACATGTGTAAGGTATTAACAATATTATTATAACTTAAATAATTTCTAGCAACAGCTATCAATGGGTGTATCAGTGATGGGATGGGATGGGATGTTACACTCTAGGTATATACTGTAATTACGGGTTAAAGTACAAAGATGTCCTTTTGACACGTGTCGGAGCGGCCGACAAATATTGCTCACGCTCTTGGCCACTCATCGTGGGTTCAATGCAAGAATCCGGACGATGGAGTATTGTTCTTGAAATTTCATGTTTACAATTGACCACGACCTGCAACATAGCTCTTATTATTATTATATTTTTATCTATTCAATAAAAATAATAACGGGGCAGTTATTTACCGCTTTTATCACATTCTAACCCCATCTAGACTCTGTGTTTGCGTTTACAACGTTTGTGGCACATTGAAAAATTTTATTCTTAGCCCGGATATCATATTTAAACGGGCGTCCATAAAAAAATGTTCAATAGTATTTCAATCGAAAATCCATATCATCGTATTATTTTAATTAAAAAAAGTGACTAATACGCAATCATAATATCACGTAATAAATTAAAAAAATAAGGTTTTCCCGTTACTAAACTTATCTTAACGAAAAATAATTGAAACGATCATCGCAGTGAAAAGTAAATAATAAGATAAAACAATATTTTATTATCAAAGTAATAAAAATACACAGTAAATAATCATTAACGCATCATTTTGAACAATGTTTTCGCACACTTCAACGCGTGGGTGCTATGACCACTCACTTATTAGAAGAAAACAATAAAGGCGCGATCCCAAAATAATTCAAAAATCTAAATCAATTCGGTTAATAGGTACTACGACATCCAATCCATGTCTGGTCTCATAAAAGACGGCTTATTAATGAAAACAAATTAAAGTCAACTCAGAAATAAGGATGTTTCATCGAGTTTAAATCACACGCCCAACGGAGCGCACTAAATTAGTAAATAATTTACGTCAATTTTAAATATAATTTGCGCAATACAAAATCTATGGCAAAAATCGCTTTACAGGTCAAATCAAACGTAGGTGCTTATCTTTCTAACTAGTCGAATTAAATTATTTTAAGAGTAATGTTTAAAGAAAACAAGGGTAGAATTTTAATCATACAAATCTACAGGGTGGCCCATAAGTCCTTTGATATGAAAAAAAATTTATTAAAATAAAACTAATTACATTATGAATTAAATTTTTATTTACATAAAAAGCTTAAAAAACGGGAATTATTTTTTGAAAATAACATCTCCTAAATGTAATCCGTTGCGATCACGGTACTCTTGCAAACGACGTCTAAAATTGTCGATGATTGCGCGGCACGTCACTGCTGAAATGCTTGTCATTTCTCTGCGGATGTTTTCTTTTAGGGCCTCAATTGACCGCGGGTTTGTGTCGTATACTTTAGCCTTAAGGTAGCCCCACAAAAAAAAATCCATCGGGGTCAGATCTGGACTACGTGGAGGCCAGGAAATGTCTCCTCTCTTAGAGATAACTTTGCCAGGAAAAAGTTGACGGATAACGGGCATAGCAGTGTTAGAGGTGTGAGAAGTGGCCCCATCCTGTTGAAACCACGTCCTGGCATTAAAGCCTGAAAAGTTTTGCAATTCTGGTATGAAAAACTCTTCGATCATAGCCACATATCGCTCCGACGTAACAGTAACTGCGCGCCCTCTGCCATCCTCAAAGAAGTAAGGCCCTAGGATACCATGGGCTGACATAGCGGCCCAAACAGTCACTTTCGGACTATGTAAGGGCTTCTGATGCTTAAGTTTTGGATTGATGGGGCTCCAATAGCGGCAATTTTGTTTACTAACATGCCCGTTAAGATGGAAATGAGCCTCGTCAGAGAACATTATGTTATTGAAGGAAGTAAACCGATTCAACATTTCATTCGCATAATTTTGTCTTTGAATACCGTCAGTTTCCTTTAATTCTTGAACCAACTGAATTTTGTAAGGGTGCATATGTAAATCTTTCTTCAAAATCCGTTGTAACGATGTCCTGGATACGTTTAATGCTCTGGCGCGCTTACGAGTTGACTGTGTCGGATTTTCGCGAATAGACTGTGTCACTGTGTCTATGTTTTGTTCCGTACGTGACGTCCTTGGGCGACCCAACCGCGGTTTATCTAACGTCGAACCGGTCTCCTCGAACTTAGCAACCCAGTTCTTAATCGTTTGAAGAGTTGGAGTGTCGTCAAAGTTGTGTAAACCTTTGTGTTCTCGAAATTTACGCCGCGCAACGGTTGCCGAATTGTCGTTTTTATAAAACTCGCGCACACAAAACGCACGGTCCGCTCCGGTAAAACGCTGCATCGCGACTAAATTCCCAGAAACCGAAGTTACTCCCCCCGCTTCCCCTGCACCGCTCACGCGCGCCCTGTTCGTTTTATTCAAATTTTACTTTTCAAAGGACTTATGGGCCACCTGTATATTCCTATTTCTTCTCCGGATGCTAGAGCAAATAGCTTATGCCGTACTATTTTTTAACGTGTCACATTCTTTGGATTGGAAGCCTTTTTGATGCCCACAAAACATTTTAAGAGTAAAACATAAAAATAGAATTTTTCAACACAATGTTCATTGACAATTTTCAAGACGTCAGATTAACTTCAAATTTTGCTCACGAACCAAAAACTGATTACTGTAAAAAAAAATCTTATTTACGCTATCCCAAAATGTTGACCAGGATCAGCAGAAACATAAAAAAAGTATTTATTTGTATTTCGATTAATTTATAAAGGGTCTTTTAAAACGACCGTTTTTCAAGCGACACTTCAGTTTTAACCAAAATTAAATAATCTATACTAATATATAAATCTACAGTCGTTTTTTACGGATGTTCCGTTATAACTACTGAACCATGCATCCGATTGACTTGAAACTTAGTATCCATGTAGAAAATACATGTACTTAATGGATAGGCTAGTATTTATATGAGTGTTGGACTTCCTAATAATAATGACAATAAATAATAATGTTAATTTTAAATGCCCAGCGAAGCGGGCGAGTACGGCTAGTAGGTATCTGATAAAGAAGATACGCAAATGAAAGGGCAGTATTCAAATCGAATTCCTTCCAGACAAAATCAGGAACTAAAACTAGTAATTCTGGTCATCGCTTTATCAACGAACGGATTACATTGATCTCTTTAATTTAATACTTTTTAATATGATGATACGGATAATGTGACGCCTTATACGATAATAGGAATTAAGTAAATTAATTGTTTCCGATGAAGGTAAGACTACGTTTATCTTTCTTTATTTATTTATTCTAAAATCCCTAACAAGATAAGCTAAGACGGATGTTCGATCGCTTTTTATTGGGCAAAAGTGATGGGCTTAATTTAAATTCCAGCTTGATTATATTGACAGTTCTAAAATCCAGTATTCAATTATATATTAATTAATTAATTATTATTATGATATTACAAATAAAATAATCATATCCATGTTGGTTTTTTGAAATTCAAATTTAATACCGGATTTAAACGAATTACCGAATAAAATTGTCACCTACCTACAATTTGCGAGAGTTCAACAGTTCACTGACCCCAGGAAGGACGTGTTAACATGAACACCGTTGTGCACCGTGAGTCCTGAGTCTTAATTGTATTGGAAAATCTTTTAAAACGAAATACGCGATTTCTTTGCTAACAACGAAAGAAAATCAATTAAAAATGTAATATCATCAAATCGCTCAGTTAAGTTTTTTTTGTTACAGGGAGGAGTTGGCAATGAAGATAGGATTGACTGAAGCTCGAATTCAGGTAGACATATTATTATTTTAATTAATCTACAAAAAAAAAACATCGGTTGTCTGTAAAGTCGGTTTACTGACGATAGTTGAACGTGACAACGTCATAAGAAAATTTTAATTTTATTTGTTTGATAGATATTTTGGATATAGAGAAGGAGGTAAATGAAAATGATTAATAAATAAATATTGGCCTGTAAATATTGGACGAAAACATGTAAATGTATTATTGTATAGCAGCTCTCCACGCGGATGCATCGCTCACTCAAGTAGGAGAGAGACAGATGTCGAACGCTGCCGAATGCGGATCGATTGTGCCTCTTTGTCGCTCGTTGCGCGCTCTCGCTTGCACTTCAAGCCTTAAATGGAACGCCTCAGAGCGAGGTAACGCCGCATGAGTCATGTTTTTTCGTGCGTGCAACCGGCTCCATCGAATTATAAGACCTTGTCACGTCAAAAATATTCCACACGCTTACATTCAGTACGTCAAGCACGAAAATCTATCGAATTCGTAATGTAAATGGATTCATTTTTCGTATCGAGCACTCAATCGAGTGCTCGATACGAAAACGGTTCATTACATTAGATGGTAGTACTCGATACTCGGTAGCCTTCGAGATTTACGTTATCGTTTGTCAAAACAATTTTCGTGTTATCGATTATTATGAGTATAAGTTTCGAGTTTCGAGTACTTGACGAATCAATTGTGAAACGAAAGTAATTAAATGTGGCCGTAGCCATCGTACAACGCAAGATATTTGAGATTTTTAACCCTTTTAGTGCTGAGCAGAGCCTCTAAGGGTTAAGATTGTTTTGTTGTATTGGAAGTCTGCACCGGTAGCTAGCTACTATCACTGAGCCTATGTCACTTCGACAAAGCGGCACGACACGAGAACCCCCTCATCGTGGCCGCCGGTAGCTACATTCCCGATCCTGCGGACAGAATGGAAAGCAGTCGACGTCACCCAAAAGTCGCTCAAGCGACGGTCATCGTTCTCGTCGAACCCGTCGCTTGCGACGAAGAGCTCGACGAGAAAATTAACCCACAGACACGGCCCACTGAGTTTCTCGTCGGATCTTCTCAGTGGGTCGCATTTCCGATCCGGTGGTAAATTCTGCAACGCTCGACTCTTACTAGGGTTCGTGTTAGCAACGTCGTCAGGTTTGAGCCCCGTGAGCTCACCTACAAGCTCGGCGAATCTAGAAAAGGCCCTCGAGGTTATTAGAATAGGTAGGAAAAAAATTAATGATTTTTAATCACCAAATAAATATTATAAATTATTATTTTCTACACATTTCACAGCGCATAATGTCATAAGTTATAAATTTTTGAGTTTTATTGCATTGTCTATGGTTAGATCTTCGCTTACTCTAGCTAATGTTTTTTTTAAAGGGTACGAACATGCACTTTAAAATTTCTCGAATATATTGCTAATACTCTTTACAAAACATAATCCGTTTAGGAATTACACGATAAACCAATTAATCATTAATTATCTTAATCAATAAATATTACTATTCATCAAATTCTTCACGAAGTATTAGAATCGCTAGTAGGTAAGTGCAAATTATCAATTAATCCTCTGTAATTTTTCGTTCTTATTTAATAAGCCTGTTAATAACAAAAATACCTATTATTAATAGAATTGAAGGCCAAACAAACAACATGACGTATGATACATCGATTACTTTTTTTTTATGAATGCGTAAGGGATTACTAGTGGCCCGGAGGCCTTTCCAGTTTCACAAGGGCAGGTGGGCTAGCAACGGCTTAGCTAGGAGGGGTAATCGATTCCATTACATAAGACGGACATAATTTTTTTATATAGTCTCAAAACTTGTAGTCACTTTTATTTGGCGCCATTTCTGGTATAGACCTAATCGATAATGTATGAAAAAAAAGAACTTCAATATAATTTTCACACCTTCACTAACGCTATACAATTTTCATTCGGATTAATTGAATGACCATGTTTAAGAAGTTACTAGATGATGACCGAGCTTTGCTTGGTTTTTTTTTTTTTTGATAACGCCATCTTGTTTTGTCTTTAAAGCTGTTAGCTGCCCTCAATTACGAAAAATAGTATTATTATTCGCCAATAGATGTCAGGAAGAGTTGATTATTGAAAACACGAATAAAACAACATTTTCTGAAAATAAATCGTAGCTAGATCGATTTATCGCCCCCGAAATCCCCGGTATACTAAATTTTATGAAAATCGTTGGAGCCGTTTCCGAGATTCAGATAATATATATACAAGAATTGCTCGTTTAAAAGTATAAGATAAGATAAGATAAGATAGAAACTTCGCGACGTCTCCACGAGTTTTTTTTAAAGAAAGTTCTTTTGGACAAATGTCGTAAAACAAACAATTAAATTTAACAGTAATTTATGTAATCACAACGATTATACTATTATGTATTTCAATTAGTGTACGTGAGAAAAAAAAAGATACTAGAAATAGCCGTGAGAATGCGTACATGAATAGAGGTTACGTCAAGGAAACAAAGGGAACGAAAAAATAGAATAAAGTTAGAATTTAAACGATTTTTTGTATTAGGAAGCGGATTTAAAAAACAAAAAGTATATTACTAACAATAGGTTATTTCTATGTAAATTTTGCGTTGTTTCTAAACTATATTTTCAAGGAAACAACTAGGCAACCTTAATACTAGGTATGCGAATTCTAGTTCAAAATAACAGAATATCACTAATCGGACTATAAACATATTTATATATATTTCTTCTGTGCGTGTGTTTGTCACTGAACTCCTCCTAAACGGCTGGACCGATTTGAATAGTTTTTTTTGTATGCGTTTGGGTGGCGCCCTGGATGGTTTAGATTCACAAATCAGCCCGGCAGATGGCGCTGTAGTCGGTATCTACGTTATTTATATATACTACAACTAAACGGCAGGATCGACTTGAATGAATTTTTGCAGGACAACGTCTGTCGGGTCCGCTAGTTTTCAATAACAATCGTTTTCTTGTACCCCAGAAACAATGAATTATATTCCCGTGGCCCGTTCTCGATGACTAAGCAGCTATAAAGTAGTTTAAGTTAAACGGAAAACATGATTCAATTACTAAACTGAGTAAGTTGATAGCCTTGAGAGGCTATTTCAGCGGAACCGTAACTAGTAGGTGAGCTCACGGGGCTCAAACCTGACGACGTTGCTAACACGAACCCTAGCAAGAGCAGTGCTTCGCAGAATCTACCACCGGATCGGAAACGCGACCCACTGAGAAGATCTGACGAGAAGCTCAGTGGGCTGTGTCTGAGGGTTAATTTACTCGTCGAGCCCTTCGACGCAAGCAACGGGTTCGACGACAACGTTGACCGGTGCTTGAGGTACCTAAAAGCACCGTTAGTGGATCGGGAGAACTGAGCATAAATATAACATAAATATATATACTAATACTAGCGACCCGCCCTTGCTTCGCTTCGAGAACTTTAATTTATTATTGATCTAATTGAATTTTCTTTTCTTACATACTCCTAAGACTGTTTATTTCACCTATTAGCTGATTTTAACTGTATTAAATTGCGTAATACAAAATAATATAGTGTGATCGTATTAGTGTCTACTATGTTTTTTCATTGCTCACAATTTTATTACTTACATCCTAAATAATATGTCGTATTTGCTGTTGGGATATTTATTTTCCGAACTAGGAATAAAAAGCAAATTTTTTAAATAGGGATGATATGTCGTATTGTGATCGCACAAGGGCAGGTTTTATTGTGCTACGTCTACGTGAGCTCTAGCTCAGGGACTACGTGGTGTTGTTTGTCTACCCTAGCCAATAAACAACACAGCGTGAATGCCGCCACCCACCTTGAAACATGAGGTCGAAGTCATGTACGTTTTGTATAGCAGCTGACCCATTACTCAAACCGGATATGGAAAGTAGAGCTAAGGAGCATGCATGCTCTCTGTCATGAAGAAGCGTCGAAAAGCGACCAATTAGAGTGGCGCCGACATAGTAAGTGGTAACCGTATTCGTCGAACTCGACAAAGAGTTCGACGTGCAACCTCAGCTCAGTGCTCAGCTCGCTGAGTTTCTCGCCGGATTTTCTCAGTGGGTCGCGATTTCGATCCGGTAGTAGATTCATTCGCGAAGCAGCTGCTCTTGAGTTGACGCTCGGGCAGCTGTTAGAAATTCCCAACCCTTCTGGCTGAGCCTTTGCACGCCCATCTGTCATGGTGAAACTGGAAGAGCCAAAAGGGCGGTTGCCCTTCCTTCCTAAAAAAAATTACCCTCCATAAAACCGGAATGCATGAATGCTCTGCATTAGAAGTATCCAGATTCGATCATAGTGTACCTACGCTTTACCATGACTGAGACTCCAATATCGCCCTGTGTACATTTTTTATTCTTTTATCATTCTTCTTCTTCTTTATTTTTTTCCTCCGGTTTGTGCATTAGCCAGCCTTAAATAATAAGATTTTTATAAAACGCCGTTTTAATTATTTACAGAATATGAATAATAAAAAACGAAGGAAACTAATCCCGACATTAACGTAAATGATTAAAAAGAATTAAATTTACAAAATATAATATAATCTCAGTAAAATGGTTGTCATTTACTGAGACCTTTTCAGTGTACTTTTTGGAGGATCCCGAGAAGTTACGTTCAGCGGCTTTGTTCCATTTTCCCACATTTGTGCAATTTCACAGATACTAAACAGTTAATGAAACACAGTTATTACGCATTTAAACGTGAAGAAACACTAAATAGACAAAATAAAACAAATCACACAACTTCACTCCTTGCATTCCCGCCAAAAAGCCCCATTTACTATTGTAAATAATGCGAAGTTAAATAATTTTATAAATAAGTTACATAGACTCAACGAATAGAGAAAAGCCTAAACAAAATAGTTATTAGTATTAAATTAAAAACTTAGGCAAGCAAAGGATTCTTGTTCGAACGATGCGGGTCTATTTCTTAAAGGCTTGTTTATTAAATGGGTTTATTAGCAATTTTCTTGTATCATTACCGGTTCGCTCGATCAAACGATGGAGCGATAAAATCGCGCTTGTTATGCCTTTTTATTCTAAAGCAGAACTTAAATTTTATTAGACTACTTATATTAAGATCCTGCCGTTTGCGCCCGAATAATTTGCAAATTAGTTCTAGTGTACCGCGAAATTGTAAACATATCCTGAACTGGATTTTTAATAAAAATTAATTGTATTTTTAGAAGCGAAGAACATTTTATTATTGATTTCATTCCAATTTTTGTAATAAAACGAAAACGAAAAAAATAATCGAATAATAATCTGAATATATTAAATTCCATGTTTTCTTCCCTCGAAAACTCTTTAAGCCGCAGACATTTATCGTCTGCCGTTCTATGGAATAAAATATATGCATATCAAACTAAACGTGGCAAAATGATTTCTTGAAATAATGTAAATATCTTTCGCAAAGGAAAAGTTTGCTACAATAACGAATGGCTCAGATTTAAAAAAATATATCATATTAGGTTGTATGACTTTAGCGGGGTGTTCCGGGACACCAGCGGCACCGTCTGGGCGGCCTGACGGGCTGCCGTACAGGGACGGCTGACGTTTCAGAGCCTTCGATTCGTCTCGAAGGCTCCGTCTGCGCTGCGCTGTCTGGTTGCAGTGTTGACCGCAGTAACCCCCCTACCTTATCCGGGTTCTGACCTCGGAGGGGATCAGATCGAATTTGTATTGGAAACAACAGTCTAAAAAACAGGGATACATGACTCGCAGACGTCAATGTCGCGCAGTGAGCAGAATAATAAACATTACGAATTGATCAATGTGAGAAATAACATAATGCTAGACCTATTTAGCGTGATAAAGGGCTCTGCTAATTAAAACTTGTGCTAACAGATCCGACGAGAACATGTTTAATGAGACAAAGAAATAATCGGAATAAGAATGCCTCGATTACAACTCGCTTCGTGATTTAGGACTACATTAGTCTTTGCATGTCGCAAAAACGTAAACAGAATATTCATTATCGATCCGCCGTGCGTCATTTTAGCGGCCTCTAGTAGCGAGCTCGACCGCTCCAGCCATTATTCCTTAATGTAAGACTCTGTTAAGCCATTAAGCACAGCACCTGGGCCAAGGCGGTGTCTTTTTGTCCAACATCCACCAACATGTTTGCTTCCAATTACACATTAAACATTCTGGTAGTCATATCGGTAATGACCATTGAAGGAACGAAAGAATGTTTAACAAAAAACGTTTTTACGTCGGCAGCTTTAAAGACTAAAATGGTACGCGTATTACTTATACAGAACGACATTTACAGAAACGAGCTTCGTACTTTTTACATCGATACGTTTATCATAAGTGAATTAATTTAAATTGCCATAAAATAACAGTTTACATAATGACCGGACAGTTTCGTGAGTTATATTTTTGAAGTCATAAATATTGTATTTCATAAATATTTTATAGTTTTAATATCTTGGGTTACAAATCGAGTTTTGCGAATCGAGTTAACATTGTAATGTGAATTTTTTAAATGCTTAATTAAGCTTAGTATAGTAAGCGGCACGTGAGTTGGCAAGGTTTTGGTGTAGTGGGGGTAATGTCGCGCACATTGCAACAAAAAAATGGTCACTTTTATTGCCCGCATATAATTTAATTTTATTTTATTAATTTTTTTATTTGCCATAATTTATTTTGAAGCCTGTGTGTTTAGAAGAAAGTTAAAGAAAAGAGAGGAATTCGTGAAGTGTATTAGGTGTTATAAATAAAATACAATTAAAAGTTAAGAAGTTTATTTAAAAAAATATACTTAATATTAAAAATTATGTGTCGCCGTCGTCACTATCATTTTCTCATAGTGCTACCCCTTGGATTAAATTTATGGTAGCACCTGAGCTGGTGGAAGTAGTTGGCTCCTCATCGTCGACATAACGAAGAGTCGCTGTCGTCACTGGCGTAAATAATAAAACGCTCAGTGACTGAATCGACGATATGGTCATTGGTATTCGGTCCTGGCATTGCAAACAACACTCGTAACAAAAACTAAATTTTAAACAATAATAACAACTTGTTACAAAAACTCAATATAAACAAAGGGTTCCTACAACTTAGTAGGCGCATGTGTAACCGGGAGCGAACGGAACGTAGACGCGGTGCGGGAGAGCAGGGTTGACTGACTCACCAATCGCGCGCTCGGAACGGTGCTACGTCTTTCCCCGCGTCCCGCATGACAACCAAAAAGACCTAAAAAACGACTTCTGCGCATCTAGCGACTCTTGCCAAGTTACGTGCCGGGGACTATAATATACGTAGGGATGACGTCACGTTTGAATTCAATCACCGATCTCGGAAACATACCCAAGCTACAATTAAGAAATTCATTTTAAATTCAACATCAGTCAATTACCGATGCGGTTCGTTTGAAGTGAACGAAGAGAAACACAGAAAGGTTGTGTAATCTAATGCTACAAACCTATACGGATCTATATACAATTAACAACATCTTATTTCTATTTTAATGTTTATCCAAATGTTAATTCACATTCCGTCATTGTTCTTGACTACTACAGTTTTAAAATCCAATGGTTTAATGTGTAATTAACCTAAAAATTATCTGAGCATGCGGCATTAACATGTAATAATCACAAGATATAAAGACAAATCTAAATATGTATTACGAAAATTGGATACCTTTGCCTTTTGTCGATTACTGTTACTGGTGGTAGGAACTCTTGTGAGTCCATACGGGTAGGTACCACCACTATACTGAGACCTTAGAACTTATATCTCAAGTTTGGTGGCGTATTTACGTTGTAGATGTCTATGGGCTCCAGTAACCTTACTTAACACCAAGTGAGCTGTGAGCTCGTCCACCCATCTAAGTAATAAAAAAACTTCAGAGGTGTCAAGGGACACCCGGATAGAACAAAGTTCCTTTCTATTAATTAGTGAAGAAATTGTATATTTTTTTTTAAGTTATAATAATAAATTACGGCATTATGAAGAAGAAAAAAACAATACTATGAACTAAATTACTATTGTTGAAACGCTATCTCGAGAAACTGTACTCATTACGCGGACCAATCGGATACGAGCAATGTCACGCGATAAGCGCCTACACGTTGATTGGTCAGAATGACGGATCTAAAAAGTGTCGTGACAACTTTTCGTAAGAATTTTTTCCGTCTAGCCCCCTTTCACAAGGCGCGATAAGGGACTTCGTTCCAAAAAAAGTTTTTTTTATTTTATTTTTATACCTATTTTTTAAGCAGCGTTTTTGTTTGTAATTTTTTTTTATAACGGAATCCAATGACATAGTTATTATTAATTAACTTAAAAACTACACAACAAGACTATAAATCATTTTCTAATAAAATCACCAAGATTTTACGAGAATTTGATGACATCCGGTTTAGAAAATAAAAGTCATTGATTAATAAGCCAAGACAATTCCTATTCTCCTTTATTTATGAGGTATGTGTAGTTGTTCAACAAACTATATGTGGCCGCAAAAACACGAATGTCTCTAGCAAACAACAGGTGCCCACTTTATAAAGTATAATGTAAAAATGACTCTATTAACTGCATACCAATAATTTATTGATACGTTACATTAATTACTAAAATAAATTATTGCTGTATATTTTAATTGAAAACTAAACAATTCGAGAGATTCAAGATAAATGTTTAAAATAATAGATACCGATTTAAAAACAAATACGTGTTTTGTTATCTTAAAAAGTAATTACGTTTTGTTGTAAGTAAAGTTTTGAAATTAACACTAATTGTATAAAAACACTAGAACGATTACTGGAAAATAAATTCAGTGTATCATTTTAAAATGTAAGGTAGCACCACTTTTAATTAAAACGGAATAAATATACATAATAATAATCAGAAACTAATGACTGGAATTTTTTTACGTTGACTTCTGTAGAAAATAGTCATTTTTTCTTTAGCAATGAATTAAAAGTAGATAAAGAACGGGTTTTATTAATCAAGTGGGCATCATCATCTAATTGCTGGACATAGATATGATATATCCCAACTAACGCCACTGATCCTGGTCTACGGCTCTCCTTGTCCATTGCTTGCCATATGTCATTGACAAATATATATATTTATATACAATATGAATTTCGAAAACGGCTCCAACGATTTTCATAAAATTTAATAGACAGTGGGGATATTCGGGGGCGATAAATCGATCTAGCTACGATTTATTTTCAGAAAATGTTGTTTTATTCGTGTTTTTAATGATCAACTTTATCGATAATCAACTTTATGACTCTTCCCGACATCTATTGGCGAATAATAGTACTATTATTCTTTATTGAGAGCAACTAACTGCTTTAAAGACACAATAACACTAAAGCTACTTCAGCAGATGGCGTTGTTAGCCACCCGAAGCCAATGAGCGTTTGGTTTAAGGTTAGACCAAGAAAATGACTTGTTTATTTATATTATTTATGTCTTTTTAACTCACGCGTTCACTTAAACATGCCCAACCGATCTTGGAATATTTCATCTTTTTATCAATATGTAACATGTATTTAAATATAATTAATAAAAAACACAATTTATCAAACAAAAAAAAACCTTTGTCATCATCTAGTAAATATTTATACATATAAATAAAATTGGTGTGTCTGTTTGTAATATTGAAATAGCCGCTTTTTACTACACGCATATAAATATGATACGGTACATATACCAAAATAACATTTTTTACAATTTTTGTCTGTCTGTCTGTCTGTTTGTTCTGGCAAATCTCTGGAACGGCTGGACCGATTTTGATGAAACTTGCACTGATAGGTAGCTGATGATATAAGGAGTAACTAGACTAGCTTTGAGTCTCGCGGCGTCATCCGCGGTACGACAATAGCCGCGGATTACATCGTGGGACTCAGCTATCAATAATAAAATTTTGTTTCCGAAGCGAAGCGAGGGCGGGTCGCTAGTAATATATAAAACATTTGAAATTTACTGACTTTGTGTAATTCTCTTCGCAGGTCTGGTTTCAGAACCGACGGGCGAAGTGGAGGAAACAGGAAAAAGTTGGCCCCCAGGGACACCCCTACAATCCTTACTTGAGCGCTACGGGAGCCGCCCCACCCGCCTCCGTGGTCGCCTCCATGCCGAACCCCTTCACACAACTAGGGTTTGGTTTCAGGAAGCCCTTCGATACAAACGCTTTAGCTTCGTTTAGGTGAGTAGATATGTGAATATGTATGTGAATATACGAGTATATGATAGAGATTATATATAGATATATGTGTAAATTTTATATTATTATCATGATATAATATTTTGTACGTTGTTTATGTGATTATACAAAGAGTTGAGAGATAATACTCTTAAAATATTTAACTTTTGAAGCAGTTTGAAAACGCCCGTAAATTCGACCATGTCATAGTTAATTTATAAACAAAAGTAATAGTCAACCTAAAACAAATGTGTTTCCAACAGGTATGCTGGGGGTCCAGTACTTGGAGCTCAATATCTCGGTGCACCACTTCCACGACCACCAATGTTCAGCGCCCCACTCTATACGAGTTCCCCCCCGTTTCATTCCCTCCTCGCGGGTTTAGCTCCTCCCCGACAATCTCCCGATCCGCCTCCTGTTTCTCCTCCTATATCTCCGGGCAGCGAGTCTCCTCCTAACCAGCCTCCAGTCCAAGAAGTGGAGAGAAGAAGTTCGAGCATCGCAGCCCTCAGGATGGCCGCTCGGGAGCACGAATTAAGATTAGAGATATTGAGGCAGCGACATCATAGCGACCTCATAAGTTGAGTTTGACTATTATCCTAACATGGAAGACCAATTTTAAAGAATACCCAGGTCTTAATTAGCCAGATCTGCGATTTAATATAGGAGAAGACTGCTGGTTTTGGTTTTGATTTTTAGTATTGAGAATTCTTACCGACAACGTTATGTTTCCTGTTATAATCAATAGGTAATTATTAGAACACAAATTAGGCAGACACTACTTAAGTTTGCCGTGGTTTATCAGCGAATATGATGCAAATTCAGCCGCCTTAATAAGTTCCAGCTAAGTAGACTGACCAATCACTTGGCATTCGTAATCTGTAATTGACTTAAGCACTTAACAACCAGTCAGCTTATTAATATACGTTAAAACAGTTGAAACTTGTTTTACAGATTTGTATAGTAGAAAACATACTTCGTCTTCTCGCATTAAAACTGTATAATCTCAAAACTTACTAATTTTACAGGAGAGTGTTTTGAAGGCTTAACATGTTATATTTTTAATATTAATCATATCTGCAACATTAATTTTTAAATTTTACCAGTTACATTATCTGTCTTTTAAAGGTAAGATAAAATTATGTATTAATTTTGTAAATAGTAGTCAAAACATAGGTACCTAAACTAAAAAAATAATTTAAAACTAAACTACGTTCTTTTGCCAGTATTTATGACAAAAACACTAGTGATACCAAATGTTTACGCATATTAACTCAAATTAGAATATTTTTGAAAATTGTACACTTTTAATGCGAAAAAGCGACTTGAGGAACTGGAAAAATAAAATATTTTTTTTATTCTTCAACGTCCTTGGGGCGTGCGGTTGGTTTGTTTCTAGCTTAACTCGACTTAAAAAAACTAGTGACAAACTTCACTCAGAGTACACGTTTGTAACTTCACGCATTTAACTATGTCATTTAAGTTACATTACGACCCTATTTTTTTAAATTCATAATATTAAATTAATTTGATTTTTCTTACAATTTTAAATCAAACGATAAAATCGATCAGTATCTTCACGGTTTGTCTTAAGACCACAGCATTGAGTTTTTGAAAAACGAATACATATATGTATTTTTTTTTCAGAAATTTTATAGGCGAAGGAATTTTTATCTAATCAGACTTATTTTGTTTTTAAACGGCTGGGATATAATAATTCGTTTTGTAATTAAATAGAAAGAAAAAAAACATCAAAATCTTTTAGCATTGAAGAAACTATCGTAAGATCATTAGATATTATCGAAAATAAAAGATATTATGAACACAAACGCCGGCGCTAATGGATTTAATAATTTTGTTATCAAGATGTCTATCGGATCGTGTTAAAACATAGAAATGGGATCGTTGAAAAATGAACTTTATTGCCACTATTCCTTTGCGTTTCAACGTCCATTGTATAAAGTCCGAGACTATAATAAAACAGACAGCATATTATTTTTCTTTGACATAGTTTTAAGAAATTGTTTTAATTGTTTTTAATTTGTATACGTAGGAAGTGAAAACACACTTATCGTTTGAACAGTGTCTCAACAACGACATCGGGGCCTGAATTCACGTTTGAACTAACCTTGACACGATTTTTAGTGACCAATAGTCATTTGAACGTATGTGTAAAAAAAAAATCGACACTTAATTTTATACAATACTAGCTGACCCGGCAGACTTCGTAGTGCCTCAATCGATAAATAAAAGACCCAAACTTTTGTATAAAAATAAACTTCAAACAAATAAAAGGAATCCGTCCGACGGGGGACACATCAAAGGAAAAACAAAATTGTTATTTTTATTTAATTCCGAGCATTTTCATATTTATCTACCTTTTAAACCTTCTCTGAACTTCCACAAATAATTTAGGATCAAAATTAGCCAAATCGGTCCAGCCGTTCTCGAGTTTTAGCGAGACTAACGAACAGCAATTCATTTTTATATACATAGATAGATGTCAAAGCTACTTTACAAATACTCATTCGTTTTGTTAACAAAATATAAAGTTGTACGAATGTAAATATACGAACAATATATTATTATGAAAATAATACTCTCCCAAACAATTTCCGAAAAGTAGGAACAGAAAGAGAGATTTTCAAATATTTTTTTCCAGAAAACGACCGAATTAATTTATGCTATTATTATTCATCAATCGATTTCCTTTGTAATTCAATTTACACATTGATATTAAGATGGTATTTGTAATATTACATACATAATATTCTAATAGAACAAATGGAGGAAGATTCTCAATTTACACGCTTTAACAAGAAAAAGTGGTATTCACTTCCAACGTTGCTAATTACATTGTATATATTAATTACGAATCCGTCCAATACTACATAAATTGCCTTATTTGTTATTTATTGTAATTATAAGTCGGTAAACAAGCTATTGTATTAAGTTTTTATTTTTATTTGGTAATTCTCAAGCATCATCCGGTGCCTTTGTATGTATTTAAACTTCGCATGATTCTTAAGGAATAAAGATGTTGACAATAAATATTGGTAAAGTTTTATTCAAATGGACAATCTTTAAATAGACACAGGGTAAATATAGTCTCGTACACATGCAATTAAAATTACAGAGTTTTATATGTACAATAATACTTTATAAGCTTTCACAATTTATATCACATCCGCTATTATTTTTATGTTTGACATACTCGTAATTCCCGATATATTAAGGCGCAGTTACAAGCACCATGATCACAAATACTATTTAATGGTAATAACTCGTTAAGTAATCGTGTATGTAACACAAAAAAACTATACCTAAAACATTTCACAGGTCTAACAAGACAACGATTGCACTAGGAGAACTTTTAAACTTGCGTTAGGGTTTTGCGCGAACTAGCTTGTGCTTTATTTCCCCCTACCTATTCGCCGGTAGCCTAAAGAGGCTATTGCGGACAGTTGGTCAGCTCACGGGCTCAACCTGAGAGAATTTGCTAGCACTAGCCCTAGCAAGAGCAGTGGTTTGCAGAATCGACCACCGGATCGGAATCGCGACCCGGCGATGAGAAGATCCGGCGAGAAACTCAGTCGGCGTTTGTGCAGGGATGCACGCGGTCAACCCGACCGCGTAGACAAAGTATAAGGATTAGAAATGATTTGTATTATGAGCTCTCTCGCTGGGCCGGACATACGTGTCGCAGAGCCGATAGCCGATCGAGCAGACGTCTTCTGAACTGGAGACTACGTACCGGTAAGTACAGCGTTGGGCGTCCCTTTACCCGTTCGACCAATGACTTGCGGCGATATGCTGGGAAAAATTGGATGCGAAAGGCGGAGGATCGTTCATTGTGGCGGACTACGGGGGAGACCTACATCCAGCAGTGGAGAGATACAGGCCGATGATGATGAGCTCGCTCGGGACTACCAATACCAATCTGTCAATTTCGAACGCAAATCTATCACGCATTCCGAAACGGAGATTGGCTCTACAGTTACGCAAAAGTATTGAATTACGACAAAAGTCAGGTCTTTTTTATTTTTATTTATTGTCCTGGTAGGCAGACGAGCATACGGCCCACCTGATGGTAAATGGTTACCGTCGCCCATGGACTAAAGCAATGCCAGGGGCAGAGCCAAGCCGGTGCCTACCGTTTAATACTCTACACAAGCCTCGTTTGAAGAAGGACATGTCATAGCGCTGGGGAAACACCGTGGAGGGGAGTTCATTCCAAAGCCGGATGGTACGTGGCAACGTAAGGTAAGGTAGACCTTTCATTTCGGTACATAGTAAGGGAGTCGAGGATTATCGAGGAAGCTTTAAGATAATTACATATAAAAACAAGTTTCATTTTTTACCCCAAATATAATTTTAATGGGTTCTGTATATAAGGCTTCCAACTTCAGAACTTGAGAGCTTGTTAGGACATACAATTCGGCCGTGCCCTGATATCTCAAGGCAGCATACATGTTGTAACATATATCTGCCTCTGGTAGCCATTTACCACCAGGTGGACCGTTCGTCTTTCTAGTGAAAAAAAAAAAATCTAACGAAATCGAACTACGTAAAAAACACACACACACACACACACAAACACACACACACCAAAACCGACGGGCGTAATGATCGTTTCTTAATTACTTAAATTTAAACAGGAAGAAGCGAACAGCCAACGACCATCAATCAAATATTTTTATTACATCTGCTAAGCATCATTCATCTGAACGTGGAAACATTCATTAATAATTTAATCGTATCTAATTAAAATGTTATTCAATAAACTGGTCAGGTCAGAGCGTTATTGGTCAGAAATTATGATTGAACATTAATTATTAAAAAAAAAAAAAAAAAAAAAAAATCAATTACATATTTGCTAACGAACGAACAACCGTGACTCACGATCGGGGTTCGATTCTGTTATGTATTTAAATTATAATAAATATTATAAATTGTTTTTCAATTCTAACTAACGATACCCGGTCACGTTTCGTTGTGAATATCTTATTTTTTCAAACTACATGCACAGTAATAGGTATAACCGAAACTTTCCCTTAATGTGCCTTATATTAACCGTACCGTAATTACAGGTGGTAGGGCGTATTGTGAGTCTGCACGGGTAGGTGCCACCACCCTGCCTACTTCTGCCGTTAAGCAGTAATTCGGTTTGAAGGGTGGAGCAGCCGTTGTGACTATACTGAGACCTTAGAACTTATATCTCAGGGTTGATGGCGCATTTACGTTGTAGATGTCTATGGGATCCGGTAACAACTTAACACTAGGTGGGCCGTGAGCACATCCACCCATATAAGCAAAAAAGCTTAAAATCTCAAGGTCAGCTGCTTCACGAATACGTCTACTACCGGATCGCGATCGCGACCCACTGAGAAGATTTGGTGAGAAACTCACCGGGCTGATGTATGGAAAAATAAACTTATAACTTAAGTACAATATGCGGACTTATTGCTGAAAGCGATCTTTTCCGGCCAACCTTTGTACGGAGATAGTTTTGGAAGTAGGGGTGTTTGCCGTAATCTAAGGACATAACAAAAATACTTACATAATTACAAAAACTATATAAACAAACCAATCCATATATACCAATAATTTTAAACATGGCCACTAAAATACACTTATATCCAATATAATACATCTATACTAATATATAAATCTACAGTGGTTTTTACGGATGTTCCGTTATAACTACTGAACCATGCATCCGATCGATTTAAAACTTGGTATCCAAGTAGAAAATACATGTACTTAATGGATAGGCTAATATTTCTATTAGTGTTGGACTCCCTAATAATAATGAAAATAAATAATAAAGTTAATGCCCATCGAAGCGGGCGAGTACGGCTAGTATTATATAATATGACAATGGCTTTGTTGTCACAGATTTTAACAAAAACAAAAACAGGGCGCATCGGTTTGCCTCAGTACAAAATTAAACCTTAACCGTGGAAGTCATTCGTAAATTGTCTTTAAACAAAAAAAAAGGAATCACGTATGTTCATCAAAATAATCAGTTGATTTTTACCTTTAAAATAAATTGGTTTTATTATCAGATATTTTATTAATGAAAAATAAATACCGACCGGGTTAATTCAATTGTAATCGAATTTTTATCCTCTGAAACTCATCTGTGTGGGAACGCCCACAGCCGTCGGCCTTGTGTGTGGAACAAGCTATAAGCGATATATACATACATAATATATATTATATGAAACTTAATAAAAATTTGCAAATAAAACAATTGAAGGCATGAAATCAATGCGAAAAACCTTTTAATGATCACTAAATAACTATAAGACTGTGTGACACAAAACTCAAAAAACATCCCAACGGTTTTTTTTTTAATTGTCGGAATTATATTACACGTCATGAAGTTTTAACTATATAAATCATTAAGGTTGTATATAAATTATAATATATAATTTTTATGACGAATAATCTTTGAAGATATAAATAAAAACCCACGCAGACGAATTCTTAGACACATCTAGTACATAATCAAAATACGCCTAAATAACACACAATATTAATAATAATTAATTAACAAACGCTCATCAAGAAAATATTTATATTCTTATTACTTCGACCGATTCACAAAACTTAGTTTTTAATTCGTTTATCATTTCATAGGTTGGATCTCCGCTAAATTTAATTATAAACCTCACAAAAAACCATAACACTAATAAAAGTTAATTCATATTTAAGAAATTAGCATGTTAGCGTCCAGTCTAGATAACTATAAGTCATGCAACTTTGTAAGTTGAATTCTCAAAATAAAAGTTAGTTGACGATTTTCTAAGCAAATGTGTCCTAATACTCATCTCCGTAATTGACAAGGAGCACATAATTAAATTAAATTAATAAAACATTTAAAAAAAAAACAGATTATTAGCTGATTCCTGATTTAATGATGAACACTGATTCCTTAAACGCATCATTGAGTATATCTCCTAACTTGAATCCTCCATCCAGATTCAATTATATAAAACACTAGTTGACATTCCCACAATATCAAAGAAAGCCTTTCTAAATTGTACACGAAATTGAATTACGAAACAATTAGATTTATTTATGCATCTAAAAACAGTTTTAACTTAATAATACTCATGTTGAATAAATTTTTTTAAACAAATTGTTCCTTGTTCCAAGTTTACTCAAAATAAATAAAAAATTAACAATAATTTAACAGAACAGAGTAATTACTCAGTGAGATTGAATACTCACTAGCCGGCTGTAAAGCAGTCGAATGAGTTTTAAGCACTACACAAAGTTCTATCAAAGAGAATCTATGATTTACAGTCATTTTGCAAACAAGTAATGACATAAAACTGTATGACCACTACTGTACATTCTGTTTTTTTTTTATAAAATGTTTTATTGCTTATACGGATGGACGAGCTCACGGCCAACCTCATGTTAAATGATTGCCGGAGCCCATAGACATCTACAACGTTAATTCCGCCACCCACCTTGAGATATAGGTTCTAAGGTCTCCGTATAGTTACAACGGCTGCCCCGCTCTTCAAACCGAAACGCATTACTGCTTCACGGCAGAAATAGGCAGCGTGGTGGTACCTACCCGTGCGAACTCACAAGACGTCATACCACCATTAAAAAATTGTAAGTATCGTAAACGGTCACATCAAAAAGGAAGCATATAAGCACTTTCCTTACGAATTTCGATACACTGTGGAAACGCAGAACAAGAAAACCAGTCAGATTTTAGAACGATATTTTGCTTAATTTATGCTATTATTTTATTGTTAAATTTTGAGAAACAATCTTGGAATCGATATTTTCGTGGCAATTCTTATATTTAAGGATACATTGTATTTTAGTGTTATTAATGGTATTTGTGAATACATTGATCATCTCTCAATAAAAACTAGAACACAAAATATGATATTAAAATATTTAGAAAAATAATTTCGCTGTGATATAATTATAATGTAAATATATAAAAGCACTTTCCGTGTTTTCCCACCTATATTTACGTAAACCATTGAAGTAGGTACTTCTGAACTTTCCAAAAAAATATTTTACTAAATGTGGTAAATTATACAAAGAGTATAAGGCGATTTCGTTACCAGCGTGTTTCCAAGACCAGGGAGCCCATAGATTTATTTAATTTATTTTCGTCCATGAAAACTAATGTAGGTCGACACGTCGAAAATATCAATTACATATATATTGGTACTAGCTGACCCGGCAAACGTTGTTTTGCCATATATAAGATTTCTAGGAAAGTGTAGAAAAAAAAAAACTAACTTATTCTAAGTGTGTAAGGATTTGGTAAATGAGTGAAAGAGGCATATCGAGCTTTGAACAATGAGGGAATATAAAAATAACAAAACCTCATTCAACCACATAATGCCTCATTATAACAAAAAAAAAACTGTCCAAAAAATAAAAAAATAATGTTAGGTATGGGCAACCCTTATCACTTAGGGGTATGAAAAATAGATAGTAGCCGATTCTCAGACTACTGAACATGCATATAAAATTTCATAAAAATCGGTCAAACCGTTTCAGATGAGTATGGTAACTAACATTGTGACACGAGAATTTTATATATAAGATATATTCAAAGCGGAATTATAACATAAAAGTTGTAACAATTATAACTAATCCAAATCTAAAAAAATCTACAATACACTTATGAATGAATAAAATCCCGGCCTAATCGTTAATCGGGTTATTCTAACTACTCACGGACCGGTAGGTGAGCTCATGGGCTCAAGCTGACAGTATTGCTAACACTGATTCTAACAAGAGCAGTGCTTCGCTGAATCTACCACCGGATCGGAATTGCGACCCACTGATAAAATCCGGGAGAAACTCAATGGACTCCTATTTACGCTGATGGTTTTTTTTTTTTTTATTGCTTGATGAGTGGACGAGGTCACAGCCCACCTGGTGTTAAGTGGTTACTGGAGCCCATAGACATTTACGACGTAAATGCGAAACCCACCTTGAGATATAAGTTCTAAGGTCTCAAGTATAGTTACAAAGGCTGCCCCACCCTTCAAACCGAAACGCATTACTGCTTCACGGCAGAAATAGGCAGGGTGGTGGTACCCACCCGCGCGGACTCACAAGAGGTCCTACCACCAGTAATTACGCAAATTATAATTTTGCGGGTTTCATTTTTTATTACACGCTGTTATTCCTTCACCGTGGAAGTCAATCGTGAACGTTTGTTGAGTACGTATTTCATTATAAAAATTGGTACCCGCCTGAGATTCGAACACCGGCGCATCGCTCAACACGAATGCGTCGGACGTCTTATCTGTTAGGCCACGACGACTTAACTTACTACTATACTGTGCATTTAAGCTCAGCTTCAAACACTAACGCTATTATATTGGATTAAGTAAACTGCCATCGCTAGTTTTTTTTTTCCTACCTATGCTGATAGCCTTGAGAGGCTATTTCAGCTTCGCCCTAACATATGTAGGTGAGCTCACGGGGCTCAAATCGGAGTGTTGCTAACACTGATCCTAGCAAGAGCAGGGCTTCACAGAATCTACCACCGGATCGGAAACGCGATCCGGCGAGAAGCTCAGTGGGTTGTGTCTGTGGGTTAAAGATCGCTTGTATAATAATTGTATTCTTTAAAGCGCTTGGGGGCACCGTTGCTTGGACCGCAAGAATTTCTTATTTCTCAACATCAATACGTACATAATATCGTAGCTTAAAAACCAGAAGCGTACTGAACCAATGTACCAGGTCACCATCACCGCAAAGGAGGTAGAACACGAACTAATTAAACAAACTCGATAACGGGCATTCTCGTTAGCGCCGGCACGCCCACAGTTAATCAATTCTCATTTTTTATTAATCGACGAACATTATTAAATACAAACTTGGTGTCTAGACTTTGGAACATAAATTAACTTATCTTGTGTATTATTAATAATTATGATAAAATTGAAAATAGGCTAAAAATGATGTCTATAAAGACTATAAAAAGTCTTTATAGACAGACGAGCATACAACCTCTGTGATGGTGAGTGGCCACCGTAGCTCATGTCCGTCAGCAAAGCCAGGGTCGCACCCAAGCCGCTGCCTACCACTGCTTAGCTTTTTGAGCCCCATGTCTCTAGGTAAAAGCGTTTTTTTTTTTTAATATTGTCTTTTTTATATAAGAATAAAGCTGAGGTCACCTATAAAAAAACTATATCACAGTGAGATACCACTATCATATTTGAGTAACAGCCACGAAACAAATATACTGGAGCTAGAAGGATTCTGACGTTCTAATAAAGACTTCGAGTAGTCCCGAAGGGTAACTAAGGTTGGCAGCGCCTTGGCTTTGCCTCTGGCATTGCTGAAGTCCATGGGCGACCACTCACCATCAGATGGGCCGTATGCGCGTCTGCCTACAAGGGCAGTAAAAAAAAAGTTGTAGTGACTTCGAAGTGTAACTTCGAGTGACTTCGAATTATCTCGAGTTAGGCTGACTAATATTCGTGGTGGTGTCCATAGATTCGGATAAACATTGGTCCGTCTTACCTATGAAAAAAACAGGACTTTATCTGTTATATCATCAATTTATAAAAACACGCTGTTGGTTTCATAAATTGATGAAAGAAGAAGAAAGTAGCCGCCGCTAGATCTGATCTTATTCACTTAGGAACCAGTCACTGGCATCGCCCTAGAGACGTCATTAAGGATCCACTCGAACCCATACTCAGTACTATTGGACGTAATAATAGTAACAAAAGCAAAGGTCGCCGTGCTAGAATCAGCCTACTGAGCTTTAGTCGCCTGATCTTTTGGTAATGACTCCGTTTCAACGGCAGATGCACTCGCAAAGCAGCTCCTCTTGAGCTATTAGTCCTCTTCTGGGGGGCGCGGGTAGCTGTTAGCAAGCCTTCCCTTCTTCTAAGTCCTTTAGATCGCCTATACGATACGACCAAACGGAAGAGCCGAGATCATTCCATTCCAAAAGATATTTCCTCAATCTTAAAAATTTTAATGTATTCGTGATCAATGGGTTCCATTCTGAGTTTTTTATTGGTGGTAGGACCTCTTGTGAGTCCGGACGGATAGGTAGCGCCATCCTGCCGCTTTCTGCCGTGAAGCAGTAATGCGTTTCGGTTTGAAGGCAGGGGCAGCCATTGTAACTATACTTGAGACCTTAGAGCTTATATCTCAATGTGGGTGGCGCACTTACGTTGTAGATGTCTATGGGCTCCAGTAACCACTTAACTCCAGGTGGGCTGTGAGCTCGTCCACCCATCTAAGCAATAAAAGAATTAAAAAAAAGTTGCATCATACCTATTGTAAATATTTCCTGTAGTGTCTACGAACTCAGAGTCAGTGAAAACAGTTAGGTACTACACGTCAAAACGGCCCTGACCTCGTAACGACCTCTCCTCCTCCTCCTCTTTAACCTTCGTCTTTTGTCTAACTGTAGAATCCGAGCGACCAATTAACAAAAGAACTCCATCAATTAACAACGAATTAAAAACATATAAATTTAATTGTTCGCAAAACGTTTTATTGTTTTTAAAATCAATAATGGCCGTTTTGCCGATTCGTTACGTGCCATTATTACATTCGCAATGTCTTGATTCAATGATGCCCGTGGTATATGAAAATGTTTTATTAATCGAATTATCATTGTTGTTATCTGAACAGCGAGTTATGATGGATAGCTGGCTGATTGAAAATGAGAACTGAAATTAAAATTGTACGTATTTTTTTGACAGCCTTAGAAACGGCTGCCCAGCCTTCGAGTCGAAACACATTACTGCTTCACGGCAGAAATAGGCTGGGCGGTGGTACCTACCCGTGCGGACTCACAAGAGGTCCTACCACCAGTAATTACGCAAATTATAATTTTGCAGATTTGATTTTTATTACACGATGTTAGATACTCACGGCCAGCTAATGTTATATTACGTAACATCCGTTACATTGTTATGCTAAATATGCTTAATATGCAAAATTATCTTGTAAATACCGTCGGCGCGATTCAGAATTTTGCCGCATGCTTTTTATTGTAAAATAACGCTACACGTTCCAATCTGAAATGTAAATTAGGTGTTATTATTTTACAGTTGACTCGTCGCCTCATGTCTCAAGGTGGTCAGCGGCTTCTCGTAGCGGAGTCTACAGGCTTTTAATCATAAAACACGTACACGAAAAATAACCGCTTGTAAAGCAGAGATTAAAGTTTAATTAACCAATCTCAGAAACTTTAAAACGACTGTGTTACGCGATCATACGGATACAAACGATCGATAAGCCGGCCGGAGCGCTCCCGATGGATATTCATCAATCAAAGATATTACCAATGAGGATCAAGAAGCGCCACAATGATTTATCAACTGCAGCAGCACCCACGCAATTAAGAAACGAGATCACGATTACGATTTCCTGAGAGAAAAAAGTTTTGAGAAAAAGATTTATTGTTTTCTTTGTATGTGTGTTGCTTATGAGTATATAAATGTGAATAGTAGTTTTTATTTATTTCTTTCATAGGTGGGCGAGATCAAAACCCGCCTGGTGTTAAGTGGTTAGCACTGCACATAGACATCTACAACGTAAATGCCGCCACCCACCTTGAAAGATGAGTTCTAAGCTCTCAGTTCTAACAGTACAACGGCTGCCCCACCCTTCAAACCGAAACGCATTACCTACTGCTTCACGGCAGAAAGAGGTAGGGTGGTGGTACCTACCCATGCGCAATCACAAGACGTCCTACCATCCGTAATTTACGCAAAATATAATTTTGCGGGTTTCATTCTTATTACAGGATGTCATTCCTTAACCGTGGAAGTCAATCGTGAGCATTTGTTAGGTACGTATTTCATTAAAAAAAATTGGTATCCACCTGCGGGATTCGAACACCAGTGCATCGCGAGATACGAATGCACCGGACGTGTTATCCTTTAGGCCACGACAACTTCATACTAGTTAGTTGTACTAATTGTTGTATAGATGGTACATATCCTGCCTATTTCTGGCGCGAAACAGTCATACATTCAGAGCTGACGTTTTTGATGGGCCTTTAAAAATACAGCTGAGACTGGCAGCGCGTCTCAAGATGAATGTCACTTTATTATACCTATACGCTCCGTTAATCAAAATCAAGTAGACGGTGAGTTCACATAGTGTAATACCAAACTGAAGCAAGATAAATTACAGATTCAGCTGTATTGACATGCTTCCAAATAATTCGTTGAGATCGACCCAGTCGAACAAATACACAAATAATCCAATCAAAAGTAAGCTTCTGTTTTGGCGACACGTGAGATTTTTTTTTTATTATATCGTTACTATTGTTGATCGAAGATTATATCTCTCTGGTACAGGCACACCGTAACCCACTGAGTTTCTCGCCGGATCTTCTCAGTGGGCTGCGATTCCAATCCGATGGTAGATTATGCGAAGCACTGCTTTTGCTAGGGCTAGTGTTAGCAAATTCTCTCAGGTTAAGCTCGTGAGTTCAACTACCGGTCAGCGAGAAGCTGAAATAGCCCTTAGGCTAGGGGAATAGCTAGGCGAAAAAAAGACACGCCCTAATTTCTTTTATATCTACAACGTACAGACCCTGTTCATTTTATAACAATATAGATAGAACTAAATTAAAATTAACACAGATTATACGAAAAAAAGTCACATGCAAAACTGAACAAGTCAAAAACAAACATGATTACCTATCGCCTTCCTCCGGTCGTCCTGCAATAAATCAGAACAAAATACATTAATACTGGACCCTAAATTAAAATAATAAATTAGCCTTCATATTTCACGTTAATAAATATAGTTCGTCAGGAAACCAAAACACAAAAACGCTTAGACAACACTACAAATATGTATATAAACTAGGCGCAACCTGCGGGTCCGCTCAAGTTCGATTTTCGATTATATAAAAAAGATTATACGTAAAACAATTGTACTCGGTTGCAAAAGTGAGATTTTATTGATCATTATTCAACTTCCTAAGGTTTAGCTAAGCACCGTTGGAACTTAATCATTAAGTTTTAAAGACAACAAATCAAAATATGTCTACTAGTTTTTGCAATATATCTTAATATGTATACTTCTTCTGTGCGTGTGTTTGTCACTGAACTCCTCCTAAACGGCTGGACCGATTTTAGTGAAATTTTCTGTGTACCTTCCGATGGATTCGAGAATGGTTTATATATACGAGTTAGGCTGGCAGATGGCGCTGCAGTCGGTATCTAGGTTATTTATCTTTCCTAGAAATAATTTATAAAGTAAAACAACGTTTGCGGGGCTAACTAGTTAAATACTAAAAATGATGTGTGATGTTAAAAACATGCAAAAAACCGACGATGAAACTTGGAATAACACTCATATTGTCTTTTTGCACTCGCTTTATGTTGGCTTCAACTACATGACCCCTTCTGAGCCGTCATGCCCGTCCGCCAGTCCTAGGCACATTATGAACACCCATAAACATTGGCAGAACAATCCACCTCACCCAAAACATATTCCTTTTACTATATGTTAATATAGTGCCCATAGTGCAATCTATGTCAATTAAATTGTACCCTCATTTTCTATTATTTACTAATTAAAGAAGATATCACGAAGCTTAACCATCATTAATGACAATAAAAAGCAGATGAGCTGGTCTGCTTTTTATGATAAAATCGAATCCTTATGTTAGTAAAAAACTCATAATCAGTGCGAGTTCATTAAATTTGTCATTGAGAAAATAAATATTCTGTAAATAAGTTTTCTGTTTAAACATTTCTATTATGAGTATATGTATGTGTATTTCATGTAACAAATTTGTATGTAATTTTCTGCAATTATTTTGTAATGTGGAGCAATTTGTACATACAGGTAACCCTCCTATAACGCGGTATTTTACAACACGATAACTATATATTTGTTTTAAATTATTTAGGAAATCACACTATGCGCTATGAAGAAACAATAAATGGGAATAATCGAAATTTTATTACTTATTTTTTATGTATAATAGGCAAAAAAAAATACATACAGGCATAATAGTAGAGATGTTTAATTTTTTGTTCCTACCTAAGCTGATGGTCTTGAGAGACCATTTCAGCGTAGCCTTAACTAGTAGATGAGCTCAAGAGGCTCAAACCTGACGACGTTGCTAACACTAACCCTGGCAAGAGTAGTGAATCGCAGAATCTACCACCGGATCGGAAACGCGACCCACTAAGAAGATCCGGCGAGAAACTCAGTGGACACACTGACTTCTAATCTTATATGTATAACACGATTTCACACAACACGGGACTTTGTAGGAACGAATATACCGTGTTATAGTACTATTATTGATCGAAGGTGTAATAGGAAGAGTTTAACCAGTGTCTTATCTCTTCATTCTACACAGCAGAAGAAAGAATGTTATTATGCAAATAAAACACTTGTTATTCTTGCGTTAAATAACTATTACCTATATTCGGAATATAAGTCATGCAGTATTTCTAAATGCATATTATACACAGCATACATAGACTTACGTATTGCATATGTAAAGGATGGTTTTATATAAATTTGATATAAAATGAAACTTCTTCAGCAACTTTTGAGCATTATATACATTTTAAGTTACAAACAATCTGCTGCTTATCTAGAGGGAGGAATCCTTTTTTCCTGTTTTGAGGAAACATGTATTTGATCTCACAGGATCCTGGCGAGGGAAAATCATTCCAGAGCCTGGTTGTACATACGCGGCAAAAATCCTCTCAAGAGATGCACTATTGATGAACGCATTGGTTCCAAGTAATTAGGCCCCACCTATCCTGGTGGTACTGGAAAGGTTTCCGGGAAACCAGTAATCCTTCATTTCTAAAAAAGTAATGAAGACGAAGTAATTAAGATGATTCTACTGGTGGTACCTCTTGTGAGCCCGCGCACCACCACCCTGCCTATTTCTGCCGTGAAGCAGTAATGCGTTTCGGTTTAAAGGGTGGGGCAGCCGTTGTACCTATACTTGAGACCTTAGAAGTTATATCTCAAGGTGGGTGGCGCATTTATGTCATAGATGTCTACGGGCTCCAGTAACCACTTAACACCAGGCGGGCTGTAAGCTCGTCCACCCAACTAAACAATAAAAAAATAAAATAAAATAAATGTTCATCGGCTGTTCATCGGCTCCGCAACTTACACATTATTTTATGCACAAACACTATCGCCGACTTTACAAATAAATGCTTTTAAGCAAGCGAAGCCACGACTTATAGCTCGTTAATGTTATATTTTTGTTTTAACATCCAATCATATGAGTTTCGAATACATTCAACCTATTCTTTCGTTCGGGGGTGAGTTTTGTGAACTAATTAATGATTTATTCCCGGACGGAATATAGGGTTGACGAAATGGAAATATATTGAAATTAAATACTTAAATATCTATCTACGGGTAAAATTATATTATTACATTATTTAACGGCCGTCTGGTGTAGTGGTAAGTGACATGATCACTACACAAGGGGGTCGCGGTTTGGAATCCCGCCAAGGGAAGGTATTTGTATGATAAATATAAAGGAATGTCTTTTCCAGGGTTATGGATGTATCTTAAATATATGTATGTGTATAATAAAAACCTTATCTTTTATTTCCGTTATCTGGTACCTGTAACACAAGTTCTTTACGAACTTATCACGGGACCAGTTAACGTGGTGTGATTGTTAGTAAATATTTATTTATTATTTATTTATTTATATTCTGCACAATACCATTTCTCATCACACTTTAACATTTTGATAAGAACGGAGTCATAGAAGCTGCGGTGAACTATGAATCTAGGAATTTTTAGGTGTCCTAACCTATTTTAATTTACAAAAAGATCATCCCTATTAGATAATACCACTGACATACTTTTCGTATGGACGGAAGTTGCATTCGTTGCGGGCGGATCAAAACCCTGTGTTGGAGCTATGGAGTATGAAAGTCAGTTGAATCCAACCTAATTCGTAAATTATAATTCTAAACTTATTCTTTGTTTGCCAACCCTGTTCCCATCCGTCCCACGGGATCCCAGCGGGAGCCAAAACCGTTTTTCATGGCTCAACGGACCACGCCCTACAAAATAAACTCAACTTTGTATTTTTGTTAGTTTTACTGGAATATTAAGGAGCTAACAATTAGGTACTATCGTCAACGAAAAGAACTCGTTTACCTGAAACATTAAATTTTCTTAGGTTATGACTAGTCGCAAACATCATTAAAACAAGATTTACAGAGGACCGCCAAAACGAAAATTGTATTGGATTCGTAAGAAATAATAAGCAAAAGATTAACCCGTAAAAATACTTTTAATTATAATCGAACGAAGTTTTATAAGAAATAAGTATTTTAATTGCCTACTATGATTTCTTTTTTGTCTTAAGATTAAAACGTATGAACGCTACTCTTAATAAAACTGTTCAATTCACATTGATGCTACCAAATCTATTTAATTAATTTTATTGCAAAACAAAGTACTCTTCTTACATAAATCAAAAACAATCGAAATTGGTAATGGCATAATCGTATTATTCCATAAAACACACTCACAAATGAACATAAGACTCATACTATACACACACATTACTAATATTACTATACTGGATAATTTTAAATATCCCTAAGTATATATTGAATTGTTCAGTCGTTTTCTGCATAGTGTAATCCGTAACTGGATTTTTTTCGGGACATTAATATAACTTTATTAAGCATAACATAAATCATGGGCGCTTTATCGCATCGCAGGCACTGCATAATGCTTCGCGGTCTATTGGCCATCGAGGATCTTTCAATCTTATAAAACAGGCCGTAAAACCTCGTTTACCTTAATTTTATTACCTAAACTCACTTCATATTACACAATTTCAATGTAGCGAACAATAATTAAACATGACCGCTAAGTTTTACAACTGTGTTTATTGTGCTGCAAAGCACTAAACATTAATTTGCATAGGTACGCCATTTTAAATTTTAAATGCCGCTTTAATCGTCCGTTAGGATTGAAACCGACATTTTCCTTAATTTAATGCACTATAAATGTTTATTTTATTACCGAGAAAATCTGTTATTATCTAAGCATAGCGTATTTTATGCATTTCAGAATGTTTTGAACAAGACATTTTCTAATTAGTCACTCAACTGTTTCGAGGTATATATTTTTCTACAACCTAAATGTATGTATGTACAAACCTAAATTATCAAAGAATTAGGAAATTTAAAATGTATTCTAATTAGTATTTAAGGGAAGGATTGTTCATCGCTGCAGCGCTTAAGACAAAAAACTCCAAGGTCTAATGAGGATGATGGTATCACAACCTTTCCATCACCTTACAATTTGACACCAAAGCAAATTTCAGCATTTCAGCTCGAACCATTTATCTCTCGCTAAATACGTTTCAGAGACCACTACTTCCTTGAATGTAACTATACTAGAGACCTTAGAACTTATATCTCATGGGTGGGTGGCGCATTTACGTTGTGGATGTCTATGGGCTCCAGTAACCACTTAACACCAGGTGGGCTGTGAGCTCGTCCAATCATCTAAGCATTAAAAAAAAGAATCGTAAACTTCTTCGCGACAAAGAAGGGTAATCTGACCACTATTCTAATCTATCCGTACGGCTTAACTACGCCTAATTACTATCTACCATTGAGTAGTGCAAAAGCCCATCCGCCACAGTTGCAAATTAAAATTCTACAAAGCTTAATTAACAAAAAAAAAAATACTTAACTCGTTACCCGCGACTACATATTAACTATTGGCTTATAAAATCAGATAAACGAACAAAATAGGTACCCCACACGCAAGATACATTGTAAAACCAAATAAAAATTATTTTTTTTGTTCATAAGAAACGTCTAAAAACATTCAATTAACGTATATATTACACAAAATGTCATATTTCAAAATTAAAAAGGTAGAGAGATAAACGCTTAGAAAGGTTCAAACGAGAATGAGTCAACATGTCGTGGTCAGTAATAAAGGTCTGATTAGGCTGATGTCACGCCGATAAAGGCAATAAAGACGAAAATTGAAAAGGTTGCTTCATTAAAAATACTATATTTTACAATTTTTAAGCGGACAGGTGAACCCTATGGTGATTTGAATGGTGACCATGCGTTTTCAATTTAATACCAATTGTTTTTCTATTTTTTTATTTCAACGTAATATAACTGTTTACGTGATTTATATCCGGACAATATTCCAAATCTTATTACATCATAAGTAATGATTATAATACCAGCTTTGAGAATTTATAAATTAAACTAAGAACTTAAACAAACATTCAATAGTACATTGTGCACCAAGGGAGGCAAGTTGGACATCGGCTCGGGTTGAAATTTTACACGCGGGAGGAAATGTCCAACTATTCTCCCGCGGTGCACACATTATTTTTTCTCCTACCAGGCCGAAAGTTCGTGGAGGACCGAGCTGGGGTCCAGGGGCGAAGCCCTGGCCGAGGGCCGGGTAAATTACCCGAGCACAACAATGCCGAAGAATTTTAGGTGCGTGAGAGCAGACGCAGACACTAACGCGCATGCGCACTTGTACCCAGGGAGAAAAAATTACACTTTCTTCCCTGCACAACGGGAGGAAAAATTACACTTTCTTCCCTGTACAGCGGGACGAAAACCGAACTTTCGGCGTAGGTAGGAGAAAAAAGTAATTCTCCTGCAAATTTTTATAATTTACACGAATATTGAATACTAACTAAAATCGAATCCCGAAATAAATGAACTAAAAAAAAACTAATTGATTTCGTCAACCTAACCACAATAAGACCATCGAAAATACTGGACACACGAGTTTATCATCGACGCCGAAGCTCCCCGCTGCGATGATCTAATGAAATAAACTGAAAATCAACACGCGGCCAGGACCGCCTCTCTTTTGTGACGCGGCCGCGCGGCCCCAATGCAATTAACGCTCGAATTTATGTAGACCTGTCCCTAAATTAAACGAACGATGCGTGGTAACGCTATTGTTTTTACGAGACGATTCGTTTATTTAACGAACGTCCGAATTTCTGTGCGGTATTTTAAAATTTCGGACGAAACTTTTGTGGGGACTCTTGCTTATGTGTTTAAGTCCGAATAATGAACAGTGTTATACGAAAAGAGCCAACGGAAGAGCGGAGTTATGTTTAATTTGCCAATTAAAGAATTCCATACTAGGCATATTATTAGAACTGATTCACATACAATGTTTACTATTTATTTTAGCCTTTAGTAGATGACCTGCTTAGTATTTTATAACCAGACGACACAGTAATGGTGACCTTCGAGAAAGTGCTGACTCTTGCCGTGTGACGCAGACAACAGACTTTCTACTTGATGCTGCGTTATTATCAGAGACAACAGACCACACAAACGGACACTACAACCCATCTTAAGACATCTCTCGATTATAATTTGGCGATTTGGCGATGCTACCCTGACTTACTCGTCCACATATTTCTGTACGACGTGCTTTTTTTTCCTACCTAAGGATAGCCTTGAGAGGCTATTTCAGCGTAATCTTAACTAGTAGGTGAGCTCGCGGGGCTCAAACCCGACGACGTTGCTAACACAAACCCTAGCAAGAGCCGTGCTTCGCAGAATCTACCACGGGATTGGAAACGCGACCCTCTGAGAAGATCCGGCGAGAAACTCAGTGGGCTGTGTCTGTGGGTTAATTTACTTATCAAGCCCTTCGTCGCAAGCGACGCGTTCGACGAGAACGATGACTGGTGCTTGAGCTAACTAGAAGCACCGTTAGTGGATCCGGAGGATCCGAAATGACGTGTTTTGGGCGACGTCGACTGCTTTCCATTCTGTCCGCAGAATCGGGAATATAGTTAACGGCGGCCACGATGAGAGGGTTCTCGTGTCGTGCCGCTTTATCGAAGTGGTCGGGGTGCTGAAAATACAGATAGGTATTCGTTTTTGTGATGCTGTTACTTGTCATCTTAAAATTGACGTTAGTTTTTATGTTGTGGCGTGGTCTATGGACTCCAATAAACACTTAACCGTACCAACTGCGAGCTCTTCTAGCCATATATGCTATAATTAAAATAATAAATCTCAAAAAACTGATGAGTCCGAAGGTTCAATCAACGTTTTTTATTGCTATGAATGATTTCATTATAATCTAATTTTCTTTTTTTTAATAATTTAAATATGTGCTTTTTATTAATAGATACATTTTTTATTAATTACATACTCCGAAGAAACAACCATAAGTTGTTATACAAGAATTACGATGTTCGTTGATTTAAAAAAAAAGGTAACAAATCAAATTAAATGGAAGACTTATTAAAGACTAGCTGAGTCCCGCGATGCTACCCCCGCTTATTGTCGTACCGCGGGTGACGCCGCGGAGCGAAGCTATTCTAAAAAAAGTAGCCTAAGCTACTCCTGATATCATCAGTTACCTATCAGTGAAAGTACCGTCAAATTCGGTTCCAGAGATTAGCCGGAACAAACAGACAGACAGACAGACAAAAATTATAAAAAATGTTATGTTATATATATTCATATGTATGTAATAAAAAGCGGTTATTTCAATATTACAAACAGACACTCCAATTTTATTTATATGTATAGATGTATAATGTTGAGTAAACCCTATTTTCTCTCTTTTTACCATTCAGTTTCAGTTTATCTACAAATAATCGGTATCTATTAATTCGATACAAGTCGCTCGCTGCCTACAACATTCACAACCTAAACAGACAACCAGAAACAAAACACAAAACAATTCTAATTTAAATTTTAATATCGATTTAGTGATGTTAATAAGTGCTATATATCACTCGCTAGGAGCTCTCGGCTACCATACAATAGTATTCGACGATAAAGTTGATTGAATTAGTTGTATCCATCATGTAAATGGGGCTCTGACCTTTTTTGGCGCGTCTTTTCTATAATCGGATGTTTGATGAATTGTATTTCGTTCTATATTTAAATGTGATAATTTATTTTTTATTTTTTTATTACTGGTTTGGAGTAAAGGAATGAAGAGAAGATCTTCCACCGAGCGCTAAATTTTGGTTAGTAAAACGACGATTCATACTTAGAACTTATTTTTTTATTGCTTAGATACTTAGGGTAGACGAGCTCACAGCCCACCTGGTGTTAAGTGATTACTGGAGCCCATAGACATCTATAGCTTAAATGCGCCACCCACCTTGAGATATAACGGCTACCCTACCCTTCAAACCGAAACGCATTACTGCTTCACGGCAGAAATAGGCGGGGTGGTGGTACCTACCCGTGCGGACACACAAGAGGGCCTACCACCAGTAATTACGCAAATTATAATTTTGCGGGTTTGATTTTTATTACACGATGCTATTCCAACACCGTGGAAGTCAATCGTGAACACTTGTAAGAACTGAAGCAAACATTCCTTGAAAATTTCGTTAGCGCGATTCAGCTTTTTACATTCCATAACAGCCACCGCTAACTACCTAGAACTGAATTTTTTATCCAATATATTCGTATTAATTATAATATACATATTATAATATAATATGTATTTTTCTAACATACAAGCCTTGTTATTATACAAAACTGTAATTTAACGACATGGTTAATTAATATCTTTTGAAAATATCAACAATTACCAAAAATTATTAGGTACGTTTTGGTAATGGACCAGAACTGTGCCAGAGAATATTAGTACTACAAACAGCAAAATAGCTCAATCAACTGCCTTATCGCTACTCTATAGCATTGTAATAATAACACGGGATCTTTAATTTTAATGAGTTCCCGATATTTCGATACACTATATTGCAAACGCCACGATCACGGGTAGACAGTTTGTCATTAAAACTAGAAATCGTAACCCATAGTAAATAACGGTGTTTATAATGTATATAAGTAATAGAAATAGTTGTAAAATCTGTCCTTTAAATACCTAATTGACAGATACACAAACAGATACCTAATCCACAGATTCACAGAGTAATTAATACTAGTAGATACCTAATCCACAGAGCATCAACACTTTATCAATAGGGGTGCGTTTTCGCAGCGGGACTCCTATGGAACCTGAGACGAACTATAGACAAAATCGATTATGATTCGCAGGTGCAAATAATGATATTTCAACAACAACAAAAAAACATAGCAGGTGCCTTTTATTCTGATGATGTTATTAAATGCTTTCCTATAGAAAATTTATTTTTTAGCTTCAGTTGTAAATTTAACGGCACAAGATTCTTGATTAGGATTGGCGCGAATTCAATGAAAGATGGCTGACGTATTGTAAAATAATAATGGGAAACGAAATATTGTATGATTTATGTTACTTCTGCTTAAATTTTTTTTTCGCTGTCGTCACATACTGAGTGGCTACCGGAGTCAGATGGCATTACAACATGGAACCTCCCTCCTCATCTTGAGACATGAGTCGAAATCTCAATTGTAAAACCGGAGTTCCGCGGTAAAAAAATGTCCTATCGCAAGACACCATTACAAAAAAACATTCTTAAATATTGAAACGCAAAAATTATAATCGAGTGATATTTAGGCAAATAAAAACAAAATCACCGATTATTGTTTATATTATTTAAGAGATCTCCGTTATTAATTTTAAATAGACGAAAATTAATGATGAAAAATAGCTTTCGGAATGATTTTAACGTCAATATGAGCAGAAAAAACAACGCCACTGTTAGAATTAATAACAATAGCTGCAGGATTTTTAAGTTCATAATGATTTACAGCTCATACGAATTTATAAGGGTTTTTATGTTATTTCCTTTTGATTTATTGTTTTTTGTAACACTATCCGTTTCGAAGCTGTTTTACTGTCTACTTTTATAACTGATGCTAGAATAAAAAATAACATTCATACATTTTATTACTGGTATTATATTACTATGAGTCCTCTTGTGAGTCCGCACGGGTAGGTACCACAACCCTGCCTATTTCTGCCGTTAAGTAGTAATGCGTTTCGGATTGAAGGGTAGGGCAGCCGTTGTAACTATACTGAGACCTTAGAACTTATATCTCAAGGTGGGAGGCGCATTTACGTTGTAGATGTCTATGGGCTCCAGTAACCACTTAACACCAGGTGGGCTGTGAGCTCATCCACCAATCTAAGCAATAAATAAATAAATAAAACATTGATAACAAAATAAAAAATATTCACCGTCACTTCGATTATTTTTATATTTTTTTACTTATTAAAATGCCTTTAATTTTGTTGTAAACTGTTTTTGGATGTGCATTGTACAAAAATTAAAAATTATGTTGTAGTCACTTACGTTTTGAATAAATTACAATCATAATTTGTTGATTGATTAATTATCAATCCGTAAATTTGGAATTGGTTGTTATTTGTCGTATTCAATGTTTTTTCTCGACTCTATTATAATTATTCCAATTATTATCCAATTAAAAAGAATTTGATTTTAGAAGCTAAAAATTTCCTTTTAACTGAACAAAGTTTAAGGGATTATAGTTATTGATGAACAATTTACTTACTAGTCATATATAAGAATTACACAAATATAACCTCAAATCTTAGTAGACAATATTTACGGTGAATTCAATTGTGATACAATGACAAGAATCTTCGACGCCACACCACTAAACTGATCTGTTTTACGAAAAGCGCCTGAAGAAGTACAAATTCAACACATCGCCATACGATTCTCGTTAGCGACAGTCTTCGTATAACCTCGGAGAGTACATATTTAAAAACATTCCCATTGCATTTCGTGCGAAATTGTAAATATTGCCAATCGATACGTTACTACGTGAAAACGCTCGCATTCCGCCTGTAATTGGTTCACGTCACACTCGTTTCTACATCCAAACGCGATAATTGGACGATTTGACTGTTCGAAAACGTGATGGCGAAAGACGGACGTACGACTTTACGCCTTCTACAATCTGTCAGATTTCCACACGTGCCTCGAGCATTCTAAGCCTTTGAACAGGTATAAAACAAGATAGGAGTATAGTTACATTGTACGGTACACTTGGTATTCATTATTCATTTTTATTCCTTTTGCCTAGTAAAAAGGTCATCTAATAACAATGTTTGATTGGCTCATTAAGAGTTTTGCTACATAGTAGGCTTGAACAATACAATGATCAATAATGAAAATGATTAATTAGTTTCATCCTTTGTCTAAAGTTAAAAGGTTACGTTCTTATTCAGACCAAAGCAGACCAGTAATGGCTTAAAACGAAATCGCATGATATCGCATACCTTAATAAAAGAGAATTCTATTATTACGGCCGCCACCACCAATACTACTAATTCTGCTACTGCTACAACTACTACTACCAGAACAATCAACACCATCACCAACATACACTACTACAACTATTGCCGCCGCTACTACTACTACTGCTCGACCCGGTCGTCGGAGTATCATGTTCTACTAAAGTTTCAATTGTACCTCTAAAGATACACTACTCACGGAGCCTACTACTAAAACTTATTTCTAGAAATCTCAGTACAATTAGTCCAACTCAATATTAACATCTATGAGTGATAGCACGCCGTGGGCGCTCGTCTTCTAGTCCACTTCTAATGACCTCTCACCGACGCAACAGACTTAAAGCAGACTGTACTATAATACAATTTAGACAGTTCCGAGTGTGTTGGTCGTATTAACTGGCTGCCCTATTCATTTGCGTTGTTAAAATGATTGACACATTCAATTAGCGAGGTGACCAACGGACCTCCCAACACGGCTCTTGGCTATTAACTTGCCCGTTTTTATTTGAACTCTCTAATTGCAATATTTTCCGTATTCAACCATACTTTCAAGTAAGCACGAAGGTCGATTTATGTTGGTTCCTGTTGAAGGGAGGGTCATCGAATTGTCTTGAGGTTTCACTGTTGTTTTCTGCAATTAGTGAAGGCATAGCGTGTCTTTGATTTAATAGGTCTTTCAGCATCGTTCAATGTTTGTAATTTTGATGGACGAGGCGTATTAATAATTAGGTTTTCAAACAAAGCCAAGGGGAACGAAATATTTTACCTTATCTAATTATAGATGTAAGAGTTTAGCTCTGTTCTGGTATAGTTTTATTACTACGTTTTTGTTTCCGACAACTTAGGGAAATACTTTGTGTAGCAAACCGACCGGTACGTCACTCTCGCGGCCGTATGCCCGCTCGCTATACATAGTTAGCATCTATGTCGATCTTTTCAACAGTGTATAATCTATGTTCCGGGCGCTTCCGTTTTGAGTGTGAATAGCGTGCGCCCGCGTCTAAATGTAATTATTGTTTAAAATTGAAAATTGTTTGTGATAAAGGAAGATTAAAATTCNTCTATGTCGATCTTTTCAACAGTGTATAATCTATGTTCCGGGCGCTTCCGTTTTGAGTGTGAATAGCGTGCGCCCGCGTCTAAATGTAATTATTGTTTAAAATTGAAAATTGTTTGTGATAAAGGAAGATTAAAATTCGAAATTCGATATTGGTGACTAACCCATAGTTTTAAATACCCCTGAGATCTACCCCTCACTATATTTGTTTTTTTTATTTTTTAACATGTATTATTTCCTGCCTTTTCGATAGGGAGTCGCGGTAGTTGAGCCTTAAATGTGGTTGGTATTTAACATAGATTACACAGACAATACTAGCTTCTATTTTATACATATTTTATCTATATTAACGACTTTATTACTGAAGAAACGCGGTCTCGTTCCACGAAATATGTAAGTATGGCGCCAGAAATCCGGAGATGTGGTATCCAAAAATCAAATAAAATCTAGGAAAGGTTTCTGTCTTAGTACCATCAAGTAACAAAACATGGTGCCCGAGCAATTTCAGAAGATCGATGCTTTTCATTCGATAAATGATAAACACATCATCAAAATAAAGGTTATGTATGATACTTTTTACATAATTATGTATATTACTTTTCGGCGGGAACGCGAGAAGTGAAGTTGTGTGATTTGTTATATTTTGTCTATTTAGTGTTTCTTCATGTTTAAATGTGTAAAAACGGTGGTTTATTAACTGTTTAATATCTGTGAAAATTCACAAATGTAGGAAAATGAAACAAAGCCGCTGGACGTAAATTCTGGGGTCCTCCAAAAAGTCCACAGAAAAAATCTCAATAAATGATCACGATTTTACTGAGATTATATTTCGTCCCATATCATTTCATCTCATTTCATTTAAATTCATCCCAGTTGATTAATGTCTCAAATTAATCATCTTCATTTCATTTCATTTCACTCCATATTATCATCTTTCATAAAAAAAGAATATAAACTAAAATAAGACATGACCTAAAGGTCTTAGTTACCAGGTGATAAAATCCCCAAAAAAAATATACGCATATTATGCAAAATAAACGTCAGCAGGGACATTGCGTGTTTGAGTGTTTGTCATTTAGCGTATGAAGTTACTCGTTGGACTATGAAAGATATTTCCAAATTACATAAATTAAAATTATACTACCTCTAGATGTCACTGTTGTCTCACCAAATTTTTTTCACGCAAAACCGACAAGTAACTAAATCTTGTAACAAATACTATATCATGTATTGACACGAAAGCTTCAATCTTCGACAAGACTTCAATCCACGTCTTTTATCACATAAAACCGTTACGAATTTCAAAAGCTACGTATAAACAAACTTGAATCTTCATTGAATTAAATGTAGTTAGTTTTTTACAGACGTTTCTAGGGGCACAAAGGGATCGTGCAGAGACTAATCTAAGCGACACTAATGAAGTCGTATCTCGGACTTGTCCGTGAATTCCACCGGTTTTTATACCATGCGGCAATTATACATGATAATAGCGAAGGGTAATAGCCGTCTGGCATAGATTCGTTCGACGTAGATGTCAACTACCGTGTGACTAGTGCGAGTTTTTCATTCCCGATTCTGCGGACAGAATGGAAAGCAGTCGACGTCGCCCAAAACACGTCATCTCGGATCCTCCCGATCCACTAACGGTGCTTCTAGGTACTTCAAGCACCGGTCACCGTTCTCGCCGAACCCGTCGCTTGTGACGAAGGGCTCGACGAGTAAATTAACTCTCAGACACAGCCCACTGAGTTTCTCGCCGGATCTTCTCAATGGGTCGCGTTTCCGATCCGGTGGTAGATTCTGCGAAGCACGGCTCTTGCCAGGGTTCGTGTTAGCATCGTCGTCAGGTTTGAGCCCCGTGAGCTCACCTACTAGCCACGGTTACGCTGGAATAGCCGCTCCAGGCTACCAGCATAGGTAGGAAAAAAAAAGGAGTTTTTTAACGTTCTCGATAGCGTAAAAATTAACTCAAATTTGTATGGAGCTGGAACGTTTGCCTACGTTTGCCGCTGTTCGGTCACAAGTCCGAGATACGACAACTTACCCACATTACCTAAAATTTTAATCAAAAACTCGTCGTGACGCAATACGTTGTTTTGTATCTTGTAATATGTATTTGTTATTATATGTAATGTTTACTGTATGCACTAGATTTGTGTTCCTAATTCTTCTTTCCTTCTGCGGGCCAACTGGAAGAGATTTCAACATGAAATAAGTAGTGCCCTTGTACTCTGTACCCTTATTGTCGTATTTCTTCTAACAGTTGTGTGTACAAAATATATAAAATAAAATAAATAAACAAATTCTGGTATCCGAAACGGTCTCTCAATTAAAGTTGCACATCTATCAAGCTCTATTCTATAAGTGTAATTATGAGTGAGATGTCCGATCCCTCAGCGGGAGTAGATTGTAGCAACATGACACAGCTACCACACATACCGCCTACAGAAATTCATTATTACATTTTCTATTTGAAAATATTATATAATTCTTTAATTGCTATAAACGTCAGCACTCCGATAATTGCTATAAAAGTATGACAAATTCGAGTATTTATATCTCTATACGATAACATCTGTATTCGATTCAATAAGATGGCATCGTAATGTACATATTTGTAGCTTGCATTCCGTTTTTGCGTAATATAAATCGTTTACCAAGGAAAGTTCTAGACTATATAATCGACGCTATGGCTGATATTCCAAATTTAAATCGATGAAATAAAGTAGTAGGTACCACTATGTTGGTCGAGTCAATTATAACGCTTGTTGTCTAAAGTTATTGTTTGATTCCTCATAACTATTCTCCTTTTAAAGTCAGATGATGGACAAACATAAAACGTTCTGAAACGGTTTAAGGATTGTAATTTAAAATAATTTTAGGACTTAATTATTTTCAATTTCAATATTGGGAATGTTTCTCGAAAAAGAACGGACGTAGACAATAATATTGTTTTTTTTTTGCATTGGACAAAGAGTAATCGGAATAAAGATCAATAGAGGAGCGGGCGTCGCGCAAATTAGTATCAAGTGAACACAGGAAGCATCCGCTAGCTACCACAAAACAATTGCGCATCGCAATACATATAACATGTGCATACACAATGAAATTGGGACTTTGATCTCATATCTCAAAATGGGGGTAGCATTGACGTCGTCATGTCTGTGGGCCTCTGTAATCAGAGCACCCGAGGGCCTGAGCAAGTTTACAAAGACAAAAGATAATCGTAAAATTATTGAATGAAGGATCGTTTTACGATTACCGAACACGAATAAATGTTCCTCTGTCTTAGAATAACAAAGCCCATGAAAGCGTCATAAACAATCTATATATTAATATGTGAAGCAAAAACTTTGTATCCCTTTTTACGAAAATTGCGCGGACGGAGGAGTATGAAATTTTCCACACTTATAGAGAATATAGAGAAGAAGTGCACAATGCTAATATTTTTTTAAAATAATGCATAAAAGACACATTAAATCAATAAAGAAAACATTACACACACTACATATCATGTATTTGACGCACACACGCATGCATACTATTTATTGTCAAAATTTTGTTCTTGGCGTCTGTTGTCAAATTGAGAATAGATTAAATATTGTTTGTCTTTGTTAATATTTTTTATAGTGTAGTCTTGGCGAAATTTGTGACTATAGAAGTATAAAACACAATCATAATAGTGTACAAACTTACAATTCAAATTAATTATAGACGAATTTCGACTACTGCGGGACCTCTAGTATAGGTAAATACTTATGTTTAATTATTTTTTTGAATGAGGTCCACCCGGCCTTAGGAGGTTACTGGAAAGCACAAATATCAGAAAATGAAGCCCCCCATCTTGGAACGTCAGGTCTAAGTTTCAATTGTAAATAAGGGCTGCACCGACTAAACAAACCGAAACACGTGACATCTTCGCGACAGAAAAAGATATAGTGGTACTTACTACCCGCGCATGCTTACAATACCCAATACGCCTCAAGGGCGGATCCAGGGGGGGGGGGTCATGACCCCCCCCCCCCTGGATCCAGCTGGTTCCAGGACCTAGGTGGACCACATATTCAACATAATGATTTTAGGACCACGGTTATGGAATATAAATAAGCTGCCTCATTCCGGGCGTGATAGTGCTTCTCTGGATTTCTTCAAGAGAAGATGACAATATGTACGTGTATATGTACAAGTTATTATGTGTTAAGTTTTTCAAGTGTACAATAATGAATAAATATTTTTAAGTACAGTACTTACATTAATAAAATACCTACTTTTTACTTGTATCTATTGTTATCAAAATTAAATTATAAGTTCTTGACTTGATCATGACTATGTGACCCCCTCCTGGCACCAAAGCTGGATCCGCCCTTGATACGACTAGCTTTTTCTTCATGCAAATAGTGATTTTTCCTAAAACAAACGTGAATTGTAATGACACATTAATGGATAAGTAATACTCCTTGTGTATACGTATCGCGAGACGCGTTAATGTCGATCTTCAAATTCGTAACGTAACTAATGTAAGTTCCTAATCGACTCACACGACGAAAGTCGTCGTGGCCTAACAGATAAGACGTCCGGTGCATACGTGTTGAGCGATGCACCGGTGTTCGAATCTCAGGCGGGTACCAAGTTTTCTAATGAAATACGTACTCAACAAATGTTCACGATTGATTTCCACGGCGAAGGAATAACATCGTGTAATAAAAATGAAACCCGCAAAATTATAATTTGCTTAATTACTGGTGGTAGGACCTCTTGTGAGTCCGCGCGGATGGGTACCGCCACCCTGCCTATTTCTGCCGTGAAGCAATAATGCGTTTCGGTTTGAAGGGTGGGGCAGCCGTTGTAACTTACTTGAGACCTTAGAACTTATATCTCAAGGTGGGTGGCGCATTTACGTTGTGGATGTCTATGGGCTCCAGTAACCACTTAACACCAGGTGGGCTGTGAGCTCGTCCACCCATCTAAGCAACAAAAAAAAAAAAAAAAATATTAAGAAATCGTAAAAAAAAATCAAACACATCGTAGGCTTCCGAATAAGGAGATCTGTTGTTGAAATATCATTTATAGTAACAATAAACAGTATTATGAACAATGTCTCTTAAACCTGTATTTGTGACTCGGATTGGAAGGATCGTACCTCACTGAAGTGTCGTATCTCGGAGATCAATGCCCCCGTCTGAGTGATTGAATGAGAAACAAAATTATAGGTTGTACGAACGGCTCATTAAGCGCCCGAGACTTTTGAGGAAACTGACATTTAAATAATTATTTACCGCGAATTAGGGTACCGGGTAACAATCAACGTTCTCGTAACATCAATGAAATGAATTTTATTATTGTCATTTTAATAGATAGAACTTCTTGGGTGAGCCAGGAATGAGAAAACTGTAATTTAAAGCGCTAGATAATAAAATGTTTTCTAATTCCAACATGTCCTTTGTTAAAGTAAGCGACAACTACAATACTAAAATTCGTTTCGGGGAAACGTAAGGAATCGTCCCAATTGTTTCTTCAAAATGCCACGGGCGGCTCTCACCAAACTCTTTTTGCACGCCGATCGCTTATTGTTTTTTTTTTAAGATTACAGCGAAAAATCGCTGGATCATAATTCTACGTGCTAGAACTGTGGTGTATATGAGTCGACTATTATCAAAGCCGGCAATGTGCCTTTTGGACAATTATTGGTAAATCAGAAAAACGAATTATTGACTTTGTATTCCATTGGCAGTCACAAAACTCTTCTGAACGACATCTTAGATAAATAACAGGTTAAGTATTAACCTTCATTTAATGCAGGTTTTGAACCGTATTCTTTGAAGGAGACGATTATATTCAAATCAATCTGTATTGACATATCAATAACATTTTTTTGTCCAAATGCACAGATTGCCACCTTTGATAATAGACGACTCATATATGAGAACTAAGCTCGAATAAAAACGCCTAGGCCGACACCCGAGCATCGGGTCCTTCACAACTTACTAATGCTTTCGCGAACTAGGCAGTTAAGTTCCGCTTCATTTCCGTTTCTTACGTCTGGATAAAAATGCGCCGTCACCGCGCCGTAGCTCCTCTGTTTTTGGATATAATCTATGGCAGCCTCGCTGCTATGGCGACGCTGTCACGTAGGTACATTTTGACTTTTTGGCGGGAACGCGAGGAGTGAACTTGTGTGATTTGTTTTATTTTGTCTATTTAGTGTTTCTTCGGGTTTAAATGTGTAATAATGGTGGTTTATTAACCGTTTAATATCTGTGAAAGTGCACAAATGTGGGAAAATGAAACAAAGCCGCTGGACGTAACTTCTCGGGATCCTCCAAAAAGTCCACTGAAAAATCTTAGTAAATGACCACCATTTTACTGAGATTAGATTTCATCTCATATCATCTCATTTAATTTCATCCTAGTTGATTAATGTCTCAAATTAATCATTTTCATTTCATTTCACTCCATAATATCATTTTTCATAAAATTAAGAATATAGATTAAAATAAGACATGACTTAAAGGTCTCAGTTACCAGGTCATAAAATCTTAAAAAAAAAAAAAAAGTAGATACATTTATTAATACATTAGGTACATACATACTAGTCGCAATTTACGTAGTAACTATTATACTAATTTCTGGTCTCAATACGAGCGTAGACTATATTCAAACACTATAATATACGCATTAAGTTTATGTAGCATGATTTTTTTACCTTCATAGGCGGCCAATCTAATCTCAAGCAGTCAGAGTTCATGAATACGAATAATGTCAGGTACATAACAAAACTGCTACCTACCGCTTAGACCTTTGCTCATCGTCTGAGTACACGCGGCTTTTTTTTTTTTTATTGCCCTTGTAGGCAGACGAGCATACGGCCCACCTGATGGTGAGTTGTTACCGTCGCCCATGGACTTCAGCAATGCCAGGGGCAGAGCCGAGCCGCTACCTACCATACAGTACGTTTGGGGAACAATGAAAATAAAAACTAAATTCATTAAAAATCCGATAGTTTGTATCTGATTATTTGGTGTGACTGTAGCCGCATTTAAAAAAAAATTACTGGCAATAAATAGAACGTAGATGAAATACCAAATTCAATTCGAAATTCGCGGGGCATCGCATTCCGCATACAGAACGCGCGAACACAAGTAAACGTCAAGATATGATTACAATGATGAGTGTATCACTTAAAAACGAAGATTAAAATATTACCCGTCGACGCAGCGGGTAAAAAAATTAATAAGAAAACATATTCAGTGCCAATTACAAAGTTCCAACAAACATTAACAACAAATTGAACTCCCGACTTTATAATAGCTTCAACTGGTTTAGGGCTGAACGAAATTTCGAATTCTAAGTTTAAAATCACAAAGAAAATGGCGCCAAAAAAGAATAACAAGACTGCTTTATTATAGAAACAGACAAAGTATGTTACAGATTTTGGTCAGTAATGTCAGGGGCAATGCCAAGTCGCTACCTACGGAAAAAATCCGACTCACATTCCTACCACCTTCCATATTTGACGCTTTTGTGTTGATTACATCTTGCAAACATTACATTAGATGTCGAATCATGTTTAAGCAAAATGTTTTTTGACTTTTATTTATTGCGTAGTTGGTTCGATAAGGTCGTCGACCGGTGTGCTTAGTTTAAGTTGGAACGAAGTTAATTATCGCGCATTGTGAAAGGGGGCTAGACGGAAAAAATTCTTACGAAAAGTTGTCACGACACTTTTTGCTATTAATTCTTACGAAAAGTTGTCACGACACTTTTTAGATCCGTCATTCTGACCAATCAACGTGTAGGCGCTTATCGCGTGACATTGCTCGTATCCGATTGGTCCGCGTAATGAGTACAGTTTCTCGAGATAGCGTTTCAACAAAAGTAATTTAGTTCATAGTATTGTTTTTTTTTTCTTCATAATGCCGTAATTTATTATTATAACTTAAAAAAAAATTACAATTCCTTCACTAATTAATCGAAAGGAACTTCGTTCCATCCGGGTGTCCCTTGACACCTCTGAAGTTTTTTTTTTAACGTTCTCGATAGCGCATACGTAGCGTTTGCTCGTCGTATGGAGTTGGAACGTTTGCCTACGTTTTCCGCTAAGGGCGCTGTTCTCACTGCATACAAATTTCATTTAACTTTTACGCTATCGAAAACGTTAAAAAACTCGCACTAAGCACACTGGTATTAGGATTAACCAAAACCCATTAACATGGAGCCGTGAATACGACCACCAATCTTGTGTTATGAAATGGAAGTCCAATTGTATTGTACATCTATAAAGACGAAACGTCACGAAATAAAACTTCACGGTAAAAATAGGCAGCAATTCGTATCCAAGATCTCATGAAAAAGCATGAAAAACATAAATCTCTTAAAAAATTGACAAGTTAGATTTATGATCTTGAGTCTTTAAGTCTGGTGATTTGATTGAGTAAGAGAGATAGCGATAGGTTTCCCCTACCCACGCATTATTTATCAATGTAATGTGTGAGAAAATAACACGCATTTTTTTAAACACATAAAAATTGAATCAAAAATGTAATTTATGAGATTAGACATTAGATGGGTGGACGAGCTCACAACTCACCTGATGTTAAGTTGTTACTGGAGCCCATAGACATCTACAACGTAAATGCGCCTCCTACCTTGAGATATCAGTTCTATGGTCTTAATATACTTACAACGGCTGTCCCGCCCTTCAAACCGAAACGCATTACTGCTTCACGGCAGAAATGAGGAGAGTGGTGGTACCTACCCGCACAGACTCACAAGAGGTCCTACCACCAGTAGAGGTCCTACCACCAAATGTTTAAAATAATTACTAAATAATTGCTAGAGATATTTGAGGTTGAATTTTTTTTTTTTAAATTAATGTTCGCCTAATGATTGAAATTCGACCATAATCAATGACAACTCATAATTTAGATTAGTAATATATTCGTAGATTGATTCATTATGATATATTATAAGCAGGTATATTAGTGATGTAGATTAGTTGACAGTGGTTTGGTTGGTGCCCCTGACATTGCTGACGTCCTTGAGTGACGATGGCCACTCACAATCAGATAGCCCGTATGCTCGTCTGCCTTTTACAAGAGTAAAAAAAAGTAACAATAAACAAAAAGTAGATCCATTTTTCGTATTAAATTCAACTACTACTATGTTTTGTCATTGATATTAAGATAGAAGAAAAAAAACTGATAATTATGTTCATTGGTAACACTTCTCAGTCTTATACGTACTTGACAGAGTAGTTGTGGTCGTCATTTCAGTAATACCGAACATCACTAATATTGAACATAATAACTACTGAACTAAAAAAAGGATTTTCTCTTTTTTTAGTTGACAAATGAAGATTGTACCTAACAGTTTTGAATTCGCCTATTTATAGACAGTCTTAATGATACATGACTATGGTTCGAGAATACGAAAATAATTAAGCTGCAGTCATGCTCAAAGCGACGAGAACGTCCGACGTTAACAAGACAAACGATGATGAGCTTAATCATCTCAAATTACCACAGCACACAGCGCTAAAAGCACGCGACAGTGGCAATTTCATTAATTCCATATCTCGACTTGCAAATAATAATAATTCAACGTCAGTACTACATCTAGACAGCCCTACGATCGTGTTATGAAAGGTAATTACTAGTGGGTAGCACAAAATCCGGTAGTTAATTATCCTAAATTGTATAATGACGGTGCGGCAGTTCGCGACGCGTAATTGCCGGCCCGAGGTGCCCCGGGCCTTCGCCCCCTGCCGCACCTCTCGAGAATGCGGCGTTTAAAAATAACTGGTGCAAGTACAATGTCTAGAAAGTGATATTGAATAGATGTGTTTCTCTACTTTTATTAAATTTATATACTCTTTGTTTATTAATACACAAAATATTATTTTAATAACCTAAAAGTACATGCTATATCCGCGACACGCTTCGTCAGATTACAGAAATAGAGTTATCAGCAACATGCTTCGTCAAAAAATACAATACTTACGTTCAGCTGCAAGCGTCGTCGTAAGTAACATATAGGTAGGTTTATTAAATTATGTCAATTTCTTATAATGAGTACTTATACTTTCCTCTTTATATAAAAACAATAAGAAAAACCACTGCTTTTGATGACCAAAAAGATTTCTGATTCTAAACGTCAGTAGAATATCTTAATAGCTGGTAACAGATTGGGTACAAGCTAGATGTTGTGCGTGGCGTTTTTAGATTAGACAAGTTTGCTCAGCTCACGGTCCAAGACCACGTCTCAAGCACCACGAATTTGGGTCTATCTCTCTTTAGTTTCGTCCAAAATTCAACTGCATAGAGGAAGACTGAAAAAATCAAACGTAAAAAAAAATTAGCCTCACTTTTGTGTTACAGGATATACTTCGATCTTTCCATAGCTTCGCGAGTTTGAAGAGTGATAATAAGAAGACTCAATCATTTCGAATTCTAAACCAAACTACCAAAAGATCAAAGCCAATAACATAATCGTTATATTTCAAACGACTCGTTACGAACAGCTTATAACTCACAATTACACGATTGGCACTGATAAGATAAAATCCAGTGTGAAATGACCGACGATCTATTAAAACAATTTGCATTTAAAATTGCCACATAAACCAGTGTCGCGAGTATCGGCGACAAGTTTCAAACTAATTTATGACTTATTACGTTTGCATAAAACCATCGAGATGTCTGGATGGTTTTATTTCCAATGCTTATACGATTTAAACATAGACCTTACATCTCAATTTGTCTATGGGCTCCGAATAACAATACTTAAGGCGAAGTAAGCGCTAAACCAATAAATAAATAAACATTTTTAATGTCATGCCAAATGCCAATGCATTTGACTAAAATACTGGAGTCCGTATAATCCGTAATCCAAACATGCAAATTTCTTTCACACGCGACACATAGAATAGGTACCTTTTAGTTAGGCAAGTGAGAAGACATCTACAAATCGACTATTATTATAATTTATGAACTAGAAAGAGACACGATCAACTCTTTGTTCGGTAAAATATAAAATATATAAAACATACTTCGTTCTTTACATATTAAAAAAATAACGCCCATGAAACCGCAGGGCGCGTCTAGTAGGCTAAAACCCTAGCCCAGGCTAATGGAGCGGAAAAAAATCATCACTATTACAATGAACGACACGTAATTGATCCGGCGATCGTCCGCATCGGTCAGCTATCGCCCGAAGCGTCATCTACGACATGATCTACAACAAATGCGATGTATGACGTGCGAAGTATACAATTATCTACTTATTAATAGTTCCAGTTCAGTGTATCATACCAGCTGTTATACTGTAGGTGGATACGTTGCTTGGTAATGAAAGGCTAAATGATAATAACATTATTGTATTATCGCTTAGTGATCGCTTCGTTAGTCTAAAAGTTCGTAGCCCGAACTGTAACACGTCACTGAGTCGAAATTAATTCATTTGTTAAATACCTTCAGATTTCTGTTTAAATGAACTATAAAATATTAATTAATTAACACTATTTAATTTAATTACGAGCTAATTTAATTGTATCATTATTAAAGAACGGATAAATCAATAATAATTAAGTTAACAATTACATTATCCGATTCAGTCGTTGTAGAGACTAAAGTACACAAAAGCACAGACTACCGGTAGGGTTGGGTTGGTAATTGAGAAAAATATTATGCTATTCCGAACGAGTAATGAGATTTTATCCCCTGATAAATAACCCGACTTATCAGTATCGGCTTACGACCGATAATCTCTCTCTCTGACCTAAAAATTTTTCTATAAATGATGTATCTAGTATAAACGAATATAATTTAGAAAAAAAACTCGTTTGTGTAATCTCTCATTTTATTACAAAAAAAAACACTACGTTTATTTCCAATCTATCAACTCGGATAGTATATTTATAGAAAAAAGGCATTTTTAACGCCTATTACAATTACTTTATATTTAGGTATACCTAGTCATCATTATTTTAATCGATACAGTAACGAAATTGCCCGCGTTTAACATTACCGGGCCCATAAAACCTTATTGCACGCACTTCCATTATCCTTCATAAGCGAAAGGACCTTATAAAGAGTGGCGTAAGTTATCAGCTCCCAAGGCCTATGGTTTATGATCACTTAGCTTAAGGATTTGTTTATACTGAAAGAAGTATAATTAAAGCTATAGCCACATATCTGGAGTTAACATTAACAAAATATGTTCACGATTGCCTTCCACGGTGAAGGAATAACATCGTGTAGTAATAATCAAACCCGCAAAATTATAATTTGCGTAATTATGTCTCAAGGTGGGTGGCGCATTTACGTCGTAGATGTCTATGGGCTCCAGTAACCACATAACACCAGGTGGACTGTGAGCTCGTCCACCCATCTAAGCAATAAGAAAGAAAATAATATATTTATATTAGTACATATGTACATATTATTATGTCTGTTTCTGGTTCCCAGAGTACAGGGAATCCTGGTTTGAAAAAATGACCGTGCGTGAGTTTTCCCCGGCAACTATATATAGCGACTGATACAAGCCGATCATCTTTCACGATTTGAATAATGATAGTAAAACAGGTGAAATATTCTATCATAGCTTCCAATCTATCTACTATCCCTAAAAATCATTCCTTAAATTCAGCTTTGATATTTTCTAATATCGAATACTTATCTGATAGCACAGTCTCAAATAGAAAGATTTGTTGGTGGCATTAGCGTAGCGTTTCACTGGATAACCACCTCCATTTGAGGTTACGCTAAGAAAACGGCACGTAATTCGAAAGCATCTAAAGCTACCGAGGCTGAATTGGCCACGCTTATGGAAACTAATAGAATTAAGTGAAGCACCATTTAACGTATGAAACCTGCAATGCTTGTATGAGTACATTTTATTACTTTTCACCACTTTAATAGTGAAAATACTGGTGGGTTTGTGTGATAGGAAAATGTGTCCATTTCAAGCAACAATTAGTTTAGGCTAGCTACATGTTTTGACAATATAGTCGTATTGTTTTAAAGAAATGCGCTGACGCTATATTACCCTCTCATTTTTATTAATTTAAACTTTACGTCGGATATTTTGCGGGATAATTGTTTTACAGTAGAAACCTAATATACTAACGAGTTTTTCCTTTTTTCTTCCTACCTATTCGCTGGTAGCCTAAGAGGCTATTCCAGTTCCACCCGGACGAGTTGGTGAGCCCGTGATCTCAACTTGTGAAAATTTACTAACACTAGCCTTGGCAAGAGCAGTGCTTCGCAGAATCTACCACCGGATCGGAATCGCGACCCACTGAGAAGTGTCGGCGAGAAACTCCGAACCAGTGATATTACATCGCAATATCAGTGTGCTTAGTGCGAGTTTTTTAACGTTCTCAGCGCCCCTAGCGGAAAACGTAGGCCATCAGTCGAAACATGACTGATTTCATCTCATTTAGTTTCATTCCAATTGATTACATCTAAAACAATAAATTGCATTTAATTCTTAAAAACGTAAAATGCCTATTCAAATGTTCTAACTTAGCGATATCTATAAGAGAATCAACTGTAAGATTAACTCTAATCATGTTTGTCGAAAAACTGAAGAAAATATGTAGGGATTATGTGCTATATACTTAACCAGTAATTGATAATCCCGCATGATAAAAAAAAACGAATTTATATAATAACTTATTATAAATTCAATAAGCATTAGACTTAAAAGAACATTAGGAACAACTCGCTCGACAGATTACCGATCGTCGTAATTTGATTAAAAATTCCCAAAAAAAAAAGCAGCAACCGCCAAATTACACGTCAGCGCAACGGCAGCCTAATTTCAATTTTATTTATAGTTATTTTTCCCCTTCACAATATATATTCCCCGACTACGGTCGTTTTTAGTTATAAAAGAGCGTCGCGTTCATATGTTTTTGAATTGGAGTAAAAAGGTTATTACCGCTTCAACTTTTCTTTGGCAAATTAGTTAATATAGTTAAAACATTGTGTTTGTTATTGTTTTGAATTTAGCATTTAAATTAGTTTTTTTTTAATAAATCTGGAAAATACTATCATAGACCCATGTCTAGCACGTCACGTATGTAGATTTCTAATATTATATAGAGTGAAGCACTACCATAAAGTAATAAAGTTCTTTCTTCTTTGAACACGTAAATAAACAGACATACTTTTATGTTTTGTATTAGTGTACAATTTTCGCAGAATTAACCCGACACCCGTGATTATGGTAATACATGTTATTTTGATTAAAACTCACGAAAACCAATACTTAAGTGCTATCAAACCATTAACGATTGAAATGGTTTATAAAAAAATTGTGTATATGGTATTTCAGACGGATCATTCTCTCTCATTTTGTTTCTAATTTTATAAAAAATCGTTATGGGTTACTTATTAAACTTATTAATATTTATGTAATTTACGCTTTAAATATTAAGTATACATAAATACAGATTTGATTTTTAATATTTATTTAAAAAAACAAGTTTACGTAACAGATATGTTTTCTAGAAGTTCAATTTTTTTTGCTAAATACTTAAATACATTTAAATAGCCTCGTAACTCTGAAATAAATGAAGTCAATGACTATGAAGACTACACTATAGAAAAATATTAATAAAGACAAACAATATTTAATCTATTCTCAATTTGACCACAGACGTCAAGAACAAAAATTTGACAATAAATAAATAGTATGCATGCGTGTGTGTATCAAATACATGGTAGTGTGTGTAATGTTTTCTTTATTGATTTAATATATCTTTTATGCATTATTTAAAAAAAATATTAGCATTGTGCACTGCTTCTCTATATTCTCTATAAGTGTGGAAAATTTCATACTCCTCCGTACGCGCAATTTTCGTAAAAAGGGATACAAAGTTTTTGCTTCGCGTATTAATATAAAGGGGGAGTAAGGGGAGATCGGAATGCTACCTTCACCGGCCCTATTGTCAACCCCACCTGCACGCGCCGGATGGCGGCGGCGACCAACAGGTTGCCGTGGTGCTCCCTACTAGAGAACGAACGGGGCAATGGCGACCGAGCAATGGCGGTATAACCATACACACCCGTCAGGACAACCTGTACGGAAGAGGCGTCAGAAACCTTGGGGATCAAATACCCCCTAAAATGCTGGTGCAGAAGGCAACGGGAAACCACTGCACTAATTTCCCACGAGAGTCATGAGCAGGTCGTATCCGACTGATGCATGACCACGANAATGGCGACCGAGCAATGGCGGTATAACCATACACACCCGTCAGGACAACCTGTACGGAAGAGGCGTCAGAAACCTTGGGGATCAAATACCCCCTAAAATGCTGGTGCAGAAGGCAACGGGAAACCACTGCACTAATTTCCCACGAGAGTCATGAGCAGGTCGTATCCGACTGATGCATGACCACGACCACTCTGTCAAGAGTATACGAATAAGAAGAATTAATATAAAGATGTAACATAAATTCACTATATGCCATAGTACAATTTCTCATCATGTCCACTATTCATTATGAACGTATTTAAAAATAAATAACATCTTATTGCTAAATTAAACTGCGCGTAGATTGCAAAATCTCATTTTTTGCTGTGACAATATTAATTTTATCCGAGAGTTATATCTTGAGCTAGAACGTGTAATTTCAGCAATTATTGCTTCCCAAATATTTTTTAGTGCCAGATAGCTCAAAATGAACTTTATCACTATAAGAATAAGAATTGATATGATCGTATATTACATTGTGGATGTTATACCAGGTAACACTTTATGATACATTTGCATAATATAATTACAAGCACTTTTCATCCCGTACAGCATACTTAAAAGATGATGGACAATTACTTAGAACACGATTCATTTAAAAATCTTTATGAGAAGAAAATGATGGAGTTAGTAGAAATCAGCAAACTCAAAAATAATATAAAAGATTATATTCTTGCACAATTAATAATCATTCGATTTTCAGAACTGGCATAAGCAAGAAGCACACAAGAGGCCTTAATAGCAGTAGCATTGTTATTAAATATTGCTGAAACCTGGGACTATCACTGCTTTTAATAAAAACTAAAAGATAAATTTTTATCTGTACATGTACACACATTTAGAGAAAGAATATTTTTTCATGTTATAAACATACATAACTTGCTTGCTACGTGTTTTTCCTGTCTATCAATTAAATAAGTCAGGACTTTTCCGCTCTTCAAGCCTTTTTTTACCACCTAAAAGCTGGTAGTCTAATGGGCTATACCAGTTACGGAACGGTACGGACCGGACGGTAGGTGAGCTCGCGGGCTCAATCCGAGGAAGTTAACACTAGCCCTAACAAGAGGCAATGCTTCACTGAAACTACCACCGAATCGGAATGGCTCTCCAAACCAGAACGCCAATCCATAGGATCTTTTGGAGATTTTACGACGAAAGGGAAGATCTTCTAACGAGCGGGTGATATTTGCTCGGTAGACCGACGGGCCCGGCACATCTAACTTGTGCTTGATCACCGCTAGAAAACTCAGAACAGTTATTAAGGAAGTATTAGCTTGAGGTGGCCTGGATTTAGCTTCATGCTTTCTAAACTCTCTCTACATACTATAAACATGTCTTCGAGATCAAATCCTCTGTTTACTTATTTGAGAAACGGACTATTTCGATATCCTTATGGCGGTGTGCTTCTATTCCACAGTTGGACACTATGAAATTGAATTTTTTTTTTATTGCTTAGATGGGTGGGCGAGCTCACAGCCCACCCGGAGTTAAGGACCCATAGACATCTACAACGTAAATGCGCCACCCACCTTGAGATATAAGTTCTAAGGTCTCAAGTGTAGTTACAAGTGTAGTTCTCAAGTGAAGTTAATGCTATTGAAAACTAAGAACATTAGAAGTCCTAAAAGATTGTTGAAATACAATAAAATCTAAATAACTAAAGTGGTAGGACCTCTTGTGAGTCCGCACGGTTAGATACCACCATCCCGCCTATTTCCGCCGTGAAGCAGTAATGCGTTTCGGTTTGAAGGGTGGATGGAGTAGCCGTTGTAACTATACTGAGACCTTAGAACTTATATCTCAAGGTGGGTGGCGCATTTACGTTGTAGATATCTATGGGCTCCAGTAACCACTTAACACCAGGTAGGCTGTAAGCTCGTCCAACCACATAAGCAATAAAAAAATAAATAAAAAGGGATTTGTCTGGCTATAACCAAACTCTCAACGAAAATTTTCGTATGGATATTATAATTTGCGTCACGACTCCTGAGGGGGGTTTCTTTTCCTAGGTTAAAAGATAGATAGGGTCTAGGAAACACGAATTTCATATCTGCACCCCCTAAGGTAGACTGTCAGAGAATGCCTGTGGCATTAAGTCCGTCTTTATACTGTCTATTATATAAAGTTATAAATAAATACAGTCAAAACCGTTTACTGCGACATCGTTTAGAACAACATGCCGGTTATAGTAACCTAGAACAAAGGTCCCGGCTGAATGCTATATGACTGCCTTATTAAAAACATTGCTTTATACGACATTGCTTATAACGACATACCTCATAAAACGACCACATTTAACAAATATTTCGGAGAATTAAATCTGTTAGAACGACCGGCTAAGCTGTATTGTAAACAATTTGAATCTACATTTGTCTTCAATGGCTATTAAAATCAGGAAAGAAAACAATAGGATTTAGTTTAGTCTAGGGTCTTTTCTAATTCTTAGAAACAAAACACGTGCATGCGGTAGAGTCAAAGCCCGCTTCTTCATATCTCTTCAGCTAGTTTATTACTTTTCTATACACAAGACGCACCAAAACTTTGTGGAGTTATTCGTGAAACTTTCAAAATATCGCACAGAAAAAGAAAACAAATTAATATTGAAGAAAAATCGCGTATTATGTAAATATATTTTTCCAATAATTCCCTATCGATTTGTTTGTACTTGCACGATACACATTAAACATCACCGGTTGTTACGACTATCGGTTTTTACGACTGAATATGAGCAGTCCCTTCGATGTCGTTATAACAGATTTTGACTGTAAATAAATTTTCTAATACCATCTAATTTTTAAAAGCTATTTTCTTTCAGCAAACTCCTTGCCTTGCATATATTGACATGATGCTCAATTATCTATTAACGAGCTTTACCCACAATTAGTGGCCGTTCTTCGTAATTTAAATTTTATGACATAAAATAGTACCCGCCGTGGTTATCAACATTACATTGATGTATTCACACGTGGCAAATTTATACTCCATTGCAGGTTCCGATGCCTAGGTATATCTTTATTACTGTTGTAAAATATGTGTAGAAATAAATACTCGTAAAAGTACGCCAGACAATGAGGATATTTGCAAAGTAAATTTTCCATTAGAAGATTAGAAAAGTTAGATTATTACGATCGCGACGGTCCCTCACTTCCACTCAAAAGATTTGGAGTGTTGTTTGTTAAGAAAGATATAAAATTCCATTGAAGGGTTTTATTAAATTGTCTATTATTTCTATTTATTTAATCGAAAGTTTACTTCTACTGCCTAGAATTTCACAGATGTTTTCCATGTCATTACTTTGTTGGGTGAAAGCAACTTCAACGGAAACTTCTGATGAAAGCACAAGCTTAATGCCTTGTCCTTGAAACTTGAAAACCAAACACATGACTGCTTCTCGCCAAATACACACTGGCTTTTGAAACCTATCAATGCCGGCTTACAATATAGCCTCCCAATTAGTGGAATTACGCATATCATTAGCGAAAAGCATAAAACGGCAATGCATTATATAGGTATTTATAAACAATTTTTTCGTAAAGGGTCAAAAGAGCAGGTATATTGATGCATATTTTTATTAACATGAGACTAATAACTACCCTGTATGTACATACTTGCATAGAAATCTTTAAGGGTCCATCATCATTTTCAAATTAACTATTTTTACAAAGGTAAATTAGCTTGTTACGATCTAATTTAATACTCCGAAGATTATGGGAGGTTCAATCAAACTGCTGAGACCATCGTTGAAACATTAGCAAAACCACAAATTACCCGTAAGGGCAGTGTTGCGGGCATCCGATGAAGCAATTTGAGGCAATCAAATGACAATAGCTCTCGGGTTTATCCCAATTATAAGCACCGGTGTTCTTTAATCTATGGTATAGTTCTGCGCAGTAGCTAATTAGAACCAACGAACGTATTAAATTTCATTTACATTATATTATTAAGTAATTGCGGGCAGCTGGTGCATTCGTGTTTACGTAATTATGTCGTATTGACTTGAATATTTCTGAGTAAAAGAAAAATATTGTGGCGGATGAAAAAAATAATTGCGTTAGGACTGAGGTGTTTTTTTATTATTGAAATAAGCGGTCACTCGATTTCTTGCTAGTTAATAATAATAATTACTTTCCGAGGTTGAACACTTTTTCTGTGGGCAATTTTTAAAAACAACTTTATTTTTTAAAGTAGCCTCCCGTCAACAACGTAGCAATTCCGGAATATTCCAACAAAATTACGAGAGTTTCAGAACTATTGGCGTTGACATAGCGATGTTTAATATCGTCGTTTAGAAGATAAAGTTCAATTAAAGCTTCCAAAATATTACTAGTCGTCGAGAGATCGAAGCGGTTTACTGCCGCTCCCATCTTCTGTGTAAGATTTACTTCCATAGAACTTAAGAAAGCCAGATCATCTTGATCCCAAAAAAATCATTTGAGATCTCTAAATCGTGACGTCGGTGACGTGAGTGACGTCAGTACTTACCTACTCTGTGGAATAGGGACGATTCCTTTATTTGATTGTTTATATATTAATTGAAACGCAAAAGTAAAGACTATTTAAAAAAACACCTTTTGAAAACAGCATTCAATTAAAATTTAATTGTATATAACTAGTCAGGTCATAAGTATTGTCACATAGTAAAAACTTTTCTTTTAGAATGCTGGCCACAAAAAAGTTTATTGAATTCGAATTTCGAATTGTTCATGAAAATAAAAATGTATACTTTTAGAATTTTACTCATTTTTAAATATGGAGTGGACGCTTAAAGAAGACCGTGTTGCAGTTATTGCGTTGCATCGTTGCGGTTACGCGCCAATTCAAATTTTTAACATACTGAAAAATTTGAATATAACCAAAAGATTCGTTTATCGTACCATCAAACGATACAATGAAGACTCTAGTGTAGATGACAGGTCAAGAAGTGGTCGCCCTCGGTCTGTTAGGACTCCAGCAGTGATAAAAGCTGTGAAGGCGCGAATTCAAAGAAATCCCAAACGTAAGCAGAAACTGTTGGCCCTTCAGATGGGGTTAAGCAGAACCACGGTGAAAAGGGTGTTAAATGAAGACTTAGGGCTTCGGGCATATCGAAGAAAAACAGGACATCGTTTGAATGCTCGTCTAATGGACCTGAGACTGAAGAGATGCCGCGCTTTGTTGAAGCGGTACGCGGGAAAAAAATATCGGGAAATTCTTTTTTCGGATGAAAAAATTTTTACCGTAGAAGAGAGCTACAACAAACAAAATGATAAGGTGTACGCACACAGTAGTGAAGAAGCGAGCAACCGTATTCCGCGTGTCCAACGAGGTCATTTTCCATCCTCGCTCATGGTATGGTTGGGAGTTTCTTATTGGGGCTTAACAGAGGTACATTTTTGTGAGAAAGGTGTAAAAACGAATGCAGTTGTGTATCAAAATACAGTCCTGACGAACCTTGTGGAACCTGTTTCTCATACCATGTTCAATAACAGGCACTGGGTATTCCAACAAGATTCGGCGCCAGCTCATAGAGCGAAGAGCACACAAGACTGGCTGGCAGCGCGTGAAATCGACTTCATCCGGCACGAAGACTGGCCCTCCTCCAGTCCAGATTTGAATCCGTTAGATTACAAGATATGGTAACACTTGGAGGAAAAGGCGTGCTCAAAGCCTCATCCCAATTTGGAGTCACTCAAGACATCCTTGATTAAGGCAGCCGCCGATATTGACATGGACCTCATTCGTGCTGCGATAGACGACTGGCCGCGCAGATTGAAGGCCTGTATTCAAAATCACGGTGGTCATTTTGAATAAACTTTAGTGTCATAAGAATCTATGTTTTGTTAAGTTCATTTTGGTATATGAATGATTACATAATGAATAAACTTGTTTCAATTATTTTACATTAAACATGTGACAGAATTTATGACCTGACTAGGTACATAGTAATACTTATTTTATTATTCAAAAATTCAATTTGTTTAAAGGACTGGTGCCCTCAATTACAATTATTGTCTGAATTGTGGTTAATCAAAATTTCACGGGACTCGGCGAGACTGCGTTTTTTTTTACCTAAGCTGATGGTCTTCGTGGTAATATATCGATGATCTTCAGAGAGCATTTCAGCATAACCGGGCGAGTAGGTGAGCTCACAGGGCCCAAACCTGATGTTGTTGCTAACGAAACCTCAGCAAGAGCCGTGCTTCGCAGAATCTACCACCGGATCGGAAACGCGACCGACTGAGAAGATCTGGCGAGAAACTCAGTGGGCTGTGTCTGTAGGTTAATTTACTTGCCGAGCCCTTTGTCTTAAGCGACGGGTTCGACGCGAACGATGACCGGTCGTTTTTGCATACCTATTTACCAGTAGCCTCGAGTGGATAATCTAGCTTCACCTTGACTAACAGGCGAGCTCGTGGGGTCAACCTTGAAGTGTTTAATAATATCTGCTCTAGCATGAGCAATGCTTCGCTGAATCTACCGCTAGGTCGGAACCGCGACCCACTGAGAAGTTCCGGCGAGAAACTCAAAATTTATTCCACAGCAAGCATTCAGAGGAAAATTTATATTTATGATTGATAATTAGCTTCATTGCATTTCCCCAATACCATGATGCTAAGTAAGATTTCAGGTCTTTCGATCTTAAAAGGGTTTAGCCGTAATAAATAAGACAACGACCGCACGTTCCAAAAAAAATAGATACATTCATATTTTTTTTATTGCTCTTATAGGCAGATGAACATGCGGCCCACCTGATGATGAGTGGGTACCGTCGCCCATCGACTTCAGCAATGCCAGGGCCGGAACCAAGCCGCTGCCTACCGTTAAGTACTCTCCACAAGCCTTGTTTGAAGAAGGATGTCATACCGCTCGGGAAATACCGTGGAGGGGAGCTCATTCCAAAGCCGGATGGCACGTGGCAAAAAAGATCTCTGGAAACGCACTGTGGATGAACGTAATGGCTCCAGGTATATGGATGAACTCTACTACGATGGCGGGCGGTGCGATGGTAAAAAGGAGATGATGGTATCATCTCAATTCCTCAGAGCACTCCCCATGGAACATATTTACAAGTAATTATGTACAAGTATTTGTTTATTTATTTTATAACTATGAGCTCCATGAAAATTGGTGGTAGGACCTCTTGTGAGTCCGCGCGGGTGGGTACCACCACCCTGCCTATTTCTGCCGTGAAGCAGTAATGCGTTTCGGTTTGAAGGGTGGGGCAGCCGTCGTTACTATACTTGAGACCTTAGAACTTGTATCTCAAGGTGGGTGGCGCATTTACGTTGTGGATGTCTATGGGCTCCAGTAACCACTTAACATCAGTTGGGCTNTGGTGGTAGGACCTCTTGTGAGTCCGCGCGGGTGGGTACCACCACCCTGCCTATTTCTGCCGTGAAGCAGTAATGCGTTTCGGTTTGAAGGGTGGGGCAGCCGTCGTTACTATACTTGAGACCTTAGAACTTGTATCTCAAGGTGGGTGGCGCATTTACGTTGTGGATGTCTATGGGCTCCAGTAACCACTTAACATCAGTTGGGCTGTGAGCTCGTCCACCCATCTAAGCAATAAAAAAATAAAAAAAAATAAAAAAAAATTATGCTTGATTTTAAACCACTCATCAGCTTGTTAATCTAGTTGCAACTGTACAACAACCACATGTCTGGCAGGAGAATGTGAAGATTGAAGATTTGTTATGATTTTTTTTAGTTTATAGTTTTAAAGTATAGTAACATATAAATTAATTGTGAAATTAAACAACAAAACAATATGACCAAATCATTTTTAATACCATACAAAAAAACTAGTTGTTTTGTTTCGCTTCTTTCGCGTTCTGAAGAGCCTGAGTCAAATACAATTTCGCTAGACTCTGACTACAGAACTGGCTTATATGTTGGCTGTATGTGTCTATTTGTCCGGCTACGATCATAGGATTCAACCTTGGCGGGACTGGATGAGGTTTAAAGAGTTTGTTCACGTCTTCTTCTGGCAATGGGGTCTCATCTTTAGCAGCCCTAGCAGCATTTTCCTGTGCCCTCTTCACCATCCAACGATGCTTGTCTTGTTGCTGCCTGACCACCAGCTGTTGGTACCTATTGAACTTGATCGCTTCTTGATTCAGTTCATCAACACGTTCCATGAGGCTGCGAAGTTGTCCTGTAATTAAATCAATTTTATTGTTATGATGATAAATACAATATTTTTAAATAAAGTGGGCCCTTAGATGCCCTTAAATTGTAAAATCAGATCAACATTAAAATTCATTAAACAAAATCAATAGTTTTACACAAAATGAAGAGAAAAATGCTATGTAATGTTTTCTACTAAATATTATAACATGAAATAATAAAGAAAAACCTCTCTGTAGATTGTTTATGATGACCAACATATAGATATGAACATTTAAGTAAAGGAAGAAACATAATCTTCAGGCTCTTAAGAGCCACCTCATATTAACATAAGGAATCGAAGTTTTAATGACATTGGATGGATGTTTATCTGTACCCTTTAAGAGGACACTTTCTTAGTAGAATTAATAAGCAAGATGATAGTGAAAGCTCACCTGCTTAAAATAGTCTATTGCCATTCCTCCACATAGTAAAAATGACAAGTTTAATATAGCAGTTAGGAAACAACTACTGGGAAAAGTAGTAGCTTCAGATTGCAGCAAAGGAATCAACCCATAATTGATGTAGTCAGATGTAGCCTAAATCTTGAAAGCTTTTCTGATAATTGTATACCATACTAAAATTAAACAAACCTTCGAGAACAGATGCAGTACCCAGATCCAAAAACTTGGATCCTTCCTCTTCAGGTATCATCTCGGTGAGCTCAGAGATCATTATGTTAGTTAATGGAGAGTTCCGGATAACAATCGGCACTTCAATGAATAGATTTTCATAGCCAATCTTCAGGTTACGTAGTGCTTCCGGAGTGTAATCGCCTTCCTTGTACATAGCAATAGCCTGTAAAGTAAGTATTAACCTCAATTTTACATATATTCTTATTCATACATGAACACCCAACTATACATAATGTTTTCACAATATAAATGTAAAAAAAAAACAACAATAATTTACTTGCTTGTTGATGAGCATATTGTGAGTCCAAGTTACTATTATTTCTGCACGTAATAATAATGTGTTTAAGGATTGAGAACAGTCTTACATCTTAAGACATGTGTATAAGAACATACATTACCATCCTCTTTATATTTGCTGGGAATCATACATTCATTCTGGTTTAATGGTGAGACATCAAATTTTTTTATTTTTTTTTTTTTATTGCCTTTGTAGGCAGACGAGCATACGGCCTACCTGATGGTGAGTGGTTACCATCGCCCATGGACTTCAGCAATGCCAAGGGCAGAGCCAAGCCGCTGCCTACCGCTTAATGCACTCATGTTGTGATATCTGCAGGTTGCATGGACCACTTAGATAGTATCCCCATAAAAAACATTTAAAATATCTCAAAAATATAGATTCTGCCATTCACTTAGCATCAACAAGTGATAACTTCAACTTCACTAAATATACGTAATATAAATAAATAAAATAGCTCAACTTCAGAAATTAGTTCTGTCATAAAGCTCAATTAACAACATTAGCACTTTAAAATATGTATAGTTATGAGAGCTTAATTACCTGAGGTGTCAAACGATAGGCCTTCAAAGTCAAGAATCCTCTGGCTGATTTCTTTGTATCGTAAATCACGACAACACTCTCCTCAATAGAGGTCTGATAGTGATATTGTGACTCTAATAACGAAAGGCTTAGAAAATTGCCTACATCTGCACTCTGGTACCTGAAGAAAGATATGAGGTATAAGAAAAAAGAAAGTTCTGATGTTCTAATTTAAAATATTGTATGACATATTTTGACATACTATAAAACAATTTTCAATATTAATTACCATCCAACATGAAAATGATCAACATTGACTCTTCGAAGCCTCCTCATCATGTCCAACTGGTATTCCTCCTCATCCATGGTGTCGTCATGCTTTGGAAATGGGAAGCAGTTGGTAATCTCCAGACGGTTCTCAACGACCAAACCAAGGAGAGCTCCCTGAGCCACCTCCATGTTGCTGCATGATTCTTCATGACAGTGTTTCACTATTTTCATCACTGCCTAAAATAAAAAGCACAAATATATTATAAAAGTGGGAGCAGATCTGTCATTTCAAATGCTTGAGTTAGTTCGATGAGGATTTGTTTGATTACCACATATTAAACTGTTTTACCACTACTTTAAGCATGTTTCAACTAAATAACTTCAGAGAGGATATTATTCAAGGCAAGTTAAAATACACTTTAATGTGTAACAAGTTTAACAAAACAAATTAATACCTACCCATCCCTAATAAATTATTGCTATATTAACTTTCTGTGTATGTGTGGGAAGTCAATAGCTTGCTATTTGCAATCAATCAGAACAAAAACTAATCTCAATCATTTACAGTTAGGAAACTATAAAATTATCAGTAAATAGTAGTATAGTATATAACAAAAAATGACTTCACATATACTATCAAGATCTAAACTTTGTAATGAAGCATAGTTTAAAACACTAATTATATAGTTCAGAGAAAATTTAATGTTTTAGATGTACAGTTAGGTGAGATCATCCTCCTATTTCAATGACCCCCGGGCTCAGGGCAAATGTCCCAAAACAGTCAATGACTCAACAACGTTTATATGTTGTAAACAGAAATAAAAAACCTTTGTAGTCTTTTATTTTCTTTTTATATCGAAAGTTTTTTGGTTCATAGAATCCTATAGAAATTAACATAACGAATTATTCAAGGTTTGGTGAATTGTCAACGTTTGCCCAATTTATTTAAAAAGAAACGAGAGCACAAAATTGAAAACATAACATAACCTATACAATTATCTTTATTATTGCAACGGCAACCTATTTTATTGTAATCTAAGATCTCCTAAAATCATACAACACGAATCATGTTCCAGATCATAATAATCCACCTTAATTGACGATGTTTACTTCTATATATTAATTAAATGGTAAAAATACATGACGTGTCGAGGCACGAACTTTCACAAAGTTTTTAATTTAAAACCTACAGTTGACGTCCGTCTCAGAGAACCTATCTAAACTTTAATTTTAAATTTACTTACCAGTCCATCGCACTGAACATATTGGATCGTCGCTTCATTTTCAGGAGCGCGTCTAGCTGAACCAGCACGGCTCGCCATTTTTAATTCACAAGAGAACGTTTGATTTGATTACATTTTAGTGTAGCTCTCCAAATCGACTATCAATAGCTATCGATAATTGTAATCGATACCTTATTTGCAATCGACACTATACGACAGATTAGCCTTTAAAAATACTACCACGAATATCACATCTCGATTAAACTTAAACACTGTTGGAACTATATACCAGTTTTTAAAAATTTCTAGGTTTTAAAAAGAGTAGGTATACGAAGACATACACACGCTAATGAGATTAATATTACGGTTTTACATAACAATAAAACCGATATTATGTGCCGAGAAGGAAAACATACAGCATTGTATTATGAAGACGTGTTTGTTATCTGCTGGTGAAATTATTAAGCACAACGCTATGATGAAATAGGTAAAGCCATAATAAAATTATGAAGCGCAATGATAATGTTCATAATTTATATAATTATTAAATCGAAAAAACAGTTGTTAACTTCCACGTTAATTCAATAATTAAAAAATATTTATAAGTTNCTTGCGACTTCACAGTACGAAAGTACACAACGCTATGAAGATCAAAGATGGCTGCGCTCCCTTTATACTTGCTGGCAGCACCTAGCGGCTAAAGATGGAACTAAATTGACGGTCTATGGTTGGACATAGACAAGGAATCTAAGCTAAGTACACACTGCTTCTTCATAATACAATGCTGTATGTTTTCCAAAGGCACATCAATATAGTAGTTTTTATATCCCAGTTACAATGCAATAAATAAGTGCCGTAATTTTGCGTATTGTACTATGGATCACAATGATAGTAAATCCTAATGTTTACGGTATAAATGTAAAACAATTAATGCATTATGATCTTGTAAATATTCTTGAACAAATCCATTTTTAGTAATGATAAAAATTAAAGTTTAAAAGATTTTTTATTTATTTGATAAATCTCAAATGTTGTTCAATCTTTTTCTATTATCCATGTATAAATTGTATTACATTCTTACAGATTTTGAATTAAAAAAAATACTATAAAGTTAAGTGATATGGCTCGAATTACACTTATAGACGTGAGGTCTCATTATTTGCTTTAATAAGGAAGTGGTATCAATTCGCGTTATCGCTGTATTTATATTTTACCGTTCGTCAATTCAATTAATCGTTTATTTATTAGGTTGTACCTTATGGAACATTTTGTTAACTTACGACTTTTGCTTAAGACTTTCGCTCTACAAAGCACAGGTCCGGCCTCGTGTGGAGTACTACTCCGACCTCTGGGCCGGGCTCCCAAAAACCAGCTACTTCCATTTGACTCTATACAGAAGAGAGCCGTTCGGGGGCTCCCAAATACCAGCTTCTTCCATTTGACTCCATACAGAGGAGGGCCGTTCGGATTGTCGATAATCCCATTCTCACGGATCGTTTGGAACCTCTGTGTCTGCGGAGGGACTTGGGTTCACTCTGTTATTTTGCACCTATGTTCCATGGGGAGTGCTCTAAGGAATTGTTAGACATGAAACCATCATCTCGTTTTTACCATCACACCGCCCGCCACCGGAATAGAGTTCATCCATATTTCCGGAAACTACTGCGGTCATCCACAGGGCGTTTCCAGAGATCTTTTTGCCACGTACCGTCCGGCTTTGGAATAAGCTCCCCTCCACGGTGTTTCCCGACAACTATAACAACGCCTTCTTCAAACGAAGCTTGTGGAGAGTATAAACTGGTTGGCAGCGGCCTGGCTCTGCCCCTGGCTCTATCCATGGACGACAGTAACCACTCACCATCACATGGGCCGTGTGCTCGTCTACCTACAAGGGCAATAAAAAAAACAAAGCTTAGAACCATGTGGCGAAAAAATTTGTTCCTGTTGTGCAGAATTGATTATTTCAAAGCTTAAAACGAATCTTTTACTAATTAATTTTCTATTGTTTTGCTTGGCTCGATGAGTAAATTTTACCCTACAGACACAGCCCACTGAGTTTCTCACCGAATCTTCTCAGTGGGTCGCATTTCCGATCCGGTGGTAGATTCTGCGAAGCACGGCTCTTGCTAGGATTCATGTTAGCAACGTCGTTAGGTTTGAGCCCCTTGAGCTCACCTACTAGTTAAGGTTACGCTGATATGGTCTCACTAGAGGCTAGACCATCAGCTTAGGTAGGAAAAAAAAAGAGATCGTTTAGAGCCTAGCTACCGGGCAATTATAGCAGCTCCGTGGAAGATCTGCCCTATAACGTTACCCACAAAGATTATACAGACAGAAAATACAATAATAACAATTACAGTTTTAATACCTATTAAATGTATTATCTGTATTCACAGCAGTACACATACCTAATTTTATTCGTGAATGCAATTTTGCTTAAAGGTATCGTTACCAGGCCATAAAATCTAAAAAAAAAGGATACAATTACATATCTCAATACATAAATATATGTATGTACCGTACAATGGGGTAAATAGGGACAAAATCGACCTTCAGATTGAATTTTAAAATAGTTCCAATTAAATAGTCACTGCTCAACCAAAGAAATAAGTTGAGTCTTGAACGTACCTAGGTGATAAAAACCGTTACATAATTTTAATTATTCATTTTAAAGAAATAATCGGTAAAATAATGGCCGTCCCAATTTACCCAGCGTCCGGGGTAAATTGACACGGTTAAGGGTTAAATTGGGATATTTGTAAGGGTTGTCAACTCGCAGTACTGCGATATATAGGTAGGTGCCATATAATTATTTATATGGACCGAAATGATGAATACAATCCATAATTTAAGCACAATACACAACATAGTGTAAATTAAGCTGGTTTCTATTCCGAAGCGATGTGACGTGAATGATAATCAACAATACAATGATCAAAAAAAGTATGTGCATGTTATATTTTAGAAAATTATTATTTAATTTCCTTAAAAATCACAACTCTGAAACAAAATCATAAAATAGAATAAAAAATAGAAAACAAAAGGACTGGAAATGCAATAATACAATTTTATTTAATCAACATTTTCAAAATAATCTTTGAGCAAGAGTAAGATATCAGGTGAATAAGATAAAAAAACAGCTTTATCTGATTACTGCCAATAATAACAAAAATAAAAGAAATTCTTTCTAAGCTAAATAACTAAACTCAATTAATTCACTCACTCATAATTGGATATCTCGGATTTTTAATTAATGTTACATTTAAAATCTGAGGCCTGTTTTTATTTGTGTGTGCGTTTTGAATGTTAACAAAATCATGATTCGACGCGTGAATAGATTCTGAAATAACAAAAGTTTTGATTCGTTTGAGTTCTTTTAACTTTTAATTTTTTTTATTGCTATAAAGAACATACGACCGGGCAGATATTACAAGGTAAATGTCGCGAAAAAAAAGTAATTATATATATACTTTTCTTTTACCTATAATACTTACATAAACTAACTGATAAACACATTAACCTTCTTTACATCACGCAATTAAGTGATAGTATAGGCTAAAAAATCTATTATAAGATATCAGTGACAACCCTAACAAGCCATCCCTATTTTGTCTTTTGGCGTTCCAATTTTGTGTTTTCTCGTCCCTAATTTTTCCAGTCTCGTTCCCAATTACCCTACATACGTCCCAATTTTCCCCAAAAAGAAAGGAAAAAATATACATTTTTTATTTTGTCGAAATATTGTATTTAAAATAAGAATATTGCAACTTACCGTTTGTTGTGGTATTTCCAGGTGTATTAAAAACTTATATAAACTGTGATCTTATTGAAAAAACAACGATAATATTACTTTTTTTAAAAGTTCTTTAAGCTGTTTTAAAACGCACTTTTCAACCACTATTTTCAATTTAATTTGACGAATTTTTGGGACCAACTTAACTCATATTTAGTACTTCCATAGTTAACTTGGTTTTTCTTCTATACATTGATAAATATTAACATAAACAAAATTAGGTAGATTCCGTGCTACAGGTACTTTGAGAATCTTCCGCAGGTTTGTCCCAATTTACCCCAGGATCCCAATTTACCCCATGTCATGGTACATAGTGTAATCAAAATCGTTTTTAATTACTTTATCCATAAATGTTGTGGAAATTTTGCTTGAAGTCATTAATATCTATGATGTTGTGGCAATTCAAAATGTTTTGGCATCATAAACTTATTTTTGATTCTAAAAATACTTTGGCTCTGTGATCTGTTTCGTTCATTAAATTGAGTTTTGTTAATTAAATTAGTGTTAAACAAACACCTACTTATCAATTTAAGAAAACTTGATTAAATAATGAGTCAGCATAAGTTTTGGAAAGGAGTGACTCCCCTAAACGTGCCGACGTCTCAACAAGTACCTGATAAAGTTGTTAAATTGTGCTCATTAGATACAAATTTTATTGTGTTAGGAAACGACCATGGCATCTATTATTGCGAAAATGCAGACGATTCTTTGAATTTTAAAAGGGTGAGCGGTATTTCAGCACTGGACATATCATATCATAATGGCATACTATATATCATAGACACGCACGGGCGCCTATTTAAAACAAATTGTAGCTTTAAAAATAAAGAAGAAATTGTAGTAAAGGAAGACTCTAAATGCTGCCCCCACGGGTTCAGGAGCTCAAGTTACAAAGTCAAATTTCGGACTGTTGTAGCTAATGATTTTGGTCAACTATTTATTAGTAGTGATGGGCAGTTATGGGGCTCTGGAGCTATGCCCCAAATATCACTAGATTCTAATAGTATTAAGAAGATACCGTTCTTTGAAGGAAGAACTGTATACAGTGCCTCCATTGGTCAAAACTTTGCTGCTGTGATAGCAAGGAAAAATGTTAAACAGTCTGATAACTGCGATACAGACAGTGAAAATGATGAAGAAGAAGTGTTCGCAACTAATTGTTCACAGTGCCAGACTATCATAGGCCTTGCATCTCCTGCATCTGTGCCGTCCTTTTCTGAAACCTGTCCATTAGGTGTTCATATAAGTAAATCAAGTGAAGACTCAAGTAGTACTACTGCTCCACCTACAGATTTTCATATTGATGCTTACAGTTATACTGAAGATTCTAGTCCCTCTTCGGAGGAATCAAAAATAGCACAAAACATTATACAAACTACTGAAACATTAACTGAAAGAAAATGTGATACATTAATTAATACAGAAAATGGTGATGGCTCAGATAAAGATAGTGATACAACTGAAGCCGATGCAGAAAAGATTAATAATATATTCATGAATGCTGATGCGGCTAGACAGTTTTTAAGTCGACAATTATCATGGGTGTCAGCTGGTGAAGATTATTTAGTGGAATATACAGAAAAACCTACAAGAATCATAAAAGAGAATGTTTCAAATCTCACTAATTTTGTCTATGAAGGTGTTAAAACTGTAGGTGATAAAGTTGCAACACTTTCGAGGCATGTCAGTGGTAGTAGCGAAAACAATGAGACAGTAGAACAACTATCAAGAAATCAGAACGAAGAAACCAAGTCCCTCATGTACAGCTGCACTTCAAACTGTAATGTAGATGATCTGCAGTTTTCCACCAGCACTATTAGTAGTGAAAAAGAGTTTGAAGAAGCCAGAAAAAAAGAGACTATTAAGAACATGTCTAAACTAGGAAGGAATATTTTAGCTACAGAATTATGGACTTGGGGTGACATAAGTTATGGACAGTTAGGAATTGGTGACACAGTCAAAAGGGTTAAACCAATGATTGTCATGAGTTTATCGGGGTTTGGGCTACAAAAAGTTTCTTGTGGGAGTTTGCATTGTTCTACTCTCACGCTCGATGGACGAATGTTTGCTTGGGGATACAATCATTACCATCAATTAAGCTTCGGTTCAAGAGAAGATAAAAGTGGACCACAACAATTTACAGAAAACTCAGAGAGCGATAGAATTAGGGATGTCATTGCTGCTGATCATCATACTCTAGTCTACACGCACAATGAGAATATATTATACATGGGCAAACACACAGATGGTTTCACAGAATCCGTTGTGAATTTAAATCCTAGTTTGTTAGAGGAAGATAGTGAGAAATCTCCAAGCATGGTGACTATAAAAATTACAGAGCCACAACACCATACAAGTAAACCCCAAAATCTGTGCTATCACTGGAGAATCTTATCTTCAGGTAATATTAGTTATTGCTCAGTAGAAAACTCAAAGAAAAATCCACAGTTCCAAGACTTATCTATTGCTCAAAGATATCTAGAAGAAATGTTACTGATTTATCAAAATCTTATTAAGGTTTTTTTGAAGAAAAGTAAAGCAATTACTGCACATTCCAATGTTTATGAAACAGTATGTGATATTTTTGGTGACATATTGAATGTTACAGCTTTAAACGTATTATCAGTGTGGCAGTATGCAGAAAAACATATAAATGAATGTGATATATCATTGATTAAAAATTTTGAAGAGTTTATTTTTTTGTATAGAAAGTATTATGTAGCTGTAAGCAATTTAATTGTTATTGGTGGTTTCACCCAAATCAATAGTGTTATTGATGTCCCAACGAGTATTTATAATTTATTTAGTGATCAACTTCCTTCGAACAAACAGAAAAATAGTAAAAAGACATCAGAAGCCATAATAGGTCTTGCCTTTGTGCAACCATTAACAAGATTAAGTTCATACAAATGTATAGCTCAATCTATATTGAGACATAAAACCAAGAGAAAAAAAGGCGAAATTGTATTAAAGATTGAAGAAAGATTAAATAAAGTTGTTTCATCATTTGATTCATTAATAGAAGAGCAAGAAAAAAAACGTAAAGAAGCGGAAGTTACGAAACTATTTTGGGAAACAGTTGGTAAAAGTTTGGAGCAATATAGAGCTTCAGAACGACGATTAATAAGAGAATCAAAATCTCGACCTCTAAATCTAGTCAATCCTGGAAGATTTTCATCACATTGGTTCATTTTATTTAATGACATATTTGTTCATGTTAGTGGTAGCTCACCTAGTGTGCACCCCCTTCAAACCCTGTGGGTCGAGTCTGTCATACATTCTGATCCATCACAATACATAATCCAACTTACTACTCCAGAAGAAGTTATATCAGTGTCAACAGTTACAGAGCAAGAGAAAACTGAATGGATACAAGCTCTGAATAATTCCATACGAATAATTTTGAACAAAGAATCCGTATTTAAACTACCCTCAATAAGATCAGCAAGTTATACATTCTCAAGTAAAAGCACATTTTTTAAAGATTCGAAATACATTGGTAGATGGTTAGATGGTAAAGTACATGGAAACGGTAAAGTAGAATGGTCAGATGGCAAGCAGTACATTGGACAATTTCAACTAAATACTCTATGTGGCCATGGAAAAATGGAAATACCTGGTGTAGGTAAGGAATACAAATAATATGAATTATCAAATATTTTTTACCTACACTTTTATTACAATCTTTAAATTAATTTCAGGGATTTATGAAGGTCAGTGGAAAGATAACTTACAGAATGGCTACGGTAAAATGAAGTATTGCTCGGGTGACATATATGAGGGATATTTTAAAGACGGTCAGCCTCATGGACATGGTATTAAAAAGCAAGGAGATTTCACATCTTCATCTGCAACTATTTACACTGGAGAATGGGTTAACGGGGCAAGACAAGGCTACGGTGTCATGGACGACATTGGAAAAGGAGAAAAATATTTAGGAAATTGGAGTGACAACAAGAAACACGGATGTGGGTTGATCGTGACTTTGGATGGAATATATTACGAAGGTTTATTTACGCAAGATGTGTTGACGGTGAGTGCCTGTATATGTATTAAAATATTTAACATACAAACACAAATATTGTCTCCAGTAATACATTCTTTCACAAGGCCACAATAGTCTTAAGTAAATTTGTAAATTTTTGTGATTACAATAAAATTGTTTTGTTTATTTTCTGATAATTAGTAAAACTTTTAGGGTCACGGGGTTATGGTGTTTGAAGACGGTACACATTACGAAGGCGAATTCAGATCTGCTGGTGTATTTTCTGGTAAAGGAGTTCTCACATTTTCTAGTGGGGATAAGATAGAAGGTTCATTGAGCGGGGCTTGGACTGAGGGAGTTAAAATATCGAATGCCACCATGCATATGAACGTATCGAATCCTGTGTTGCCAGCTAATCCCAAACCTAAGTATGTTATTAAAACTATTTACAACAAAATATAAATGAAAGAAAAGTATGTTAAGTGTAAAAAAAGTTTAGCAGTTATATTAAATCTTCGAGCTTTTTGCTATTATTGCATTAAATTATTTGCTGTTCATAAATCACACATTAAAAAAAAACATAAATAAACCTAATAGATTCTTATTATTTTCTAAATTAATTAATATTATTACGAATTGTTTTAAACTTTCTTCAGTATGTACTACATTATACACGAGTTTGACATTCGACTGGTTCTTATAACGAAATTCACTCTCAATGAGTTCCTGATATTTCACGCGTTGTTGCGAGTGCCGTGATCACGGATTGACTGAAGATGACGGGTGAGATGTTAGAAGCAGACAAATCTGTCTATCCTCTTTCCAGTCCGTTTTCGTGTTATCCGTTAAACCCTCATAGACACAACACTTTTTTTTTATATATATATATAATAAATAAATAAATATTTACTAACAATCACGCCACCTTAACTGGTCCCGTGCTAAGTTCGTAAAGAACTTGTGTTGCAGGTACCAGATAACGGAAATAAATGTAAGATACTATTATACACATACATATTATGTTTAATATTTAATATACATCCATAACCCTGGAAAAGACATTTATATTTATCATAGAAATACCTTCCCTTGGCGGGATTCGAACCTGCGACGCCCTTGTGTAGTGACCATGTCACTTACCGCTACACCAGATGGCCGTTAGGGTCGCGATTCTAATCCGGCTCTCTTACTAGGGCAGATGTTGGCAAATTCTCCCGGATTCTGCCCCTTGAGCTCGCCCTCTAGTCAAGGTTAAGCCAGAATAGCCCGACGCAAATGCAAATTGAATATCGTGTTTTCCTTACAGTTCGTTCGGAAAATTAAGCGTAGCACCAAACCAGAAATGGAACGCTCTATTCCGCCAGTGCTTCCAATGCTTGGGTATATCAGACGCGGTGCTAACACCCACCGGTAATCATTTTGCCCACGGGCCATCGGGTCCAACGGTGGACAACGTGAAGATATGGCAAAACGTTGCAGTAGCGATATCCTCTTCCCATAAAGAGGGAATGAAAACGAGCCTTAAAAGGAATAAAAGCACTGATCTTGAAAAGTCTGTGGATTGTTTGGAAGTCATACCAAAGTTTGGACAAGATACTTTGAATTTAGACGAATATACGGAATTGAAGCAGTATTTGTACAATGTAAGTTCAATTTTGTTACACTAGATGGTTATGTCATCAGTGACTTCACCTGAGTGGCCCATTCCAATCTCATAGGAGACTAGCTGTACCCGCCCGCTTCGCTGAGCATTTAAAATTAACATTATTATTTCTCACCCCCACGAAGATTCTCATCATTAACGCCCCCGCAACTGGTGTAGGGAGTCCAACACTCATAAATATTAGCCTATCCATTAATTACATGTATTTCTATTCAATATATTCTATTTATACAAATCTATACTCCTGTTTCTTCCCCGGATAGTGATGCTAGAGCAAATAGTTTATACCGTACTATTTTTTAATGTGTCACACTCTTTGGATTGGAAGCCTCTCTGATGCCCACAAAACATTTTAAGAGTAAAACGTTATAATGGAATTTTTCAACATGATGTTCATTCACAATTTTCTCACGTGTCAAAAACTGATTACTGTAAAAAAATCTTATTTACGTTATCCCAAAAACTTTACCAAGATCAGCAAGAAATATAAAGAAAAGACAATTGTGACTAATGTTTTTTTGTCTATGGACTCTGGTAGTTTAATAACATCGGGAAGTATAAAAATCATCTGACTATCCAACCAAACTAATAAAATTTTAAATTTTATTAAAAATTGAAATGTTCAGAATTCGTTCATTGATTAATTTGGTAATTTTGAAATACCAACAGGCTTGCGAGTCCTCTCACCATCCGCTGGGGCAGCTGGTTCTGGGCTTGACGAACGCATTCAACACGACGTACGGAGGCGTCCGTGTACATCCGCTACTGCTCAGTCACGCGGTCAAAGAACTCAAAAGTATAACCGCGAGGCTCTACCAAGTGGTCAGGCTGCTGTTCCCAGCCTTACCCTCAGAGAATGCCGATCTAGTCTTGCCGTATAAAAACCAGGAGAACGATGATGAAGTTGAAAACGATAGCAATCCTATTCACGGGTGAGTTATATGGAATAAGGGGGTACCGGTCATCGTTCTCGTCGAACCCGTCGCTAACGACGAAGGGCTCGACGAGTAAATTAACCCACAGACACAGCCCACTGAGTTTCTCACCGGATATTCTCAGTGGGTCGCGTTTCCGGTCCGGTGGTAGATTCTGCGAAGCACGGCTCTTGCTAGGGTTCGTGTTAGCAACCTCATCAGATTTGAGCTCCGTGAGCTCACCTACTAGTTAAGGCGACGCTGTTATAGCCTCTCAAGGCTATCAGCTTAGGTAGGAAAAAAAATGGAATAAGTTGAGACACCACATCCGGTGATTCTGTTTCGTTTACCCCACCTTAGTCAACTTTAATAGATTCCAAATGTTGAGTAAACCACTATAGGGTGCGTTCCACTAAGCGTTCACAACGATCATGCTCACGACCGCAATTTTTACCGTTCCACTTGCTTGAGAGCGTTCCTGTTGTAAACTCAAGTGGATTGGGTTATAGAGCGTATTGAACGTGGAGGTAAATAATACAAACGGCAAGTTAATAAAAATATTTAAGAGGTTAGGTTATAATCTGTAAGCTTTGAAAATAAACTTAATTAATTATTGATTAAATCGATTTATATTGAAAAAAAAAAATTTTTTTTTATTAGTGGTGTATTTAATTAATTTACGTTCAAATGTAATTAAAATGTCTTTTGCGGTGGCACTTGGATATTTGGTTAGAGGTCGCATTAATGCTCCAGATAGTATCTCTTTCCGCATGAAATAACGTAAGCTTAAAGGTCGCCATTTTTGATGCTTTGAGTTTTGAAAACGCCACTAATTTTTTCAACGATCACTTCGACCCACCTTTTTAGATGGGTCGTCGTGAGCTTCGCGTGAGCGTAAGTCATGACGTCATAAGTGACGTTTCCGCCGCGACCACAACGACCGCGGTCGTTTTGTGGAACGACTAAAGAGCATTTTGATCGTTGTGGGCGCTTAGTGAACCGCACCCATTATTGCACGTTTGAACCTAAAGAAACGATAAATTAAGAAAATCGTTTTTTTAAGGGATTTTATGACCTGGTTACTAAGACCTTTAAGTCATGTCTTATTTTAATTTATATTTATTTATTTTATATATTCTTATTTTTATGAAAAATGAATGAAATGAAAGTGATTAATTTGAAACATTAATCAACTGGGATGAAATTAAATGAAATGAGATTAGATGATATGGGATGAAATGTAATCTCAGTAAAATTATTCATCATTTACTGAGATTTTTTCAGTGGACTTTTTGGAGGATCCCGAGAAGTTGCGTTCAACGGCTTTGTTTCGTTTTCCCACATTTGTGCACTTTCACAGATATTAAACAGTTAATAAACCACCGTTATTACACATTTAAACGTGAAGAAACACTAAATAGACAAAACTAAAACAAATCACACAACTTCAGTCCTCGCGTTCCTGCCAAAAAGTCTTAAGAAAATCGAACAGGTCATATATTTGACTACCCGCGTTTCTGCGAAATTGTGTATTTATATCAGACTCCTACGTATTCCCGTAGTGAAGTGGTATCGGCAGCTGCCTTGCTCCAGCCGACGTTGCTGCCTCGTGTGCACCCAGCTCTCTTCGTGCTGTATGCGTTACACAACAAGAGAGAAGACGACATGTACTGGAGGAGACTGCTGAAATGGAACAAACAGCCGGATATCACTCTGATGGCCTTCCTCGGGATCGATCAGTGAGTATCGAACTATTTTTGCCACGTACCATCCGGCTTTGGAATGAGCTCTCCTCCACGGTGTTTCCCGAGCGCTATGACATGTCCTTCTTCAAACGGCTTGTGGAGAGTATTAAGCGGTAGGCAGCAGCTTGGCTCTGGCCCTAGCATTGCTGAAGTCCATGGGCGACGGTAACCACTCACCATCAGGTGGGCCGTATGCTCGTCTGTCTGCACGGGCAATAAAAAAAATGTTATTGCATTACGTGGATGAACAATATTTTATACACAATTTACTAGCTATAAATTTTGGCTAAAAAATACCTGCTTCTATTGAGCAGGAAAAAAATATGACATGTTTCAAGAATTAGCAATCTGTTTCCAATTTAAATGTGGGCTGTGTGCTCGTCTGCCTACAAGGCAATAAAAAAAAAAACAAAAAATATGGAGGGGTCAATATTATTTCGCCTTCGCGGCAGAAATGGTCAAAACGGTGATACCTTCCCGTGCAGACTTATTTTAAGCCCTACCACCAATGTTTTGATAGTGAAAATGAAAAAAACAAGCCTGAAAGTAAAAACAAATTATTAGTGCGTTTTTATTACCTAATTGAGTGAATATTTTTCAGGAAATTCTGGGTGAGTTACTCGTCGCAAAACAATCAGTCACCTCCTTACTCTCCGATGAAGGATCAACACTTTCAAGAGGCAGTAGAAACGCTTCAGCAATTGAAGACCACTTTCTCGCCGATCGAGAAACTCCTCGTCATAAGGAATACCTTTCAGAAGATGACCAGCGCCGTCCAACAAGAATTAGGTAAGGCTTAGGTCACTTGTTTGAAGCCATCAACTGAAGAACTAATGACTTAACTGATGATACGCCCGGTGTTTTCTTATATAGTGCTGTGACTCTTCTAAGTAAATACGTACCTAACAATACTTTATTAACGGCTCCCACTATGTGGAATTAACATGACAATTTTAGTGGTGGTTGAACGTATTGTGAGTCCGCGTGGATAGGTACTACCACCCTGCCTATTTCTGCCGTGAAGCATTTACATTCTAGATGTCTATGGGCTCGGATAACTCATACAGACAATAATAAAAATCCGGTAGAAATGAAGCTTTCAGAAGCATTCTATCTCATTATCTCGCAGCTTAAATCTTCTTAGTGTCATTTTTATTTAAGTTTCAAATCGCACACAACCTTTTAATATCAAAATCGTATACTGGCATAGTTGTAATGTTTGTTAACTGTTTATCACCAGGAGGTTATTAGCTCGTTTCCCCACGCTGACGATACATAGCTCGTTTCCCCACGCTGACAATACATAGCTCGTTTCCCTACGCTGACGATACATAGTTCGTTTTCCCACGCTGACAATACATAGCTCGTTTCCCTACGCTGACGATACATAGCTCGTTTCCCTACGCTGTCGATACATAGCTCGTTTCCCTACGCTGTCGATACATAGCTCGTTTCCCTACGCTGACGATACATTATTCCCAGGTCAAAACTACCTATGGACCATGGACGAGCTGTTCCCGGTCTTCCACTTCGTGGTGGTCCGCTCCAGGATCTTGCAGCTCGGCTCCGAAATACATTTCGTTGAGGACTTCCTCGAGCCGGGCATGCAGCACGGTGAACTCGGCCTTATGTTCACCACCTTAAAGGTCAGTTTCGCTCGATTGGTTTACTCGATTCTCGTCTAATTCTAGTATTTAAAAACGGTTTTCGGGCGCCTTAGCAAATGCGACCTCGATAGATTCGTATGAGTTAGTATAGAGTATATTATAGCAGTCGTGAGTCAAATATTGATCACGTATGCTGGCATCTAATGAGTGTGATTGGATTATTGGATGTGTGTGCGCGGTTTCGTGTGTGTGTGCATGCATGCTGGTGTGTGTGTGCATGCTGGGTGTGCGCAGCTGCATGTGTGTGTAGCTTACGGCTTAGTTGCTTTTCCCAGATTTAACAGCTCAAATTTTAATAAAATTTGCCCTTGCATCATTTCTTACCAGCCACAAGACAATTTCTTGCTTTTTATTTGCTTGAGTTGGTGGTTTATCAACTTAACTTATCAATGTTTCACCCATTTAGTATTAAAATTGAAGGAATGAAAAACTAATTGTTCAATTTCAGGCCTGCTACTTCCAGATACTTCAAGAGAAGATGTCGATGAATTAGTAAAATATGTACTGTTTTTTTTTTGCGGTTTTCGCGACTCCTAGACACAATTAAGACTATTCTTAAGGCTTAATCTCGCATTTATAATTTTCATTTTATCGTTTTCAACGTAAATTTGTTTATTTGAAAAACACAAATTAGACGGTAGTTGACAATATCAATTCTCGACGAAAGATTTTTTCGCAGAACGCGAGGAGACGCGTCGGAGACGTTCAGATAATTGTTATTTGGGAACTTATATATATATGCAAGTTTATCTTGAAAATGTCATTAGAGAGATTCAGGTATCTGTCAAATATCTTGCGTTCTATGATGGCTACCATCACATTGGAATAGAAGGAAAACTCCTCAGGCGACCACAACCATGAAAACTTTAAAGTATACTATACTATACTATAAGTATAATATACGCGAGATTAAACCGTAAATATAGTTTTAATTATATCATAAAATATAGATTTAGATGTAGCTTATGTAATCAAATGATCTCCTAGTTGGTATTGCGTTGTATGTACATAAATAATATATATGTTTTAATGAATTCGTTTCAATTAATTTTCGCAGGATAAAAAAATTAACGTCCCTTTATAGAGAGACGTGCTTGTTGCAAAGGACAATGCCCATTCTCTTTGGGCGATTGGTGAAAGAAATGTTGATTCATAAACAAAACAGTGTGAAAAAATAAGGCATAGTTTTTCAAGTCCAAATAGTGACACAAAGTTGGCCCACTTTTTGGGCATTGTCCTTTAATGTAAAAAATATAAATATAATTTGTGCTCTTTGACAAAAAAATGTGACATCACATACAATCAGTAATTTTTCAATATGGTATTATTATTATTTCACATAGTCAAAAATTGTAATATATTTTTTATGAAATTAATTTTAATAAGATAGACGGAATTTATAACTGTTATCTTTGAAGCTACTATTGAGATTAGCTTGGAAGCAAAATTTTAACATACCCAATATAATAATTTAATAATGTATAATGTAGCTGTGTGTTGGAACTTTGTATGGGCATATGTAGATGAACTCACCTCACTAATAGCTTAAAATAATAAAATAAAAACTATTTATGTTTCAATATTTTTTTTTTATATTTCACGACATTAGGTCTATAACCATTGGCGTCTATTTTTAATTTCTTTCATACGGATCCTTAAGTGTTTTCTTTTTACTGAAAATAAATATTAGATTAAATAATTAAAGGAATCTTATTGCCGCATGAATAAGGCATCTATTTTTTTTGTTACATAGACTCATGGTGCACCCGATGCTAAGTGGTTAGTGGACACCATAATTTTTTTACTGGTGGCAGGATATCTTGTGAGTCCGCGCGGGTAGGTACCACCGCCCTGCCTATGTCAGCCGTTGACGTGTAATTTTTTTTTTTGTTTTTTGTTATCAAACTTATTTTGTATTATAACTCAAATGTATTCGTGGGTAATTAATTATTTATTACAATTATGAAACTAAAGTTTTTTTTAGTAATTTAAGTAGCTTTAACATTAAAACGATTGTACAAAATTAAATATCAAACGAAGAAAAAACGTTTTGCTGTAGTCAAATTATAATACGTAGTTACGTTTTTTTTAATAAATTAAATTTGATTATCGATTAAATAATCTTATGCTTTAACTATAATTAAGTGTTATTTATTTATATTATTGAGATGTTTATTTTTGTACCTGTAATTAATGGAATGTTATTTAATATAACTAATATATTATTGTTTATATTACATTCAAATTCATTATAGTGATATTGGTATTCTAATGTTCAAATCATTAATCCCACCTCTAAAATATTGATTCCGATTCCAATAAACTTTTTGTTTTGTTATAGTAAGCCGGCACGTAAGTTGGCAAGGTTTTGGTGTAGTGGGGGTAATATCGCGCATAGTGCACATTGTAACAAAAAATGGTCACTTTTATTGCCCGTATATAATTTAATTTAATTTAATTAAATTTTTTATTTGCCTCAGTGACTGCATCGACTATATGGTCATTGATATTTGGTCCTGGCATTGCAAACAAACTTAAAACAATAACACTCGTAACAAAAACTAAATTTAAAACAATAATAACAACTCGTAACAAAAACCCAATATAAACAAAGGGTTCCTACAACTTTAGTAGGCGCATGTGTAACCAGGAGCGAACGGAACGTGGACGCGGTGCGGGAGGGGAGGGTCGACTGACTCACCAATCGCGCGCTCGGAATGGTGCTACGTCTTTCCCCGCATCCCGCTTGACAACCAAAGAGACCTAAAAAACGACTTCTGCGCATCTAACGACTCTTACCAAGTTACGTGCCGGGGACTATATGTAGCTTTCACCTAAAGTATGCGTCTCATTCAATATGGACGATGAAGATAAATTTTCTGATTCAATTTTATATTGTAGATATTAAGTAACATGAAAAGGTTTTAATGCCAAAAAAAAGATACGAGTTTATAATATTTACGCTGAGATATGCGCGATTGGCTTATGGCGTTAGTGACGTCATCGCCTCGTTTGGACGTCACAGAAAAAAGTTTGTTATTATTAGCTGATCGTGATACCTTCATCGCCAGGAGACTGCTTCTTCAGCTGCTCTAGTTATTAAGCCTAATCTCAGCTTCAAAACTTGGACTAAAATGGCGGTGTTATCGGTACCACGGATAGATTTGTTGTATTTTAAACGTATGTATTTATATGCTATCAAAAGTAATATTATGTATTTAAAAACTTTTCAAAGTTTAATAAATATTGCAAATAACGGTATCTACGTGGTTTTATTTTTTTATTCTATTATTATATGTTTTTCATTGTGTTGGTTAGCACGCTGATTTCAAAAATTGTGATCGATTGGCATTTCAAATAAAATGGTTAAGTTAAATAAAAAAAGCACTTTGTATTCATCATTATTTGTTTTATGACTAAAAAAAAAATGGTTGTTTTGTCAATCGACATCTTACGTCGTTATGTAGTAGAGTGAGTTTCTTTCTTGGGTTTATCGCAAAACTGGCTTCCACTGGAACATAGTAATGTAAAAAATTAAATTTTATTAATTAAAAACCAAATGTCGTGCAGTGCAATGATTAATACAAAATAATATCATGTTAATAAAAAAAGCTTTTTTTGTCCTACCTATGCTAGTAACCCCGAAAGGTTATCTTAGCTTCACCGGACGTATAGGCTAGCTCATGGGGCTCAGCTTGACGGTTTTGCTAACACTAGCCCTAGCAAGAAAAATTCCAGATCACACCACAAAAGTAGTTTTAGTTAGGTCCACGACTGAAAAATCGAAGAAAACGACTTTTTATTTTTATTGTATAGACAGATGGACGAGCTCACAGCCCACCTGGTGTTAATTGGTTACCAGTGGTAGGTAAATGCCGCCACCCACCTTGAGATACGAGTTCTGAGGTCTCAAGTATAGTTACAACGGCTGCCCCGCCCTTCAAACCGAAACGCATAACTGCTTCACGGCAGAAATAGGCGGGGCGGTGGTACCTACCCGTGCGGACTCACAAGAGGTTTTTAGGAGACGACTTTACGAAAACATGTTTTATCTCCACGTACCTACAACATTCCTCATTCTTCAGAACGGTCACCACATACAGCATTCCTCGTTTATCAGAACATCTGTACTTACAAGTTTTTACTTGCTCTTTCGATTAGAGTGGAAATGTAAGAAAAACAAAACATAAATTATTAAGGCTATTTATTTTCATTCCTATAAAATAACATACCAAATGTCTCTTTTGTACAACATGATATCAAAAATGCACACCGTTATATAAATGTTGTCATCATCAAACGTTATCCTGCTAGCTAATCTCCGATCGATCTATTATAACCGTTTGTTTAAACACGAAAATACATTTATCTCATCTGTCTCTTTCTCTGTAAAAACTTATATACTTTTATTTATTTAAAACCGACCGCGTGAAAACGTATCGTAAAATCTCCAATAAAACTTTTGAACATCAATGAATCGGCTAACATTTCAATTATCCGATTATCGTAGCCTATTACGACCATTATTTCTTTAATTTAACAACGTTTAATGACGTGACCATTGTTACGTAGAATGTTAGTAAAAAAAACTCTAACACTAATAATCCGTCCGGTGTACTTGTATTTCTTCACGTATGGCCTTCTGTGGCGACATTGAAATATTATGTGCATATAAGTCGTCTTCCAATAAAATATATGATAATGAATGCTGAACAACAAACAAATAGTAACATTTTATCTAATGATTATGTGATTATGATGAATAAACATTTTTTTATTATTATTGCTTAGGTGGATGGTCGAGCTCACAGCCCACCTGATGTTAAGTGGTTACTGGAGCCCATAGACATCTACAACGTAAATGCGCCACCCACCTCGAGATATAAGTTCTAAGGTCTCAGTATAGTTACAATTTAACACAATTTAAAACAATTGGAAATTTTACGATACGCTTACGTAAAAATTCTGTACAATATCTACAATAGAATATTACTGTTATTATATACTAGATATTTAAACGAACAAACAAAATTTGTTTCTAATTTTCGAATTAAGTATTTTTGTTTGTTTATTGCACTGGGACCACATAGAAATAGAACGATAAACAAATTTCGCATTCAAAACATCAAACAATAATATAATAAATTTAATAAAAGCTACGTTATTAATTAGTTTTTCGCTTACAAAATGTCAATGACAATCACGAATTTATATAAAAAATATTAAATCGATTTTCATTATTAGTATCAAATTTTCAGTTTTAAGTTTTATATATATTTATTAACATCAAATTTTATATTTAGAGGCAAGAAAACTGTATAACCGATCCGTTTTTTTTAACAATACAAAGATATGCGCTAGGTACAGCGAAAGCACAACCCTCAAATTATTAATGCATAACTTAATTTAGAATAAATCTGCCCCGATGTGTCTGCGTGAACATTTACGATGGAAGTCTAATTAGACACAAAATCAGACTATACAATTCCTTACTTGAATTTTGCTTGTATATTTTCTGTTACAAACACCTGGGATCACCTTAATGCGATGAAACTTACTCAATACATACTATTAATTTCTTCTATTTGCAGAGAAATCTATTTAATGTTTTTGTTGATTATTTGACGGTAGTCGTCGCAGTGTTTATGTGTTGAAAAGTTAACACGTTAGTCGCCCGTGAAAACCGAATAATATTCTGAAACTCGGAAATCGTAAAGAATAATTTGCCCGAGTTTAATAGTATATTTTAGTATAAATATTTTAAAAGTGCTTTTCATTAGTATAGTCAAAGTAAAGTTTTTGATAAAGAAATCGGTAATATATTTATCGATATTTTTAACAAAAGGTTGAAAGAGTTTTTAATCTCGAAAACACATTTACCAGTACAAGAAAATGATTATTACTTTTTATAAAATTTTAGAGGGTAGTACGAATAACGAAAGCAACTCGGAAAACAAAGGTTTGAATGTCAACAATTATAAAATGAAAATAAGTAAACGCGAGACACTAAGCCTTATAGTAAGTGGTTCTGAAAATATGTATGATTTTTAAGAGAAGTGTAAACGCTGCCCCAAAAACTTGTTAAATATTCTTTATACGTTACTTTAAATTCGTGAATCTTCAAATAAAACAACTATTCACCAAAAAACAAACCTCAACAAATAAAGCTTTTTTTCAAATTAGATTAGGATTCATTGGGATTATTTATTGCCTTTCAATCTCTTTCCGTCGATAGATGTTAACATTAACATCCTTAGCCGCATAGAAATAAAATTTAAAATTCTATGCCAATGGTTCCACGGCAAAATTTCTATTAGTTCTTTATCTAATCTACGCTGACCCCAGGCGGAACTTCGAACAACGAAATATTAAAAACACATAAAACAATAAAACGCGTATATAAAAACAAATCACCAATTAATATACATAAATGTAATATAATCTAATAATGTAAATAAGATATTACAAATTAATAATAGTTATTCAATAACATCGAATCAGAAAAATACTTTAGCAAAAAAAAAACCTCAGACGAACACCGCTATGTACAGTCGTATAGAAAATTCAAATTAAATAATGTTCTTTACAAAATATTGAAAAATTGACAATTATTATTGCAGGTTTTTTTTTCATTATCTATATTCAAACATTAAAAAATAAAACGGACGATATTAATTTCATAAACAACACTTAAAAACGTGTCAGCGTTAATACATTAATGTAAATTATTTTCTAACATCCATTATTTAATTCAATACTTACGGACAACGCAAGAAACGTAAAAAGAACTCAACGCATATAATATTACTATAACAAACTACCTACCTAAAAAAATTAAATCTTATAAAATAAATGCACTACAGTGGGCCTATGGTGGTAAGTCGTATAATCTTAAGCCTCTGGAAGATTCGTTCATATACACACAAACGGGCGCTTTTGTCATGGCGGCCCGCATACATGGGTAGTTTTCCAATTACAGAGCATAATGCGACTCAGTGAGGCACATTGCCGAATTATGCTGAAGCTTAATTGGAACGTGAATTAGTTTTCAAATGCATCAGCAGAGTGCGCTAAGTTAGCACAGTTTTAATTAACATTGATTATTTCTAAGAAACTACGACGAAACGAGAGCCTTACAATTTTTTTCAACATTAAATAATATTACTAACGATAATATAAACAAAATTTCGATCAATGCCAACTTAAAGAAAAAACACTTGTCAATTTTCTGTCACTGGGTCGGTATCGATTGCGAGTATCACGCGAGAGCAGTACCTTTGAGAGTGCTCGATTGTGCGAAGCGTTGCTGTAGTTGGAACATTCAACGTTGAGCATTATGCCGCATAATGCGCTCTTGTGCTGTAATTGGAAAACTACCTGTATTACGCAAACGTTATCGCCAAGGCATCTATCTGAATTCGAACAACGGATTGAAACGCAATATCATTGTGTTAAATAATATATTTACTAACAAAATATAATGTTTTTTTGTTTTTGTTTTACAGCAATTTCAAGAGCAGCATGAACGAATCTTGACATCGACAAATATTGTTTTTCATTTAATAAATTAAAACATTTATTAACCTGATATGATCATCGTGGACTAAATGCGAGATCCGAGGACCGCGTTTTGATTTCATTCATCCTTACTACGGCGACACTTTTATACCGCAGACAAAAAATAACGGAGACGACTCAAATTTATCGAAACAATTATGAAATTTTATTAGAAAATTCCAAGCGAATAATTCAACTTTACTGGCAGACTTGCATTTCTTATACATTTCAAAAATATTAACCTCTAAAAATCTCCAAGTTATCACCTGACACCAATCTCATTCGACGAGCCGCCATTTTTAATCGCTCGGACGTAACAACGCAACCAAACTATCGAATCTAACCTCCCGATAAAACTGCACTATCTCTATATATAAAAATTAATTGCTGTTCGTTAGTCTCGCTAAAACTCGAGAACGGCTGGACCGATTTGGCTAATTTTGGTCTTGAATTATTTGTGGAAGTCCAGGGAAGGTTTAAAAGGTAGATAAATATGAAAATCCTCGGAATTAAATCAAAATAACAATTTTGTTTTTCCTTTTTCTTTGTTTTAAGTTTATTTTATACAAAAGTTTAGGTCTTTTATTTATCGATTGAGGCACTACGAAGTCTGCCGGGTCAGCTAGTTTCAAAAAAAAGTAATGAATATTATTTAAAGCGTCGCCGTCAACAAAACTCGGTCGAGATAACGCTGCAATCACCTAAACTAGATTCGGATGCGTTCGCAGTACGCGCACGCGACGCACTCACTATTGTGCGCGCGGAACTAGTTGGCCACGCCTTCTATGTGAGCGGCGGGACGGAGAGGCCGGGGGCGCTTTTTTTTTCCCTTCCCTATGCTGATAGCCTTGAGAGGCTATTTCAGCTTCACCCTAAAGTGTAGGTGAGCTCACGGGACTCAAACCGGAGTGTTGCTAACAATGACTAGCAGAAGCAGTGATTCGCAGAATCTACCACCGGAGGGGGCGCTTGCTGTCATTACTGATATGAGATTTGATACTATGATGGACGAAATCATTATAAACTCACAAGATGATTCTGAATCAAGTTCAGAGTTCAGAATCAAGTGATTCCGTGGATATATCCGAGTAATTTTATATAAGAATATATTAATTAAATAATTTCATATATCATTAAAATATGCCAGAATAATTTCATATACTTAATTTGTTTTTGGTTTATTTTACTATTAATTACAATATAATTAGATAGGTACAATATAAACTTCTAAAAGTTCAATTGATTTTTATTCATTTATTTATTTTATTTAGTCATCACTGTCTAATGTCATGTGCGTTACGAGCAGTAGGCAACCCGCCCCCTCACCCCTGTCGCCACATAAGGCGCCACCAACTAGCACCAACGCGCACAGTATGAACAACAAACACGCAAGCCGCGTAAATAATATACCTCAATGTCGATAAACTAGTGAAATCCTTTTAGAAGATTTTCATCGTATTAAGTTAATGGACAAAAAAAAACAACTTATGTACATAATCAATAATCGAAATAGATGATGTTAATTTAAGACTAAAAACATTGATTAAATATAAAATAGTACAAAATCGATTTCGCTCAACCTCCGACCGAACACACCTGTGGTGACACAACATGGGGTGGCGCGATTTGTAAAATATCGATATTAATATTATTTTTTTAATTCATTGACCCTCCCTCATTGCGTGGCACGTTAAAACAACTGAACACGGAGCCTATTGTAAATGTTCATTTTATATCGATACGTATTAAACTATTTAAACGATTGAACGGGTTCTTACTACGATTTTTAAATTTATCGACCTTTCGATATTGCGAGCGCCGTGGTCACGTGCAAGTCGAAGATTGCGGGTAGATTGTTAAGAGCAGATAAATCTGTCTACCCTCTAACTATTCAGTTTTTAAATGTTACCACTGGAACTCGATAACTCGCCCGACAATATACCCTCATCGCTATCGACAGATTTGCCGAATACATATCGAGAACCGTTAAAGTCGTTAAACATCAAAATCGTAGTAAGAATGCGTTGAACGTGTTATATTGTACACTTTGTACTTTATAAATCGAATTACAACGCGACAATGATTGACGGAGGGAAACTCGTGAACAATTGAGCTTTACGCACTATGAAATAAGTATCGATTGTGTTCGTTTCAATTTTTTTGTAAAATATAGATCAAGGGATCCCGGACTGACCATAGACGTAAAAGCCACCGTCCAGCTCGAGACATAAGATCTAACTCGCGTTTGTGTCGTAACACTGTCATTTCAAACAACTTTTCATTACGACAACAACAAAAAAAATATATAGCGGAATCAAAAAATATTTTAACGCAACATCAACCATTGTTACAAATTCAGTGATTAGTAGTAATAGGACGTCATAGCCATTTAAAAAAAAAAAAGATATTAAAGAAAGATATTATCAATGTGAAACGTGCACTAGTCCAATATTCTTCACAAGTAATGTTCGTCACATATAGAATTTATCAAACTGCTTAACTAATACTGAAAGCACCAATCCGTTTTATTTAATTATTATTTTTATATATTAATTCCTCATATTACATTCGTACATAAGAGCGTTATTCGTGGATCGATTTGTGTACATTGTACATTGTAGGTATTTTTTTTTATATCATATCATATTTAAATAGTAATATGTAACTTATTCGTATGCCTTTAAAATAGAATTTACGACAATCGATCTTTTAAAACTCGTTGATTACAAAAAGAAAAACAGATATAGGTTTATTAAAATATGGTACATTATATTTTATTTAATCGTGTAAAATGGCATCAAACATTACAAAGCTAGTTTTAATACTGAGTTGATAATTTATTGTATTTTTATATGTTCATATTTAAATATTTCAAAAGTGCTTTACTTTCCAAATAACGAAAAAAAAAATTAATAAATAAAAAGTTACTTGAAATCTCGTTCTCTATTACAATCACCCGTGTTTGGAATCTTAAACTTATAATTATTAATTAGTTATTAAAAAAAACAACTCATATGACACAAATGATTGACTCATTATTGTCATCAATGATTTTTACTTAAGAGAAACAATTATAATAAATTGATATTACTCAAGGTATGTACACAATAAAGCTACAATTATAATTACAAACGCATACGGATTACGTCTAGTGTGCACAAACCTTATTCGATTCAATGTTACACTGGTTTTTTTCAACTGGATTCTTAGAGCGTCTAAATCAGGTTTCTGTTTGATTTATTGTAAGCGAACAGAATTACTCATAATATCACTACTAATTAATTGGTAGATTTGTGGAAAAAAAACCATGTAACATTATCGATAAAAGCGAGCCCTACTCTATTCCCACATTAAGTGCTGTATCGATTTTCGCTTAAACAACGAATTGTAAAATCTATTTACACAATAATATATTATTTAAAAACGGTATTTTAAAATCTATACCATGATTTGTCGGCTTCCGTACATTCCTTAATTAAAATATTTACACGTTTTGTTTTCGCTATTGTTCGATATTAGTGTACAATAACAGTCGTTTCATATTTAGAATTCGTGATAGCTTTTATCGTTTCGTTCGAAATAAAACGGCGGTGTCGAGAGTTACAATTCGATAACTCACTTCTATACAATAAAAAAAAACAAATCATATTATCGATTATTGTCGAATATTGTTAATTAAAAAAAACCGCAATGAAATAAAAAAAATACGAGTCGCATTTTCTGATGACCGTCCAGCTTTCAAGAGCCTCGACAAGCAGATAGATAGCTAAGCCTTAATATTTTAAACAGCTCAATGCTCGAGGCGATTTTCCGATCAGTTATAATCTAAATCGATTGCATACAGGACGGACCGTTATCGATACATAAAAAAAAACAAAAGAGTATTTGGGTCGTACGGTTTGCTCATATCCTAACTTACTTCGTATTTGATCCCGAGCAAACTACACTGCGGTTAAACAAAACAAACAGAAAAAACCAACATCAATATAGGGATGTACCGTGAAAAACTATCGATACGTAAAAAAAAAAAAACAATACGACAAAACAACATCACACATCCATCATATAGAACGCTTACGATCTAAAAAATACCTAATACGTAATATAGGTACGAATAACGTCCTCACTATCCAGAAGGCAAAATTGGCACTTAAGACGTAGTTCGCTCCCCGCTTCGCGGCGTCGAGGGCGAGGAGGAGGGCGGCGACGCGACCGCGCGGAGGCCGCGGCTATGTGCTCGGCGAGTTGTTCTGCGTCGGGTTGTACGGGTGGTTCGAGTTGCGCAAGACAGTGTACACGCTCTCCACTTTGCTCAGCTTCTCGAAGAACGGGATCAGGTCGAGCAGCTCAGAATCTGTCATGTCGTCGAACCAGGACGCGACAGGCACCTGTGACGAAACGAACATCACGTTTTAACAGTCCGCATGGGTAGATACCACCACCCTGTATAATTCTGCCGTGAAGCAGTAGCGTGTTTCGGTTTAAAGGGTGCGGTAGCCGTTGTAACTATACTGAGACCTTAGAACTTATTTCTCAAGGTGGGTGGCGGCATTTACGTAGATGTTTATGGGCTCCGGTAACCACTTAACACCAGGTGAGCTTTAAGCTCGTCTAACCATCTAAGCAACAAAAATAAAAAAAGCACACCGACGACTCGTTTATATCGACTTTCAAAAATTATTTTTAGCCGACTGAGAATTTTTGTACCCAAAATTGAACAAAGTACTCATAAAAGCGTCATCATCATTCTCCTGCCCTTCTCCCAGTCATCTGGGCTCGGCGCTAAATATTCACTCCCTTGTTATCCATCAATTTTTTCTTAGCTCTACCTCGAGTACTCATGTACTCATAAAGGCATGTGAGCATGAATACGTACAGCATTATCCGGGTGGAATATGTAAGAAGCGGGCGAGTTGTCGACGATGACGACCCGCCGCAGGTCCCGCCCGAGGCTGTTCAGGTCCTTGACGTAGTTGCCGCGGTGGAACACGCAGCTGTCGCGGAACAGCCGCGCGCGGAATACGCCCCATCTTTGAACACAAGGCACACAGCAACGATACTCAAAAGTTTTATTCCTGGAATATTTTTGAAGTAAAACTTATTTAGACTACGCGTTAAGAGTAAGATTTAACTCGCGATAGATTCGTTACGGCTAGAGAGAAAAGATACACATTAGGAAGAGCGAGAATGAGAAAATAGACAGTGTCTCGTGAACTCGACCGTGGAGGGAGGGGATTTCCTGTATTGCACGTAATATAACACAAATACAAATAAATGGGTCAACAGTCGGAGGCATACCAACTGCGTGTTACATCGTCACTACCACGATCGAAAAATAAAATTACACACAAATCAAAAAAAACACTATACGTACGGTGCCGTATATTGTGAACCTACACAGATAGCTACCACCAATCTGCCTTTTTAGCTGCTAAACGGTCAAGCGTACGATTTTGAAAAATAGGACAATAAAATAGAGAGTTTGAACTGATATGCCTCAACGTTAGTAATGGTATTGGGAAGTATCAACAATGAGGGACGCTTCCCAAATCTATCGTTGCCGGTAGACGAGCCATCCTTGACTACTATCTTCTTCTGGGTCGTGTCTAGTTTGAAATGATGCTCACTCCATTCCATATACTTACTTACTTAACTAAACTCCATATTATTATTAGAAGAGCGCAGGGATTAAACCTAAACTTTCCTATTAGTAGACCAAGCTTCGGTGGCGTGTTAAACTTGACCTTTCACTTACTGAACGGTATTATAATTTATACGATAGGTCACGGACAAGTGATAGAAAACGGGGTAGAGGGTGAAACGGTCACTAACGTAACGCGTTTTTTATTTTTAAAATCTGGACGGCTCAACCTATATATTTATTTTACTATACTTTATGTCTAGGATATTATTGTATAGGTATCATTATAATTGTATTGAACAACACATGACGAACATTCAGTATTTTATTTGTAACTATATTTTTCTTAATACACGAAAATCGAACGCCTTCGTAATATTTTTTTAAGGGATTTTATGACCTGGTAACCTTTAGTCAAGTCTTATTTTAATTTTAATGAACACTTTTTTATATGAAAAATTATGGAATGAAATGAAGTTGATTAATATGAAACATGGCATGAAATGAAATGAAATGAAATGAGATAATATGGGATGAAATATAATCTCAGTAAAATGGTGGTCATTTACTAAGACTTTTTCAGTGTACTTTTTGGAGGATCCCGAGAAGTTACGTTCAGCGGCTCTGTTTCATTTTCCCACATTTGCCCACTTTCACAGATACTAAACAGTTAATAAATATAGTTTTTATTGCCACAGAATAAGCAACAGGCCGTAGAATTCAATAAAATAATCTATTGATAAAGTAACAACGAGATCGTGTACACAGTTTAGATGTGTCGATCGGGTCGATATTTGCACATCCCAAATGCCCCTAAAAATTTTTTTAGCAATACAATTTATTTGTGTTTATATCGTTTCGCCTTGGCACTATTGATATTTATTCAAGCACTGATGTTGATGTCGAATAGATGGGTAAACGTTGCATCACAAATAATGAATAACACAACTAGTATTCGTTTGATGAGAATGAACAATGAGTTTCCCGCAGTACCACGCGGCTCAACGTAAGCCATCGTCATGGTTTTTGCATTGCAATAATTATACTGAGCGTCGCTGTTCTTAATTACAAAACGTTACAAATTATTATTATTTTTCATGAATCAGGTTTTTTTATTGCTTAGATGGATGGACGAGCTCACAGCCCACCTGATGTTAAGTGTTTACTGGAGCCCATAGACATATACAACGTAAATGCGCCACCCATCTTGAGATATAAGTTCTAAGGTCTCAGTATAGTTACAACGGCTACCCCACCCTTCGAACCGAAACGCATTACTGCTTCACGGCGGAAATAGGCAGGGTGGTGGTACCTACCCGTGCGGACTCCCAAGAGGTCCTACCACCAGTGAAAAAGGTGACGGGAGGTCATGATAAAGAAGTCCTCTTTTGATTACCGCTAAAGCGCTCGTCTGGTATCAGTAAATCAACAGCAACATAGTAGTTAGAACAAAATGACTCTAAGCTAATATCTTTGAATCACAAAATTTTTAAAATCATGTTCATTATTTAGATTATTAAATCACTGCCATTTATGTTAAATTTGCGGTACAATGACCCGATATGTAGTAAAATTTCATCAAACTAAATACTAGACCAAGTGTGAGAACTGAATACAATACAACTGATATTTAGGTTTATATTATATTATAAGCCTATTGTTCTATGTCAAAATTACGCTTTTTGAGGGAACTCTCGATTTTAATGCCCATCAAATTATTGTAGCGGGATCTTTACATGGAATCAGTTCTTACCGTTAGAAACAACAAATCTCAAAAAATTACATAAATTGGACGACAAGAAATAAACGCAATACTTACATACATTTTTCTTTAAGTTATCGTACGAACTTACGATATTTATTTTCATTTATGTATTAATAGAACAGTCATTAAAAATGAGGTTCATCGTAATTTTAATATCCCATATTTAACAAATTGATCCATTTCATAAAAATCGTAGTCTAAATCTTGTCGATTTTTTTTGCGTGTTTTTTTAAAGTGCCAATCTTCATATTAGTTTTTTGTTTTTTTGTTTTTTTTTATTGCCATTGTAGGCCGACGAGCATACGGTCTACCTGATGGTAAGTGGTCACCGTCGCTAATGGACGTCAGCAATGCCAGGGGCAGAGCCAAGCCGCTGCCTACCATTAAGTACTCTCCGCAAGCCTCGTTTGAAGATGGGCATGTCATAGCGCTTGGAAAACACCGTGGAGGGGAGTTCATTCCAAAGCCGGATGGTACGTGGCAGAAAAGATCTTTGGAAATGCACTGTCGATGAACGCAGCGGTTCCAGTTAATCCAGTTGAGTCCATTTGGAGTGATTTTTGGTTTTACATCATGACAAGGTTTGGACCTAACACTCACTGTTTTTAGAAAGTTCAGGAATATAGTTATCTCTTTCTAACTCACCGGTCCAGTAGATCGGCGACAGGATCGGCGTACTTCGCCAATGACGCGGTGAACAAAACGCACTCGTAAAGCTCGCCACACCGCCGCAGGAACTCGTCGACATGCGGCCTCTTCAGAACGTAAACTTGATGGACCGCACCGTCGATTTCTACAGGCACCACGAAATCTGCATTGTTTATAGGCTGGAAAAAAAAAAATTTTTTTTAATTAATATGAACACAGAAACGCCGAGAGGAACATGAACAATGTTCCTAGACTCACTTTAGTTCTGGCCTAGCGACGTGTTATAGGATGTGGCTGCATGAGCTTCAGACGGCCTGACGATACAGAGGACCGGTCTGTTGAATGATCCTATTGTAACGTTTGATTTTAAATAAAGAAACATATTTTAAATCATATTCTTTTTTTTTATTGCTTAGATGGGTGGACGAGCTCACAGCCCACCTGGTATTAAGTGGTTACTGGAGCCCATAGACATCTACAACGTAAATGCGCTACCCACCTTGAGATTTAAGTTCTAAGATCTCAGTATAGTTACAATAGTATAGTATAATAACAATAGTTACATTAATCGTTTTTATTTCATTATTTTTAAGAACTAATTAGTTAAATTACAGAACGATTTACGAATTATTTTAAATCTGTTAGTAGTAGTAGATAGCTTGGGGAATTCTAAGCATCATAAATGTATGAAACAAATGTTATTATCATCATCGCTGCTTCGTAATGCGTAAGTACATAGAGACTAGAGTGTGACTCACGTGACAATTATTCGAATCTTTCAAAATTATTGTGGGGAACCTTCGTAACTACCCACCATTATGGATGAAAAATCGTTCCAAACTATGTCGATCATTTAGCGTTTAGGTGACACAAATCAATGTCGATATTAAATTTAAAGTTGTTTAAGGTATATTTAACAGCCCAATACTCTTGACCTTCAAATATGACGTAACTTTTATGACTATTTACTCTGTTTGACTGCATTTTCTTATGAAAAACTTTTGAGAGGATCCGACTTAAAAATCTCAGTGTTGTGGTTATAGTTTTTTCTTCGTGCATAACTATTGGAAAACTTCTTTTTAAACGTGCGAAGGTCACTTAACTTGATTTTAATATTAGACGATAATTAAAAGCAAAAGTAAATTCTAATTTAGTTCGTCATTAATTATCGATAACAAACATTCGCATTCAATATGACCCCAAACATTTGTGAGAAATAAATATTTTGATTACATTACCATTTAATTATTATTGATAACATTAAAATTAGTTATTACAATTTTGCCAGTGATCTTTGAGAAATCGATTTAAATTCCTGAATAAAGTAAATTAATTTATTATTCAAAATAGATTTCAAAAGTCGATATAAATCGTCACTAATTTACCGTTACTTTTCGAATGTTGTTTCGATCAAGCAATACGTAAAGCAAATTTAAAAGGTCGCGTGGCTAAATATATATGACGATATCGATTTGCTTGGCGTGTTCATATCGAGTGATGCTATCTCTATCCGGGTCCAAATCTTACGACGGGTACCGATTTACCAAAGTCAACTAAGTGTCACACTTTATCGGACTTCAACGATCAACGAAAAACACGGTGGCAGAAAGACAAAACCCGCACGATTTATAACTTATGAGATGAGTAATATAAAAAAAATCTAAATTGGTGGGTATGTTTATTTTTTTCTAAATTAAAATGATTTGTGACCGTGACGTCAACACCGAACAGGTACGTGCTATCATCAACTGCCACTAAAATTGGCGTGACTCGCTGACACGAGACTTCAAAACGGGTAATGGAAACAGCTCAGGGTACACTTTCACCTGTCCAACAATGGATCGTAAAACAATGCAAGAACGCTACAACACATCCACGTTTGGACTGGTGCTATGGGAAACTAAATTCACTGGCACACGAACGACATTGCCACGAAAAGTTTCGAACGATAGAAAAGTTATAAAAAAAAAAAAAGTTTGTTTGTTCTTAGTTAATGATGTTTGCGCTTGAACATTTTTATCCGAGAAATTCTTTGTAGCTACTGGACGTATTAAGAACCCGCACGGTTGTGAACCACCTATTTCTGTCGAGAAGTTGTCATGCGTTTCAGTTTGAAGGGTGGTCCAGGTCAAGTCTCGAGAAGAATTAACGCTCTGTGGGCTCGGGTAACTATTTAGCAGGTCAGCCGTAGGGTCATTCCGCTACATAACGGTCCAACCTTAAAATCAAAACGGATAATTGCTTAGCGGCATAAATAGGCCGAACGAACTGGTCACCACTCGCGCACACGATGGCTGATGATCGCTGTTGATATAATACATAGGATACGGTAAAACGTCTTAGTCGTTTTTTAAAACACCTATAGACAGATAGTAGAGTGCTAATCTAGGGCGATGTAGCGCGTAGCCATCATAGAACACAAGATATTTGACAGATGCCTTAATCTCGCTAACGACATTTTCAAGATAAACTTGCAAGTTCCCAAACAACAACATTCGGACCGTCCGTCTACCGAGAAGTTTCACCCGCTCGATGGAAGACCTATCTACCCTTTGTCGTTAACTATCAAACCCGACACAAACACCCCCTCAATCAATAAATCGTTCAACGCATCATCGAAATTATGGACTGCAAACTCAGTTCGATTAAAACAAAAAACAAATTAGCTCTCAATTTAACTCATATAAAATAGCATTTATAAATGCTTAATATATTGCCTTCAACGTTCAGATAAAAAAGAACAAAATTACAATAGGTAGACGGAATCAAAAGCATTGTACGACTAAATATAAAAATACCTGCATAATTAATAAATTAATATTTTGCATAAGACCTTCTTATACGTAAGTGGAGGAGTTTCCAAGTTACAATTTTAATAGCACGACAATGCTATAATGTAAGTAATATTTCATCACGAATCCCCCTCAAGGAATTCGAGTAAAATAAATGACGTTATAGAAAATAATAGCGGGTACTTAAAACACAATTCTAACGCCGCAAAAACATTCACCCTTGATATTTAGACAGTAAAAATAAATTATTCGCAAAATAAATATTTATGGAGCCTATTTTATACAACAGTCTAATTCGTACAACCTCGATGCCAACAAAAGCTCCAAGTGCCAGATACAAAGCATAATACGAACGAACGCTGATTCCCGATTGTGTATTCAAGGTCGAAGCCTTGACACATGCGAACGGCTAACCAAAAACGAGTTCACCATAATAAGTTAATAATGATAACATTCATAACATATGGCGGCAACGTGTTAATGAAATATTATTCGCAAAATCTTCAAATATATTTTTTCTTTTCTTAGTATTCTATTTTGATTAAAATAAAATGACGTATTTCGACCGAACTACCAGAAGATTTAAGATTCTAATTGCCATTGACGAGCTTTCAGCCAATCATTGAGCAGTTCACGGAGTCCCCAAAAATTATTCTGAAAAACTAAGTGACATCCCTAAAACAGAACTCCAAAAATATTCGACATGATATTAAGAAGATTCAACAATCTGTAGTCCAAAGTAAACTGTTTCACTATATACCGTACCGATATTGATTTCTATGCTGATCTATTCGTCCATGCCATGAATCTCTGATATTAAAATTACAATAATAACGCAGTAAACAAGCATAATAAAATTATAATATAATAGTTATGTTGTCAATGCGTAAGCACACTGTCATCGTGAACGGTATTTATTATGTGTAATTATGTTATTTAATATCGGATATACTCGTATATGTAGTGAATCAGTTTTTATTTGTCGTTGAAACATTGTGACCCAGTTGCTGTGATCCACTCTACATGCAAAATTTCATAATCTCTCATCAGTGATTATTATGAAATAGTGAGACACGGCCAGTCAGATTGGGCTATTATAAAATATGATATATCTTCATTTGTTGAAACTGCAAGAGTGTTAGTAATAGCATGTTGACGATACCGCGACCGAAACATTTATTTAAATACCTCCAACAACTGAATCAAGTGTAACCAGAACTGAATAATGTTTTGGAACATACAGAAGGGACAAACATATAACAACATTCATTTTTAGACCTGGGCTGAAGACTACAATAGGTCTGTCTACTTATTTGAGGATACGGTCAACCGATTTTGGTCATCATGAAATACTTTCCCATTATCCACCCGCAGTACCAATAATATATAGTTGTATTAATAAATTCCTAACTCATCATCATAGTCGGTTAGTCTTGGCAGAGCAGCCGTGGTCATGTGGAACCCATGATAGCTGTTCTCCATAATTCGCGAACTGAGGCTTGACTCACTTTATTTTTTATAGTTTTTCCTAACTACCGTTATCGTAAAGGCCTATCCCTAAATAAGTACAATATTTATAACTAACTCTTCTCCAAATCCTTTTCTTGATTACTCGTCGTACATCATGTTTTGTGAGCGCGATCGATGCCACTGTTTTGAGTATTTCTGCTGCAAATCAGGAAACTCCAGTCCAAATTGGAACATCAATGAAACTAATCTTAAAAATCGATTTTAATCTGTTCTCGATTATAATATCGAGCTGAAATTTTGAGAGTAGGTAGGTGCCATTTAGATGACGTTACAAAACTAGACGAGGTGGTTTGGTGTTGAATTTGGAAGGTGGCTTGTGTACTCCTCGATTACCTACGAGGAACTCATTCTTCTTAGTGTAATCTGAACGAGTACCATTCATAAATCGTGTCATTAATTTTTTGAAACTCCAATTCAAATTATTACTACCAGTGATAAGGGTCTTACATAGTATTTGAAAGTAATAACAACGTTAGTCAAGTGAACGGTGATGGCGAAACGAATTCTATCTATCCAAGTACTCAGAACTAGAACGCTGGCTATAATTTACAATCTAAAACTTTTCGATTTCGAACCAATCTAGCGACTATAAAAAAAACAAGCGTACCGTACAAATTCCAATGTATTTTTGGGTAACTATAAAAAAATCAAGATATTACTGGGAAATTACGAAAAACATTCGTAAGCTTATTGTGATAATGAGAAAATGTTTTTTTTTTTAATTTTTCAAAAGTAATTAATAATTTAAAGCTAACATTTTAAGTTTTAAGTATCTTATATCAAACTTTCAAAGAAATTAAAAACGACAAAGCTTTTCAATATAGCGGACATTGCTTCTATAAGTTTCAAAATATCTACTATTAATTAGTATCGTGATTTGTTATCATTAACTTTTATTTGTTTCAATTAACAACATGACGTCTTTTAAGCTAGTGGAACTCCCCAGCCGCTGTTTGAGAATCAATCGATCCATGAACGGGCGCACGTTTGTTTACAATATGAGTCACGCCAGAAAAAAACCAGTTGAAGCGTAAAAACAACGAATTAGTTGAGACAAAAAAAAAATGCAGGCATGTGTAAATAGTAACTAATGGTTAATATAAAACAGCTTCTTAAATGGAATGTAACATATATTTTGCATAATATTTTTAGTCATTTAAGTAGTAGATATGAGTCGACTATTATCAAAGCCGGCAATGTGACTTTTGGACAATTATTGGTAAATCATAAAAACGAATTATTAACTTTGTATTCCATTGGCAGTCACAAAACTCTTCTGAACGACATCTTAGATAAATAACAGGTTAAGTATTAACCTTTATTTAATGCAGGTTTTGAACCGTATTCTTTGAAGGAGACGATTATATTCAAATCAATCTGTATTGACATATTAATAACATTTTTTTGTCCAAATGCACAGATTGCCACCTTTGATAATAGACGACTCATATATCGATCGATAAGACATTGGACAGTCGATAGCCATTTAACAATATACATCACCGTTTTTCCTAAATTGATTTTATTCTTTATGCTAAAGGCAGCCTAAGGTCTACCGTAAGGGCTTCTAACGTCACTTTGTGATGTCTGCTGTGGACCAGGCCTACGTCTAATAACTTAAATTATAAATGTTTAGTGATAGTAAAAATTTAACCACCTTTCTGTTCGCAGATTTTCTTTTGTTTTGTTTAGTAGCTTAAATCCGTAAATTGAGTAGGGTTATCAACATATTGTATTAGAATATTTAAAAGAAAAACCTGTCGATTTTTCGTAGGGGTGACAAAAAATACTGTATTCCTAGTACACAGACACTTATGCTCGAAGTAAAAATGTCTCGCAATAAAACATCGCAGTACACATTTGCAAGAACGTACGAAGGTTTTAAAAAGGGGAAGTAAAAATAATAATAATAAATAAAAAATCCGTCTTTATTTTTCAATAATTAATTCTAACGTATTTATATTTATATAAGAATACAATGTATCATACCGGGTATTTTTTTAAATCTCATTGCTTGCTACGGTTCGCTTAAATTTAATTTTGCAGCAAAAAACATAATATACTACAAGAAGGATACGAAAAACACTGTACGACCTTGTTGTTTAAATTTCATGTCAGTTTTCTGTGTTTTGTCTTCTCTTAATCGGAGAACACATCTCGTGTTTCCAAAGACTGTATGTAACTGCTCATATCCGACCCAAGCGACTGGGCTTAATAATATCTTGTCGGATCCCCCAGATCCACTATCCGTGCTTTTAGGCTCTTCTGTTACCGGTCGCCATCCGAGACCCTTAGGCTACCAGCGAATAGATGACGAAAAAAAAAAAACGCGACGCACTTTCGGTCAACGTATCAATTATTAAGAGTTTTAGGCCTGCACTTCAGAAATGTAAAAAAAAAACATAAAATTCCTCCTAATTTAAATTTCAACCGCTATTTTTTTTTTTGCTTTTCATTCAATTTTAATGAGAGCCACTATCTTGTTACTATTTTAAATAACTGTCAGTATATTGGTTTTTGTTATTTATCTAACCACAAATTATGTAGTTCGCGTTGGCCGATAGCGGCATATCGGAGGACAGGAAGGCATGGCAGTGTATTTAAGTGACGTAACCGCACGACACAGCGTATTTGAAAGGCTTCAACTGCATGGGACAAACTCCAAACGTTATATCGTTTCATTGCGTAAGCTTTTAAAAAACTATATGTTTTTTTATGCTTTTAATACTACGTCATATGTGGGCTGCGGCAATCACTTCGCGGTATCTACATCTATGCTCTGAAAAGTATGTGACATGAGTTCTTTTTTTTCTCCACCTTATCCCACTAGGTGGGGTCGGCACAGCTAATTTTTCTCTTCCATTCTCTTCTATCAGCCATCATCTCAACACTCTCTCTCTCATATCGTAATTCATATCCATCCATGTCTTCTTCGGTCAACCTCTTCCCCCACTACCTTGCACTACCATTTCCATAAGTCTCCTAGTCACATGCATCTTCTGTGAAGTATTAGACATGAGTTGAAGTCACAATTGTATTGTATAAGAGCTGTCTCATACTTCAAATCAGAATTAAAGACTGTTTCGATACATAGGCATGGGTGTACCGCCCCGGCCAGGGGGATCGGGGTTATTTCACTTTATGACACCTTCTTTTATTGCTTAGATGATTGGACGAGCTCACGGCCCACCTGGTGTTAAGTGGTTACTGGAGCCCATAGACATCTACAACGTAAATGAGCCATGCATCTTGAGATATGTTCTAAAGTCTTCGTATAGTTATAATGGCTGCCCCACCCTTTAAATCGAAACGCATTACTGCTTCACGGCAGAAATAGGCAGGGTGGTGGTTGGTACCTACCCGTGCGGACTCACAAGAGGTCCTTACACCAGTAATTACACAAATTTAAATTTTGCGGGTTTGATTTTTATTACACGATGTTATTCCATCACCGTGGAAGTCAATCGTGAACATTTGTTAAGTTTTATTTTTTATTGCTTAGATGGATGGACGAGCTCACAGTCCACCTGGTGTTAAGCGGTTACTGGAGCCCATAGACATCTACAACGTAAATGCGCCACCCACCTTGAGATATAAGTTGTTAGGTCTCAGTATAGTTACAACGGCTGCTCCACCCTTCAAACGGAAACGCATTACTGCTTCACGGCAGAAATGGGCGGGATGGTGGTACCTACCCGCGCGGTCTCACAAGAGGTCCTACCACCAGTAAGTACGTATTTCATTAGAAAAAATGGTACCCGCCTGCGGGATTCGAATACCGTTGCATCAAGTGCACCGGACGTCTTATCCTTTAGGCCACGACCACTCAAATTACTTCGAAAGTAATACGAAAACACGTGTAATGTTTCAGTTGTACATGTGTCGATAAATAACCCGGCATAGACTATACACTCGAAACGATTCGGGCGTCTCTCCAGTTGGGCCACAATCGCTTCAGAACGGAACTAAACAGGAGATATCGATCGGAACATACGCGACATTTATAGCTACTCCTCTAATATCACAGAAAACAGTTTTCATTCGATATTTATAAAGCTAACACGTTTTCCCACTACTAAGAGCAACCACACGAAAAGTGAACTCGCATTTCAAATACAGTTGTTTTTTATTTCAAATGTAAATTTCACTAAACCGCGAATCAGTATACTGTCACTTAATAAATTTTAATAAATTTGAATTAAAAATAGTGTAAGAAAAAATGATTTTATTGTAAAAAAGCGTGGGTTGCTTTTCGGGATATCATCAAAATAACCCTTCTACTCATATCTGTTCATAAAATATTTATAACTACTGATACCATGCACCTCACGCTTTTTTTTACAGTAAAATCATTTTTTCTTACACCATTTTTAATTCAAATTTATTAATTTTTTTTTCTATTTTTTAGTTGGATTTTCTATAAAAGCGTATTTTGTTAGTTTTTTTGAACTATTATGTATATTTCATTTTTTAGTTGAATTTCAATTTTTTCAAATTTTTTTTTAAAATTTTTTTTTAGTATTAAATTGTCGTCGTTCCTTAATAAGTATAACAAATTTCGAGTTAATCCGACGTCTTGAAGGGGATCAAAATCATGTTCAAAGATTCCGTTACAAACATACATACGTCTGAAGCTAATAAAAGCGTATTAAAAACGCATTCCACGACACGAACTATTGAAACTTTCAAATCTTTTATTATAATCGCAACTGTTACAGTTTTATTGTTAGACAGAACCCTTCGACCGGCGCCGCGGCGCCCGTTCCACGCTCCAATTCCCAAACTGAAAAGTTAATAAAGCACAGGTCTCCGTAACCGGAAAACATTTGTCGTGGTCCACAATATTTAGCCAAATAATAAAGGTAACAACTATATAATATTATATATGAGGCCGTCAGCGCAAAAGTGGCCTAACCTCACCATAATTAGCATGGAGATAGCGAGGTTGGAATTTACTTTTACACTGCTTCGTAGGCAAAAACAATACGCGCGAAAATAATGTTTACAAAGCCATCTGTTATCTATTGCTGAAACTAGGGATAGGCCGGTTTTGCGTCAAAATTTATTTTGTTTCAAATAAATTGCAATTTAGAAGCACCAATTTTGAAAAATTGTGGGTTAGGCCATTTTGGCCATCACGCTGATGGCCTCATATGAAAAACTATGTCACCTAATCTTAATCTTCTTATGTATAGGTGATAGGAGGTATTATCACCTCGGGACGGGTAGGTACCATAATCCTGCCAGTTTCGGCAGCGGGAAACAGACATGTTTTCCTGTTTCAACGGTAGATAATGTACGTAATGTATTATTTATGATGTAATATAATATTAAACAATTGAAGCTTTCATGTCACGTGTCAAAGTGAGTGTTGGGTTCACGCTGAGATGTCTACAGGCTCCGATAACCAATTAATACATGGCGGGTCATGACCTTGTCTGCCTATCTAGAGCAATAAAAATGTTATCTATTATTTAACCAAAAATAGCTTAATCGAGAACTCTGTAGTTAACCGATGAAAAGGCTTGATTAAATAATTAATTAGATTTTTTTCATAATTAGGCGGATGTGTCTGATTATCTTTAAAATTGCCAAGTCCATAACCGATGGTGACCACATATCTTCAGCGGAGCCGTATGCTCGTAAAAACAATGTCGCGTCACAATCTCAATCGCTAATTTAGCGATATTACGGACACATTCTTTTACTATGGTAGCCGAAGAAACGGTCAGTTTTATGATTGTGTATCACGCGAATTTCGATCTTATAGCTACGACAAATTACGATTAGGCACTGATTGGCTAGTTTTGGCTTTCGCGCGCTATTAATGTTTTATTTTTACGGTCAATCCGTTGTGGCCATTAATTTTATGTGACTATCGCGACTTTCTTTATCATTCGTAACATTTCGATATTTTAATGTTTCTTGTTATGCCAGGTCCTGGGCAGACTATAGACGTATGATATATTTTTTTTCTTTTAAATTATCTATATTACCTTATGTAACAGACGCGTTATCGACATGATACTTATAGATAAGTATCAATTTTATATTTAAACGCTACGTAAAGTGAACACAGTAAAGTTATAGTCGATGTTACGGCTAGTACATTATTGTGATTAACCACACACGGATAATTGCATGTATTATTCCAAAAGAATTCCAAGTTCAAAGACGATCGTTCCGCAGTCCGCATAACATTTTTCAATGAAAATTGCAACACGTTTCGCGTTCGTAAATCAAAACATAACATGTCATTGTCTTCAGGTAATCCACTGCATTTTCAAGGTTATTTCGATACCAATGAATTACGAACGATAAAAGATAGACCTTATCTATCGTGTTAGCACAGAGCGATAAAAGAATTACGATACGAAATTCTTACATCAATATAAATTAAAAACCATTCTATATAAATACAAAAGAAGAAAACAATTGAGAGGCACTTATCAAGGAAGTCTATGAACATTTGATTTGAAAAAAATTTGCAATGCTTTTTTTTATTACCCTTGCAGGCAGACGAGCATACGGCCCACATGATGCTGAGTGGTTACCGTCGCCCATGGACTTCAGCAATGCGAGGGGCAGAGCCAAGCCGCTGCCTACCGCTGGCTTAATATTGCCTTCCTCAAAGCACTGCAACTCATGTTTAAATGATTCCTAAACTAGTCTACAAAGGTTGGTAAAAAATATATTTTGGATGAGAAATAATAATAAAAAATACCTATTGTTAACCTATTATTTAAATACTCGTATTTACGAGATACTAATTGGCTTGATATGTTAATTATATTTAGAAATTAGAGCCACATATGAAGAACTTAATGCCTCAATTAAAGCTGGTAGAGCAGATCAAATAAAGATATTCTAAAGTATCCTATTAATCAACTTCACTTTCAACCAAATGTCATAGTAAATTTTACTATTAAATACACAATCAACCAATCTCTATTATTGGAAAAGCACTTCAAGAAAATGAAAAATTATATTGGCCACCTATAATACCTACCATTGCGGACTCACAAGAGGTCCTACCACCAGTAATAAAAGTGTAGAAAGGACTTGGTGTAGAACAGTAGTTTATTGCTACGAACAGTATTAGAACAAGGGTTGTTGCTGTACTCAGTAGATTACTTTTTTCAAACATTCTTTATATTTAAATAAACTATGATTAGTACATTGAGCTTTAAACCTTTTGAAAACATTTTTTGTAGTTTTATGTATACACACTAATGCTACTTTTATGTATTCATATATAATTTTTTCACCAATTTTTTCTAAATAAATATGTAAATCTTGTCAAAGACATTGTTTTGCATGAGAAGTAAAAAAATACACTCAAAGCAATCCTTTGAATAACACGGGAGAAAAACTTAATATTTAACTAGTCGAATCCAAATTGCGCAACGCAATAAATTATGATGGTATTGTCTAACAGCTGACACTGTGAGTCATATATGAAAACTATTAAATGAGTGTTTAATTAAGACACCCTAATAAGCACAACAATGTATGGACTTCTTCCTCAATATTGAATTGTAGCCTTGGATAGTAACCAATAGTAGGACTGAGGATTGAAAAGATTGATAATTTTTTTTAATTAGTGTGGTAAGTTATAAGAAGTGGGAAAGTATAAATAGAGAACATTCTGAAAGTCAAAATAATAATGAAGCCATGGGCAGACACATACTTATACCAATGAAACTAAGAAGCAAAAAATTTTAATATAATTCAGTACATAAGTATCACACACATTTGCCTAACTTCCCAGGCAATAAAATTATCGACGAATGATGAGAGATGTTATTATCCATTTGACTATAAGTGATTTTATCTACAACTTTAATATTTGCCTGTTGGTTTTCTATGTTCCGCTAACATATAATCAGTACAGAAATTTTGTTATTACAATTAATTTTATGTTATTGCCTTTGGACAGAATTTTTTACGTATCAGCTTTTCAAACAAAATGTCTAAGCACTACACAAAGGTTTCATATTTAAAATTCAGATGGAATCTTAATTTCATACAAATGACTTTCCACACTCCATAAATCGCCATCGCTGTTTAGACCAATTTGTATTACCTTGATATTGTTATTGATTTTTAATTTTTTTTAATAATGAAGTACAGTTTAATACCTTTTTTTGGTAGTGATTATTCTATTTTGTATATATATTTTGAAAAATTCAACTTGTTTTGCCACAGAGATTCTGAAAAAGTTATTAGTTTTGACTTACCTTGAATGAGCTGTGCACTAATGTTTCATCCAAATCAATAACCATACACTTTTTATGCATGTCCTGGTGTCTCACTGGCGGTAACAGAGGTCTGGGGGCATGTTCAGACATGACCAGCAAGGGCGGAGAAGCCCTGCCGTCGATACTATTGGTGCCATTGCCTCCGGGAGGTCCCTTGCCTCGGCCACCGCGCCAACAGCACAGCAACGATCGCAAGAAGCCGCCGGTCCCGCTAGATTTCTTCCCACCCAAAGGGGTCGACCCCGAAACTGGGGTGCCGTCACCCTCATTATGCTGCACACCAGGGGATGAACCTAAAACGATCATCACATATCATCACTTGAACTTGTTACTGCACAAGCCGTCGTACGATCACTTATAGATAATTGGCATTTCAGTAAAGACTCAAGGTTGCGGTAGACACAACTGCACGTTCCAATTTGTTTACTTCAAACAACACTCACGCGAAACACAAAATGTACTCGGCCAATCATTTATTCTTCCATGAAGTATAAATAAATCACGATCAATAAATATTTACGAATCCTGAAGAGAACACTTTATGCTCTAATTCTAAGCTAGTTAGTAACAGGTGTAATTCAGTTGGGATTTACCTCTATCGGGTCCATAATTGTTTAATTGTTCGTCATCCCGTGACACCTGAGTTATAATGGACGATGCGTCCATTTATACATTTGTTTTTGGCCTTAATACAAACGGCGACAGAGTTTCTGTAAAATTTTAACACCATAAAACTATTTTTTATCTCCCTTCTATTTTACAAAATGGCAGGCTCTTGGCGATGGCAAATACCAACTTCAAATGCAGCCAACGTATAAAATTACTTCGTTACTACATCTCTCTCAAACTAGTGTATTTTAAGTAATTAAAAAGAGAAAGCAAGATTTTCTCTGTTGGTACTCTAGTTGCTAGGTATTTACCTAAACTTTCAAGCGCTACAACTCTACAAAACAACTATCGAGTGTCAAATGTCAAAACGATTTTCTCAACCTTTTTACGTTCTTTTCTAAAGCTATGCTACCATACGGTATGGGCTCTCAGTAGTCTGTGGTTCAAGTTTTTGGCGGGAACACGAAGAACGAAGTTGTATTTATATATATTTTTTTATAATTATATTTTCTAGTTAGTGAATTCTCCATCGCCATTGTGTCACAAGTAAACCTATTTTAAGGACTCTGATTCATGAGTCTGGTCCAAATTCAATATAACATATCACTACCGGACCCATCGCTCTCATAAAAAAATAATGTGTGTATCATTAAGTGCGCGAATGTAATTAATTACTTATTTAATTATTAATACTAAGTAATTACTAATTACAAGTCCTATTATGAATCATATTATATATATTGTAGCAAACCGACCGGTACGTCACTCTCGCGGCCGTATGCCCGCTCGCTATACATAGTTAGCATCTATGTCGATCTTTTTAACAGTGTATAATCTATGTTCCGGGCTTCCGTTTTGAGTGTGAATAGCGTGCGCCCGCGTCTAAATGTATTTATTGTTTAAAATTGAAAATTGTTTGTGATAAAGGAAGATTAAAATTCGAAATTCGATATTGGTGACTAACCCATAGTTTTAAATACCCCTGAGATCTACCCCTCACTATATCTGGCTGCCCAACGTTTCCTAATTTTTTTCTTGCTTGGACTAACAAAANCGATAGACGACTGGCCGCGCAGATTGAAGGCCTGTATTCAAAATCACGGAGGTCATTTTGAATAAACTTTAGTGTCATAAGAATCTATGTTTTGTTAAGTTCATTTTGGTATATGAATGGTTACATAATGAATAAACTTGTTTCAATTATTTTACATTAAACATGTGACAGAATTTATGACCTGACTAGGTATATAGATAGATAGCAGACGAATGAATCTAAGCATCGCGAAAACCGGTCATCGTTCTCGTCGAACCTGTCTCTTGCGACGAAGGCCTCGGCGAGTAAATTAACCTACAGACACAGCCCACTGAGTTTCTCGCCGGATCTTCTCAGTGGGTCGCGTTTCCGATCCGGTGGTAGATTCTGCGAAGTACTGTTCTTGCTAGGGTTCATGTTCGCAACAACATGAGGTTTGAGCCCCGCGAGCTCACCTAGGTACTAGTTCGGTGAATTTAAATAAGCCTTCGAGGCTACTAGAATGTAAAGGAAACTAAAACTAGGGAGGAAAAAAAAAAAACGTGCCAAGTTGGCTCTTACATGAAGTAAATATTATATGGTTATATATTATACGATTACTTCAATAATATTGAGACTTCAACCTCGGCCTTTGTCTCAAGGTTGGCGGCGGTATTCACGTTGTTAAGTATACAAGTTCTATTGGACAGTGGACACTCAGGGCAGAGCCTACTAAAGCAACAAGAAAATGCGCAATATTTTCACTGCTGTTTATTAGTAATTATAAAATACTGGCAGTAGGACGTATTTTGGGTCCTGACCGTTGGGTACCACGGTACACGGTACAAGAGGCGTATTTCTGTCGCAGAGGATACCTTCAGATTTAAATGATTGCACTAAAATCAAAACTTCATCCTCATGTTTCGATGGAGGACATGACCTAGTTTAATAAAAATTTTCATGTAAATAAAAACCTTGAAAACGTCCCCCAAGTTCTCCGTGAATAGACTGGAGGAGAGGCCTTGTTCGACCTCGTTGTTGTACTGAATGCCGGTCTCAAGGTCTGGTATCTCGATGCAGTAGACGATGGGGGCGAAGCATTCCGTCTTCACAATGGGAGAGTCGTGTGGCAGACCTGTGATTATGGTCGGCTCCACGAAGTAACCTTCACGTTCTATTATCTACAAGTTAAAGGATCTTTACTTATTGGAGGTTTAGTATTTTTTTCACTTTTCGCTAATAATATAATAATGTGATATTACAAATTTACTGGTGGTTTACCACTTTACTGGTGGTAGGAACTCTTGTCAGTCCGCACGGGTAGGTACCACCACTCTGCCTATATCTACCGTGAAGAAGTAATACGTTTTGGCTTGGAATGTGGGGCAGCCGTTATAAGATATTAAACAGTAAAACAAGTCTTAAATAATTGACGCGACTCGGTTTGATGGGATTGAATGCACTCATTTCTTCTTTTTTTTTGGATGCCGCGAGAAAAATGCATATACCAAAAGACACTACCAAATTTCAATTGAATAGGCTTCATCCAATGTGCGAAAGAGAGATTAACATAAAACATTGCCTAGAGGATATTACATGTCAACAATCTACTGACGGAAGATGCGTGTATACGATTGAAGCATCTAGGCCAATATTCCTGCCACTATTACCCCTTTATTCACAGTAAAAATGTTTCTAGGTCAAAGGGTAGTATGACTCTTATTCTGAGTCAAATGACTAACCCCGTTTCATAAGGCGGTAATCAGCACTCACTCCTCGAGGGCATCAATAGGGTTCGGTAAGCCTAGTACTGACTTGTGAGCAACATCACACCATTTAAAAACGAAAAATTTTAACTATCTTATATTACGTTGCCATATTGTTAGAAGTTTAGTAGTGAAATTACAGTTTGAATATACCGTGTGTAAAGAAATCGAAATTCTTGGAAGGCTGGAAGACGCCATGGAATACGTTTATACATTGGATTGGATTGATACATAAATTACTTGGTACACTATGTACACAGGATGCGTCCACCATCTGTCTGCGCTTTAGATTTCGAATATAAATTAGAAATACTAGCTTACTAAAATGATACGTAGGTTTTACTTGACTTATCATTTACATATTCCCTTTTGGGGTTTAGAAAACCGCTAGCTTACACCCTCTAAATGAAATGTAAAGTCGGTTAGGTATGTAATGCCGCGATTTCGTTTATCTGTTCTATGTCCTATAAGAGCTACAAGTAAAATACAACAGTTATTATGTATTAGATATTATTAACCTTCCCACCAAACTCGATTTTGCCTCCAAGTTTGACAGCTTCGGCCACGGTCTTCTTGTAAGCGTCAACGGCCGCGGGCGTGTGCAGTGGCCCTATCAGGGTCTCTTCTAGTAGCGGGTCGCCGATTCTGCTCACCACTCCTGCGTACGCTTTCTTCAGCCGGTTTACTACTTCGCTATACAACTGTACATTATAGTGTTATAAGTATAGTTATAATGTTCGTTCATATATCACTGGATGCCTGAAGACATTGTGTACAATAATCTGTTTGTATATGTGTATTGTATGGATCTGCCTTTTAATAAGCAGTTATTACAAGGGCGGATCCAGCTTTGGCGCCAGGAGGGGGTCACATAGTCGTGGGCAAGTTAAGAACTTATAATTTAATTTTGATAACAATAGATAATAAATAAATCTTGATGTTCTTCAATTAGTCCAAGTTAGTTCAAGTCCTGGAACTAGCTCAGGGGGGGGTCATGACCCCCATGACCCCCCCCTGGATCCGCCGTTGAGTTATTATACGTATGTACACAAGCCCTTTCTCCACTGACGTTGTTCCCTTCACCGATAGTTCTAAGATATCACAGTAGCGATAAGAACGTCGTATCTATCGTTTTTATACTAATTTATCTCATCTTTAATACAAATGAAAACAGATTCTATACATACCAGGAGAATTCGTGAACACAAGAGTTTGAAGGCTTCAATACTCTAAAGACATATTTTGTTGAGGGCTTTTAAGTATGCTTCAAAATCAGGCTAACAGATTCGAGATTATTAATACAATTACGATTTTTATTATGAAATGGATTTCTAAATAAATGTATGAACCGTAATCTCTGTTGTCACGACATCCGTTGTGTTGTTTGTATATGAGTATTGACTAAAATATATTCTGAACCAAATTCGGGATGAACGGCCGTCTGATGTAGTGATAAGTGACATGGTCACTACATAAGGGGGTCGCGGGTTCGAATCCCGCCAAGGGAAGATATTTTTATAATAAATATAAAATTTATTTTCCAGGGTTATGGATGTATATTAAATATATGTGTGTGTATAATAAAAATCTTGCATTTATTTCCGTTATCTGGTACCTGTAACACAAGTTCTTAACGAACTTAGCACGGGACCAGTCAACGTGGCGTGATTGTTAGTAAAATATTTATTATTATTATATAGTTACCTTTTTGTGGATTAGAAGTCTTCTAGTAGTAGTACAACGCTGTCCAGCGGTGCCAGCGCAAGCGAAAAGTGCAGCGGATAAAAATAGCTCCAAGTTTGCGTCTTCGTTAACAATGATAGCGTTGTTTCCACCCAGCTCTAATAAATGACGCCCGAAACGTTTCTGAACTTCCACTCCGACCTAAATTTACGTAAGTACTGCTATTATTTAGTTACCTACTGCGTTTGTTTATGTTGTTGGCTATATCGGTGTACGAGGCGTTAGTCTATTTTTTTTTTTTTATACCTTTGCTGATAGCCTTGAGAGGCTATTTCAGCTTCACCCTAACGTTTGTAGGTGAGCTCGCGGGGCTCAACCGGAGAGTTGCTAACACTGACCCTAGCAAGAGCAATGCTTCGCAGAATCTACCTCCGCGATCCACTGAGAAGATCCGGCGAGAAACTCAGTGGGCTGTGTCTATGGGTTAGTTCGCTCGTCGAGCCCTTCGTCGCAAGCGATGGGTTCGACGAGGACGGTGACCGGTAGGCGTTAGTCTAGCTGGCGTTGACATGTTATAATGAGAATTTTTAGTTGTATTTTTTAAAGGCTGTTCCACCTTTTAATCAGGAACACAGGACTGCTAGCGGGAGAATTAAGATACATCCCCGAATCCTGATCACGCAGTATTACTCTTGAGTAATTAGGTCTCCTTTGTGGCGCTCGGGAAGCTGATATCAAATCCCACCCTTCCTAGCTGAGCCCTTGCTCGCCCACCTGTCCACCAGTAATCACTTAACCATAAAAATAAATAAATAGGATAGTGGTGCCTACCCGTGCGGACTTACAATACGCTCTACGAATAAATGTTTACTCAGCTTAGAGAATATACTATATGTGATACTTAGAGAAAGCTACTTCCCATTCTCCGGTGAAATTCTTTATCATCTTATACGACACCTACGGGAAGAGATAGGGGCTGTGGGGCATTTATGCCACCATCTGTCAATAATCAATAGATCTGAATATGAAATTATCATGGAAGATATTATTATGACCTGTGGCCTGTAGTAAAAGTCATTTTTCGATTATGTAAGCAAGATAGCGACGCGATACCATTACGATAACGTATTTGTGCGGTAATGTACCTACCTATATTTTTAGATCTAGAGCTGCAGTCGTAATTTTGTTTACATTTGTGAAATTGTATACACTGCGTATACTGAACTGTCGTTCTCGCATAGGTTGTTGGAAGTCGATTCATTTTTTGAACAAAACCTATCCAATCTATAAAATATTTTCTGCGACGAATAAATATATACTTAATACATGTTTGGATAAAAATTGTGAACAACTTTTATTAATTACCACACCCACGTGCAACCATTTACAAAGTATACAACACAACTTACTTGTTGGCCAACTGCGGTACTGCCCGTGAAGGAAACAAGTTTCATTCTTTCGTCTTTAACCAATTTCTCTCCGATACCTTTACCACCGACGCACAGTGATGCGATGGCACCAGGTATGTTGTTCTTCTGCAGCACACTTTCTACAATTTTAGTCACGGCCACGGCTACGAGCGGCGTTGTTTCTGATGGTTTCCAAACAGTTGCGTCACCACAAACCTATCGAAATTATTTTACCAAAACATTATTCTCATTGAAATGATCGCATTAAATTTAAAATGTGTAAAAATTTAACTTCGCTAAAAGGACCGAATTTCGATCAGTGTTACCATACGTGATCGAGGACATACCTAGTTCTTTAGCTTATACAGGGTGTAAGGAGACTGTTCCCGAAATTGAAAGGAAAACTACCCTATATTTGTCCCCAGCGAACCCAGCGAAAATACTGATTATCGTTATGGTAAATGGAAAAATTCCGTGATTCTCGTTGAAATTTCGATAATTTCTTGCACTACTTGACTTTTATTTGTTTTACATGGCGTAACTACAATCCTTATTGCATTAGTAAAATAATCTGTTTTAGTACCATAGCGATAGCGCTATTCCATCCAAAAACAGCCACAGGAAAGTTGAAGGCTGTTATGATGCCAACAACACCAAGCGGGTTCCATTTTTCGATCAGGACGTGTCCGGGACGCTCTGACGGGAACACAGTACCGGGGAGTGTGCGGGACAGACCCAAAGCTAAGTCACACACGTGAATATACTCGATCACTTCGCCGATAGCTTCTGGCAGGATTTTACCTTGAAGAGATTTTATTAGATGAGAAACTTAAGAAATGAATTAACGAAATAATAAACGTTCTCAAAAATCACGGCTTCTAGGTATAGGTATATTTTTTTACAGCAACTGACCCATTTCTAATGACACTAGCTTTCCAAGTGGCTGAAGGTTTTCCCTTAGAGCATCTCCGATTTGTCTAACGACCTCGCCTCTTGCAGGCGCGGGCAGTTCCGCCCACGCATGCCACGCTTCCTGTGCCGCACTGGCGCACGCCTCATAATCGGCTGCGCTGCCCGCTTGCACTTCTGCTATCACTTTGCCATTTGCCGGACTATAGGACTTAATTACCTGTGAGGTTAAAAAAAAAATTTAGTTTTCTTTGGCTCTCGCGAATTGTCTTCGGTTTATACTAAATAGCATTTTTTATTGTCACTATTTAATACTACCGTCGTTTCGAATACTTGACCACGAAAACCGTAAAAGTAGATTAAATTAAATGCAATGTAATTACAACGTACCTGTCTTTATTTTATTTACAAACATCTCAAAATAAATTTGTTAGTTGAAGAGATAAGAACATACCTATATTTGTTTAACTGAATTACATACTGTTATTTGTCATTACACGTACTACGAATGCTACACTCTGTGTGGCATTCCCGATCCTGCGGACAGAATGGAAAAGAGTCTACGTCGCCCCAAACACGTCATTTCGGATCCTCCCGATCCACTAACGGTGCTTTTAGGTACCTCAAGCACCGGTCATCGTCCTCGTCGAACTCGTCGCTTGCGACGATGCCGCGATGGGCTCGAGGAGTAAATTAACGATTTACTACTACTACGGTATTAATGATTTGATTTGATTTGATTTGAAACAAAAAAATGTGCTTAAGTGAACATCTCTTAAGAACTAATTATGTACAAACGTCCGACAGCAACAGAATTCTAAATTGCTTATTGTTTAAGCTTTCCATCTTTTTTTTGCAACTGTCTGGTTTTGTGGTGGTCAAAGGCCGGTCAGGCTTCACAGACTGTGGCAAAACCCGGGTTAACTCGCAACAAGGTGATGCTGTGTGTGTCGTGGGATTGGAAGGGCATTATTCATTATGAGCTGTTACCACCAGGCAGGACCGTCCATTCTGAACTCTACTGCGAACAACTGATGAGATTAAAGCAAGAAGTTGAGAGAAAGCGGCCGGAATTAATCAACAGAAAGAGTGTGGTTTTTCATCATGATAATGTTAGACCTCACACATCTTTAGCCACTCAGAAAAAATTAAGAGAGCTTGGCTGGGAGGTGTTAATACATCCGCCGTATAGTCCTGACCTTGCATCTTCAGATTTCCACCTGTTTCGGTCTCTTCAGAATTCTTTAGGCAGTGTCAAGTTAACATCACGAGAGGATTGGTTTGGATTGGGAGGATCTGAAATGACGTGTTTTGGGCGACGTCGACTGTTTACCACTTGGTCCGCAGGATCGGCTATGTAGTTTCCGGCGGCCACGATGAGAGGATTCTCATGTTATGCTGCTCAATACCGATTCTAAATAAACTTGAACTTTAACACTTCCGCCTACCTATAGGTATCTAAATAAAGCCAAAGATGTGTGGTGCAACTGGTGCGGTTTCAACCAATCACGTAGGGGAGAGGGGGATAGCCCCGGCCATTTTTTTGTTTTCGATATTATGACTATATTTATTAAGTAAAATAATAAAAAAACTATTAAAAATAATCAACATTATATTTATTTAACATAAATATCGAAAACTCAGACAACAACATAATCCCTCTGTAATTAAAGCCACTTGAAAAAGTAATCAAATTTTGGTATCCCTTAAAGATGGCGGGTAGCTCCGGCCACCCAGGTATTTAAAGATTAATGCGTTTTTTGGCAACACACACATCACAGTAATTGTATAAATGAGATAGATTTAAATCTACACAAGCTTCGTGAGCCCAGTCCTCACATATTTTGCAATTTTGCATTGGATCCAATCCTCATCGAATGTTTCACCGCAAATAATGCATTCCGTCTCCTGATGTGACGAATCTGGCTGAGATGCAACCTTCTTAACTTTTACTCCCGTTTTTATGTTTCTCTTGACCTTTACCGCACCTTTGGTGTCTTTACCGCACCTTTGGTAGAACGCATCAAGCTAGTTGCCTCAGGAGTTCTTAATGCCACATCTGGATTTCTTTTCTTAAATTCGCAGAAAAAATCTTTTCCTGCCATTCGTTTGTCCTTGTTAAACCTGTGAGGAATTTGAAGTTTTTCTGCTAAATCAAAGGCAAGGCGCAAAAACTCACTTCTTGTTAAAGGCATAAGACGGTTATCTAGATTTATAACATGCTCACAGAGTTGTCTTTCAAACTCAGGTTTGAATGTTTGTTCAAAGCGTCCTAATTTTGGTTTAAGACTGACCTGATAACCTTGTTTTATACCTTTAATACGATCTTGCAAAGAAGTACGTGGGACTTCGTATCGGTCTGCGGCTGCTCTTTCAGAATATTTTTTGTCAAGGACAGCTTGAATTGCTTTTTTCATATTCTCTTTACTCCAGTCTCCGCGATTTGTAGTTCTATTCCTAAATTTGGGCATTGTACCACTGCAACATATTAATATTGGGTGCTAGATTTAAACATATGAGAAATAATAGCGTCAGCTCCTATGGCCGGGGGTACCCCCAAAATCGATGGCCGGGGTTACCCGACACAACTTTCATCAAACAAAAAATTCTTATTAAAAAGCATATTATTACACATTCAGATAAACTTAAATATATGAAATAGAAATGTATTGAAATATGTAAAAAAATATAATCTAAATAATAACCTACGTTTATCCAATAAAAATAGCCTCCGAAACAATTGGTATCCCGCGCAACCAGTCCGCCAAAAACAAAATACTCAATTTATGTCCGAGCACCGTGGTCGGGTGACTTCCAACTGTCAGTATTTTTCGAATGGATAGTAAACGCACACAGACATAACACGTACTTATAGGTAACACAACGAGAGTCACTAGTATTTGCGGTGGCCGAGGCTACCCGCCGGCCGGGGCTACCCCCCGCTCCCCTATTACAATTGATCGACTGATAACGTGACATAAAATATTTCATCAGCTCTATTTAGTACATTAACTACTTACTAAATTATTTAAAATTTAAAATGAGTAAGTGGGTGACTTTCTCGTATGTAATAGAGAGTATAACTCTATGTTTATGTACTTTGTATGATACCTAATTGGCGCCAAAAACGCCTGTTCAACATACCTCGCCGTTTGCTTTCCATTTTCCGTTGAAAACTCCAACATTGTTTTCTTTTAAACCTAAATCCTTTAAAAACGAGTACTTCGGGTCCTCTATGAGGAAAGCTGTTGATGCGTTGCGAGCCATTGGTACTCTAATATAGCGAAGCGATAACACAGCTCTACACAACAAACTCATCGGTGCATTTAAAGCTAAGGTCTACAATAAAATACTGTCGTTCGAAGCAAACATACAGTTTTATCTTATTTGTGAACAATTAAACGTGGTACTCGCGTCTTATCTTACCGATAAGTAGCTAAAGTTGGTTGCTGGGTCAGGACGGTGATAGCATACCGATTTGTATATGGTTTAATATTATTATTTAATAAGTTATACATATTATTATTTAATTTCTTCGATTAATTAAAAATATGTTTTTTTTTTCAATAATCTTGCTAAGATTTTTAGTACTGCTGTATATTTATTGTTTTTATTTTAGCATAGAATTTTCAGTATATTCACAATGTTGATTACTTTATAGTCTAAAAGCTAGCGATCGTCGGACCTCCCTCATTTTATAAAAGCGGAGCTCTTAGCACAATGCGCTTGGACGAACCAATATATTTTTTTATTGCTTAAATGGGTGGACGAGCTCACAGCCCACCTGGTGTTGAGTGGTTACTGGAGCCCATTGACATCCACAACGTGAATGCGCCACCCACCTTGAGATATAAGTTCTAAGGTCTCAAGTATAGTTACAGCGGCTGTCCCACCCTTCAAACCGAAACGCATTACTGCTTCACTGCAGAAATAGGCAGGGTGGTGGTACCCATCCGCGCGGACTCACAAGAGGTCCTACCACCAGTAAACTCACAAGAGGTCCTGGTCCAAGTATGGTGGTGTCTCAAAATTACTTTTCATGGGTTTGTGCTGTTCAATTTTTTTATGATTGAAGGATTATTGGTGTCCTGGAAGCCTTTCAACTTTCACTAGGGCAGACGGGTGACCTGCTGAGAAGATCCGGCGAGCAACTCAACGGGCTGATGCATGGGTTACGTTGCACGTCAAACTCTTTGTCGAGTTCGACGAGTACGGTTCTCGGTAACCGCCCTAAGCCTTCTCCTAGTGTTAGAGCTAAAGGCGTCTAATGCAAGAGTTAATGGATCTGATGGATCCGTAAGGACGTGTCTAAGGCGACAACGGTGACTGGCTTCTGCGTGATCAGGATTCAGGGAACAGGTACCTAGTCAGCGGCGGCAACAATAAGGCTATTATCATGACGCATAGCCTTATCGAAGTAACGTTCCGACGCGAACTTCATGTGTCTGCGGATCGATTCGAGGCCCAGGTCGTCATGTAGGAGGATTGGAGGATGTCTATGTGTGTGGGGGCCGCGTCAGCGAACACTACACTCGTGTAAGTCATGACGGGCCTTATGCAAGTTTCGTAAAGTGCCACCTTGTTCCGAAGGGACATTTTACTCCGCTTACAGATCATGGGGTAGAGCATACCGAGAGTAAGCGCGGCACGGTCGCAGTCTAATATTATGTTTGGACGGAATGTCATGGATGCATCCAGGTAACAACTGGGTAACACCCAGTAGCCTTGGCCGGAGAGGGTGATCGGAGGTGTCTGTTAAAAATTTACGAACGAGTAGTCCACGTGGTGCAGAGCTGTCAATCAATGATAGATACCATTACACATTCTTCAGTGAGGACAGTTTTTTTCCTGCCAATGCTTATAGCCTTGAGAGGCTATTTCAGCTTCTTCTTGTCGTGTAGGTGAGCTCACGGGGCTCAAACCGGGTGTGTTGCTAACACTGGCTCTAGCAAGAACAGTACTTCGCAGAATCTACCACCGGATCGGAAACGCGACCCACTGAGAAGATCCGGCGAGAAACTCAGTGGGCTTAAGGACACTGGTGAATGGGTCATTCTCCACATATGTACCAATCTGATCAAAAATTTAATAAGTTATTTTATGTATTTTATAAAATAAGTATACTTTAATTTTAAGTAGTAACTGGTAACTATAATTACTAATAAATTAATTTAACTACNTCTACCACCGGATCGGAAACGCGACCCACTGAGAAGATCCGGCGAGAAACTCAGTGGGCTTAAGGACACTGGTGAATGGGTCATTCTCCACATATGTACCAATCTGATCAAAAATTTAATAAGTTATTTTATGTATTTTATAAAATAAGTATACTTTAATTTTAAGTAGTAACTGGTAACTATAATTACTAATAAATTAATTTAACTACTTATTAATTCTAACACATGAACTATATCATTTGTCACATAATGCTACAAAAACTTTTTTCTTCTTTCACGTTTCCTTCTCTGAATTCTTTAGCTTTTAACGCAAGGTATGTGTTCTCATCTCTTTTTGACATCCATTCTGGTAATGGCTTATCCCAGTTAGCTGGTGGTGCACTGCGTTTCTTCCATATGCTGTTGTTGTAGTGTCCTTTTAATCTTTCTAGTCGTCTTGTTTTTTCGCTATTTATAAGTGCTTCCTGTAAACAAACTGTAATCAGAGTTATGTGATAAAAAAATGACAACATATTTATTTCAATTTAGTCTCACAGAGTCGTGTCAAAGGATCATTAATTATTTGATTGGTGATCGGTATTTGAGTGGTAATTATTTGGTGATGATCCGTCACCTTCACCATCGTACAGGAACTGCGCCGTTCAGCCAGTATCATGATATTTACATGACATGACATGTTTTTTGGCAGACGAAGTTACGTGCAGAAACGTCCGCAGAAGTAGGCAGCAGCTTTGGCTGTGCCTCGTGTTCTTTTTTATATTTACTACACTAAATACTGACTGTATTATAATTTTCAGCTGGGTTGTTAATTTAAGTAAAACTGGTTACCAGAGCCCATAGACATGAATGAATAAATAGCTCAACCACAGTTTTCATTGTGGAAGTCATTTCTGAACATATGGTATGTACGTATTTTTTTGGCTAAGTGGTACTTGATATGTACACCTTGGTACACCAGGTGCCACGTCCTTCAAGCAACCATAACCTCTGTCAACTTCCTATAAATGTAAAAAAAATGTCTTCAATTTTAATAAGAAAATCTATACAGCAAAAATGAGTCTAAGCAGCAGAATGACTACTCTAGTCTACATCAGTAACCACTATCCATCAGGTTAATGTTCACAATTGTTTAATGATTAGGGCTTTATATTATAGTAGCCATTTCCAAGGGTAGACTTTCAAAACCAATGAAATCTAGTAACAAAATTAGGGGTTAAAACAATTGAGATAAGGAATTGATAAAAATTGAGATGATTAATAAAATAACACTACTTATGATGGAATAAAGAACTTGTTGCTAAGTGGAAGACATCAGTGAACACAATAAAATTTATACCTGTCTCTGTATTTAAGCAGAAAATAGTTATTAGACTGAGTATACAAAGCATCATACATGGTGAAAGTTCTTTAGTTTAGTCTCTGGTGGTAGAATGCATGGAGGGCTTTAACACTGCATCGGCATGCAGATGGTACCTTAACCATCATAATTTTGGTGTGAATCAAATATACACATGTTTTTAGTAACAAAACTGAAACTCCTATATAATATATAAAGGCTAATTTACTTATTCGTTTTTCGTTCTAATATGATTGCTTAGAAGATTGAACATGTAAATGTTTTATGTTTCTAGTAATTTTTATTTTATCTATCTACCTATCTATCTTATTGTTTAAATATAAAAGTTGTATATTCTGTAAATTGATTTTTTATATAAAATTGCACTTATTGCACTTACAGCAGCTTTAACATCTTTTTTCGATTCCCATTTACAACAATTATCATAATCTTTTTTCCATTGGTTACAATCTAATGTCTCACCAAATATGAAGTACTGATGGAATCTAGCTCTGAAACTTGTGCATTCGTCATATTCATCTTCATATATGTCACAATTCCTTATCTGAAACATTAAAATTTTGAGTACAGCAGGAAAAACAGTAAAGTTTCTTTTTAATTATTATTTTCATTAACTTTTTAAGGGATATGGTATGTGAGTGTGGTAGATATTGTAAAATATAATAATTTTTATATTTATATCTTAGTATCATTATCCAGAGAGGTATATACACCGAGGGGTAGCATTTGAACTAATTGCAATCCCTAATCACAAAATGGAAACAAAATGGAAATTTCAACCTAATTATTATAAGATTGACTTAAAATTTATTGAGTACAAGAATGATTGCAAGATTGTTTATTTAGGACTAAATTAGCTGCCAATAGTAGCTTCAAATAGAATAATAATACAGGCCTGACCAACTAAAACGAATGTTCAGAATACTCAGAATTGTTGATATTGGATAAAATTGCAGAATGTCGTCGCATTGTACTAATTATTACAATTTAATTACAGGATAATACGGTATCACTAAATTTTTCAGGGGTTTCAGGGGTTCTTGTTTAGGGTTTTTCAAATAAAAATTAATCACCATCCACTTATCCTCTAATTGACTTTCTGTAGTATTGGATGTATTAATAGACTCTTTATGGATTTCCGATTCATTTTTTTCATTTCTCCTATTATTGTCTGTCATTTTAATATTTTTATTTAGTTAAGACAGCAGTTCAATCTTAGGTTATATAATGTAAATCAAAAGCATAATATATTTTTATAGAGTGGAATTGTTTTTCCTATATGATTTTTTTACAATTTATGTAATTTTTAAAGCGTAAGAAGTACGTGTTTATCTCTAAACCAGTGCCGTAATAATTATCAAAACAAAATTGGAATTTTCAAAAACTTGCCAAATTAAATATGACAGTAGTAGTTTAGTTTTTCTAACAGGAAACGCAAAGATATTATACCATAAAGCCTAATCTTTAACCTTAATTTATATATTATTATATTATATAATAATAATAATCACAGTGCTTTGCATAAATATTTTAATTTAATATATTGAATAAAATCATGTGTTTGTTTTATAAAATAAATACAAGTATATTGAATACAGTTATGCTTACGTCTCAATGAAGTTTAGGGTTATACGAAATATGATATTGCAAGTAATATTTGTAGCACGTTGAGACATCACTAGCTCGATTCGGTACCTACCTAGAGATCAATAGTGAAATAAATTATTGGATAGAGTTTTGTGAATATTGTTACAGTTCTTTTAATGCTGGAGTGTGGTATTTTATGACGGGGAAGTGTGATGCTATATTTTTTCTTGCTTTAAATTTTCTTCAAGTATAGGTAATAATGTTACTTCATAACCGTAAATATTGGTTAAAAGTCACAAAGATCGGAAAAAACGTTATATCATTAATACTGTATGGGCTCAGGTTTCTTTGCTTGAACAGTTCCAAAAATCAACAAACAAAGTAAAAACAAAAATCTATGGTGCAACGAATGGTTCTGCTGGGTTTTGCTGCAGCTATACGGTACGCGCCTCCCTTCTGTCTTACTTTGCGTTTCTGAATTAATTAATTTTCTGAATAAATAAAGCAGTAGAAATTTACGCCTTTTGCGAGCGATCGTGGAACCATAATGAAGAATTAAATTGATATATGACGCTGAAAAAACATGGAACACTCGAGGTAAATTAAAGGCAGTCCGTTTATTTAAAATGTAACTGTTGTAAAAATCAATATTTAACTTAAAATAAATACCAATTTCAGAGTGGAGTGCGAGTTACCAACTAAAATGGCACATTTAGATATAATGGAAGTGGACGAGCTGAACACAGATGTTCCTAAAATTAACACACCTGTTCTTGAATTATCACCAAGAGTTTTGCGTAAAAGAAAGTCGTTAATGCCAGAAAAAAGCAAACCTTCAAACCGCCGAGTGAATATGAAACCTCGTAAACACGTTGTCGCCGAAAATGCGAACCCAAAGCAAATAGAGGCATTGTATCTCAACAAAACTGTTAAATCTCTTTCTCAAACATTAGAGACTATATATGAAGAACCCAAAGCTGAAAGCAGTGATACAGNAAGAGTTTTGCGTAAAAGAAAGTCGTTAATGCCAGAAAAAAGCAAACCTTCAAACCGCCGAGTGAATATGAAACCTCGTAAACACGTTGTCGCCGAAAATGCGAACCCAAAGCAAATAGAGGCATTGTATCTCAACAAAACTGTTAAATCTCTTTCTCAAACATTAGAGACTATATATGAAGAACCCAAAGCTGAAAGCAGTGATACAGAAGCTGTGATTGGTGCACGTAAAGTAAAAAGACTGCTCACATTCCAATTAGGTAATCAATACACTAAAGAGAAAATAAAGAAAAGGAGAGCTAAAATAAAGAAATTACTTGGTAATAAATCATATTTGAACAGGAAAAAAATACCCATGACAGTATTTTTGAAAACAATAGAATGCTTAGAATTAGATGAGATACAAACAGAATCTGTCTCACCAAGTACAAGTAATATATGATAAAATGTGTTTTGTACCTGTGGTATTTGTATTAAATAATCAATTATGACTACAATACAATTAATTTAAATTGTACATAACTTTAATAATTCAGAACCCACCTTTTATTATGTATAAAGAAACATAATTAGATTATTTGTAAAAAAATAATAATTAAATTGCAAGTTCTGAATCTTATAATTTTAATGTGTAAAAGAAGAGATTCATGGTGTTAGTAAAATTATTGTTTAAACATTGCACAAAACAAATATTAAACAACATTAAACATTGTTTTCAATAACAATATTTAAGATATTCACAACAGGCATTCACAAAGAAATGCGAATGAGAAATGCAGGCAGTGGTTTTGCTGTGCCCCTGCCATTGCTAAAATCCATGAGTGATGGTGACCACTCACAATCAGAAGGATAAGTGTAGCATTACATTTTGTACTGGAAATATTACTTTGAACATCACCCCGATGATTATCTAAGATCTGATTGAAAAGTAGTAATATGTGAAAAACAATAATATATGATAATCACGCAAATATAATGAGACAACATATTATTTCTTCTTTTATATTGTAATAGAGATAACAATAATGATAATGATTTAAGCCCCAACAAGTATTACCACTACTGCACACTGAAGTACCAAGTGATTGTCTTGTCAGCCATCATGCAAGTTTTGCAGGTAGTGTGCAGGGTGTTCAAAACCTCAAGGTTTCATTCTACAGTCTGTAGCCAGTCATTGTTGCGTCTTATCCTTTAGGCCACGACGACTATCGACTGTAATTTCACGTTTTACCGTGAGAGAGACCTGTTTCTTGTGGAAATTGGTAAATAGGATAAGTTGTGCTTCATACAAATTTTTATTAATTTTTACTTTTTACTGGTGGTAGGACTGGTTTACTGCCGTGAAGCAGTAATGCGTTTCGGTTTGAAGGGCAGGGCAGCCGTTGTAACTATACTTGAGACCTTAGAACTTATATCTCAAGGTGGGTGGCGCATTTACGTTGTGGATGTCTATGGGCTCCAGTAACCACTTAACACCAGGTGGGCTGTGAGCTCGTCCACCCACCTAAGCAATAAAAAAAAAAACTTACCAAACCTATGCTGTTTAGGATCAGCGAAGTATTTCGGAAGTACGAGTTGGCGGCACCCTATCTATGTGGGCTTTAGAGAGCCCGCCGACCGAAAGAAAGGACGAGCAGTGTGGCGAGGATCTAATATACGCTCCGCGAGAAATATCACGTTGCCCCAAACTGTCTTGGATGAATTCGATTCGAGGTACGGGCGCGGGTTGTTGAGCTGCTGAATATGCATCAACTCCCACATGCCGTGCTTATCGTTTCCAACGCGTAGGCGGAAGTTTGGTGTTTTGCTCCTGACAAAAAAACTTTTTCTTCCGGTACGCGGTCGCCAGTAGAGAAGTTTTTGGCGCCAGCCGTCATATGCATATGCCCTGCTCACTGCCACTTCAACCAATCCTTCGGGATATGTGAACACGATGTCGATATCGCAGGGAAACTCAGAACATTGACACACACATAAGACGGTGTGTCTTCACTAGGAGAGTAAATCTGACGGGGAACTCAAATTAAAATCCATTAAAATCATGTTTTAGTGAATATATTTAAATGGATATTGCAATTGTTTCTATATCTGCATAATTTGGTAAATATTACTGTATTACAAAGACCAAATTCCTGGCCAAATTTCATGTCGACGGTGTGCTCGCTTGCCGGTAATGGAAAGAAAACGAACACGATGCGAAATAAGTTATTATTGTTGATTGATTGATTTGGTCATGTTTTGCTATTTCGGCCATTTACTTATGTGACTATCGTAAATTGTATGAAAATACAATGATTTCTTGAAACTAATCACGTGCCGCCTACGTGATTAGTGCCAAAAATAACTACATAAAATATATTGTTTCATAAAAATTGTTGAATGATTTAGGATCGCACACAGGACAAAAAAATTGAGTTTTTATTTATTTAGATTTATTTATTTATGAACTATAAAATACAAGACAAACACAAAATAATTTGAATACTAATTATTGTAACACTAAATAATTGTAACAATAAATTGTAACACTAATGGAAACTGCAGATCCATGTAACAAGATTAGTTTTGACATGTCTTTTATGTTACACTTTAAATACTTTATTAGACAACACTCACTGTTCTTGTCACAATTTTTTATTCTGTTAATTATCAAAGTTCAGGTATAATTTAGTTATTATGTACCTGATATTTTCATTCATTATATTATTATTATTATATAACAATAAATAAATATTGCTCTATAAAAATTGTTTCTTAGCTCTATGGTTGGGAAATTTGGTATGTTTACATTAGTAGGAAAATTTGAACTTTTTCTATAACACTATTGTAATAAATAAATGAGTTAAATATTAGTCATACAAACAGTTGATGTATTTACACAGTTACTGTATTCTTTAAGAAGTGCTGTATGGTGTTTCTCGGTATTGACACACACACAAGATGGAGTATCTTCACCAGGAGAGTACATTTGACGAGGAACTCCAATCCAAGATCGTGCTATCCCACCACTAAAATATTTTAGTGCAATAATAAGAAAAAAATTTTTTTTTTACAAGTTAGATAGTGCTTCAGATAAAACTATGTATGTACTTTGGTAATGCATATTATGGTTCCCTCTTATGATTCAAAATTATTTATCATATTAAGCACCACAATTGTATCACACACACACTAGGTTTTAGGAACAATCCAAGTACCACTCATCATAGCAAGATTGTAATTCATAATTACCTATTTTTAGTACACCATACTTTGGTACCCTCTTCTTCACTCCAAGCAATATTGCATGGTGGATATTCCTGGTTTTTTTTCTTGGCTATTTCTTTTTCTTCTTTACATTGTTCTATTTTTCTATTAAAGTTCTCTAAATAAGGAGTTTCTCTTCCTTGACTGTCATAATATCTTCCTTTCAACAAACCTGTAATATAAAAATTGTTCCAACAGATTAATTTTGTCTGTGTGGTGACAATCTGGAATAGCATTAATTCATATCATGCTATAGGTGATTGAGGGTGTGCTTGTGCAAGTGCTCATGGGATTATCCAGAGAATTATCAGCTGCATTTTTTTAATGTTACCAGCATACGGTCAATACCAGCTTAGTGCAGTTAGCAAACACATTGATTATAGGGTATATTGTGTGTAGACACAGATAGGTGTTGCCTTGCTATCCATTTCTTTCATAAAGCAGTCCCTTAGCAAACCAGAACAGTCCAAGGGGCGGAACAGGCTAGTTAAGCTTTGACCAAACAACTCAGGACTTCATACTGGGGTGCCTATGAGTCTGATCTCTAAATATTATGTGAGGTTACACTCCCTTGCACAACTTTCAAACATGATTAAAATAATCAACTTTGAAATATAAAAATTTACAGTTATGAAAGATTATATTTTTATTATATAAGCCGTAGTACAGTACGGATCTCTCTGAATGTTGTCACGCTTCTCGTGAAATATACGCAGTTATTGTGAAGTTCTGGTGAAGTTTTGTTTCGGAAGCCCAAACATCAGTTATCGTCAACAAAGCAATAACCGTGACGTCAGCAATGCTGCAGCAATGCTGACGTCACACTTTTTAAAAACGTTCCTTCAGTATCTCCCCCGACATATATGATTATGTCATTGCTATTTCAATTAATTATTCTGTATTTTAGAACATAACCAAATATACCAATTATTTTCATGGTGTTTAGAATTAGATGGTTTGAGAATGTTGACACAGCTAAGCCTAATAATGCCATATGCAATATTTATAACTAAATTTTATTTTAAAATTGCTCACCTATTTCTGTATATTTTTGTTTAAAAGTTTGTTTCCAGTGCAACAGTGCAGACAAATCACTACATTTTAGGTCAAGAACATGGTCCTTTTCTTTAGTTTCATCTCTAAAGTCTCCTGTTATTAAACTCCTTGATCCGTCTTTGCCTACAATAATCATGAAAATAAAGTAAAATTATAATTAGTTCCTTGTTTCTGAATAATAGTTATATTCATTATTACCAGAATAATTTTCAACTTCTAATCACAGATTTCCCACAAAGAATTAAGTGTTGTAGGCATGATGAGTGATTGCTGATAAAAGAAAAATCGTTATACATATGGGAGACTAAACTACTCTTTACAATACCATTTATCATTAAATCAGCATTTTTTTTAAACTCAATATTTTATTCCTAGATGGTCTATTAGTATTTTTGGTTGCATTTAGATTACTTGGTGCACAATAAAATACCATACAGATGCCTCAAACACAAGAAGGTGAAAGGTTTTTAGGTATGGTTAGGTTATTAAATTTTAATTGTAAATCTTCTTTCGTAAATGCTTATTCCAAATAAATATTGAAGTATTACCTCAGTACAGACCTACGAAATAATGGTAAGTCGCTCCTTTAGCATAATGTTTTTCACCTTTTGTGACATCGTAAATCGTACCCAAAACTGCTAAGTACAATTTCGCATTTTCAATACCGTTGTAACGAGCTAGTTCGTCGTACGTAAACACATTGTTATTATTTACATTTTCGTTGTACAATATTCGAATAAAAGAACTTAAGTAAATGTCAAGTTCGTTTCGGTAATAAACGCCACCTAAAACTACAACTATTGCTAAAATAAATTTTGAGTAACGTTTCATTGCTTACGTTACGCAAAGACCCGTTACACTCCTAATGTAATGACTGAAACGAAAAAATATCCAGCTAAGAAATTCTCCACTGATATTAAACGGAAGTAAATTTAAATTATTTTGTAATATTGAATTTATTTACATTTATTCTTTCCAAGTTAGCGGATTAAGATAAAATAAAAAAAACATAGTTATATACAATCTTATTTGTTTTAAATTCGTTGACAGTGATTGTCACCATAGATTATACCATAGATTATACACTTAATATATTCGAGAGATTATACACTTAGGGCCGTAATATCAATCGTAGTTTAAACTAGAGAACACAGTTTAATCTGTCCTTTTCGTTTCTTTTGTAATATCAATGACAGATCATCGACCCAACACAGTTTAAACTATCAATAAGTTTAAACCTTCCCAGAGGGGCGTTTAAACCTTCCTTCATGGATTAGATGTCATTTAATGTCATTGTAAATAACGTTAAAAGATTTTGTATTTGGGTGCTTTTGATATTAACCAGTGATATGGAATATTACAATAGTGATTCAGATTCAGATATCGATGATTTAAATTATTTATATATATATTATAGTAGACCGTACGTTATTCGTACAAGAAACAATCAATGGAATGAGTGGGACGATATAGAATTCATACGGCGTTTTCGTGTTTCCAAAACATCAGCACAAGCTATTTTATGTGAAATTGAAAACCAAATTCGTCATCCTACTTCACGGTAAATATTATTTTAATTATATCAAAATCGAATACTTAATAAATTGCTTTCCAAATGAATACGTAAATTACCAAAAAAAATATTTAACCTGTGTATACCTACTGTACTTATACATTTTGGACATGTAGAAGTACAGTAGGTAAACACAGGCTATATAATTGTTGTATATTTCTGTATTTCATTGCATGTTTGTAATTGCTTGTCATAACTAACTCATTATATTGATTTTTATTATTTCAGGAACAATGCATTGTCCCCAATGAACCAACTCCTGCTTACACTAAGATTCTATGCAACTGGAAGTATGCAAATAACAGCTGGAGATTTCAGTGGAGTACACCAAACTACAGCAGGAAAAACAATTAAAAGAGTAACAAAAGCTATTGCAGCCAACAGATTTAACCATCTTAAACTTCATCTTTCGCCAATTGAACTGCAACAAAATCAAACTGGCTTTTATTCTATTGCTAGATTTCCTTGTGTATATGGTGCTCTAGACTGTACACATATTCGTTTACAATCCCCAGGAGGGCAAAATTCAGAGCATTATAGAAATAGGAAGGGATACTTTTCATTAAATGTCCAANAAGCTATTGCAGCCAACAGATTTAACCATCTTAAACTTCATCTTTCGCCAATTGAACTGCAACAAAATCAAACTGGCTTTTATTCTATTGCTAGATTTCCTTGTGTATATGGTGCTCTAGACTGTACACATATTCGTTTACAATCCCCAGGAGGGCAAAATTCAGAGCATTATAGAAATAGGAAGGGATACTTTTCATTAAATGTCCAAGCAGTATGTACATCCAACCTAAAATTTTTGGATGTTGTTGCTAGGTGGCCTGGTGCTAGTCATGACAGTACTATTTTTGGTAACAGTCGTTTGTGTGCTGTTTTCGAATCAGGACAAATGGGACAAAATATTCTTCTTGGTGATGCTGGGTATGCATTGAAAAACTATTTATTAACACCACTTCAGAATCCAGTGACATCAGCAGAAAAACTTTATAATGAGTCTCATATTCGCACTAGAAATTGTATAGAAAGGTGCTTTGGAATATGGAAAAGACGCTTTCCTGTGTTATCAATTGGTATGAGAGTAAATCTAGAGTTAGTCCAAGACATTATTGTTGCCTGTGCAGTTTTGCATAATATATGCATAAATAACGGAGATAGAATTCCAAGTTTAGACATAGACATAGAAAATTCAATAGATTTGTCTAGCCACCCAATAAATGTTGATAACGGAAATAGTGATAACAACAATCATTTAAAAAGACAATTGTTAATAAATAGTTATTTTAGTATGTTACATTAAATAAACAGATCTTGCATTATAAAAACGGAAATAGTTTAATTATTGTAATAATTTTACAAATAAAACAACTTTTACATAGTGTTTATTTTTTATTTATTTAATTCCTTTTTCTTCAACAATATTTCTAACATTAACAAGTCGCATCTCAATTCATGTTCTTTTTTTTCCTGTTGGGCTTTGTCCCTTATTTGTTCACATCTAAGTTCATGTTCTATTTTATCTTGTTTTGCTTTTTCTTCCAAGTGTTTTAGTTGAGCAATAGCTAGATCCTTTTTTTTTTGTGACAAGTCACCATAATTTTCCATTGTGCTCTTCAAACTCTCTGGATTTCTTCGTAACGGTGTTGACTGTTTTTTTTTCAGAATAAATCGATTGGGGGTACATTCTGAATAACTGATAGAAACTGGAGCTGTGTCTTGGCTGTGCAACTTAAATTTGTCCATCTAAAATAAAGCAAATGTTATAATTTTGACTTGGGACAGGTTATGGGTATACTGTCCATTCTCATGAATGGGAAGCTCAAGGCCAGCAGTGAGATATTTGTGGGATATTAGTATATTAATTCATAGAAAATAATTAGTATACAAAATAACAAATAGGGAATGTACTTGCATGTAGCCTGGCACCAGATTATCTACATTAATTTTAATTTGTAGTTTATTTTTAGTATTTAATTTATTTCAGTTTTTTTTTAATTAGAAGTTTAAATAGATAACAAATAACTATTAAGCCAACCATGTTCACACTGCAGTCATCAGTCGGTAGACTATTTTCCTTTCCGGGATTATCTTCTACTTCACTACTCACTGGAAGTTTTATAATTGTTTCTTTACATTCTGGTATCTAAAAAAAAGCATGTGATATATAATAAACATTGATTGAGAAAATACTTTGTAGTATTTTGACCTAGTTACATTTAGTTTTTCATAATTATAGTTGATTAATCTATATTAGCCCAGTATATAATTTATGCAAAGTTTGCCTAAAACCAGATAAGGATTCAAAATGTAAAGAACCTTTAGAATACTCAAAATATTGAAGTAGGTATTAATATTATTACTTTTAATATGTAGAAATGTACCTTATCACAATCAAATCGTGGAGACAATCCTTCCACACTTGGCCCAGCAAGCTCCATTATTATTTCCTCTTCCTGAGTTAGATTTAAAGCCTGCGATGGTCCAGGGCCACCTCCAGTGCAATAAAGGCTTCTTTTATGGTTACTATATTTTCGTTTTAAGGTCTTTTTTAAATTTTCGTATTTAGCCCGCAGAGTTTTCGCGTCTCTTAGGCACATTCCAGAAGAGCTATTGAAATCTTCTGCGAGCTTTTTCCATGTTCCTTCTTTTAATTGATTGTTTACAACGTTTGTTGTTTTGTTTTCTAACACATTCGAATATCTTTTTACTAACGTCGTTAAAAGTTCCGTTTCGGCAGTCGTAAAATTCGCAACTCTTTTCTTATTTTCACTCATTTGGTTGCTTATNTCATACAATATTTACAAAAATTATAAAAACTTACCAACTATACGATGACACTATACACAAATATGATACAAAGATTACATATATTACTAAAACTTACACTACCAGCTTATCCTCCGCGTTTTAACTATAAAATTAAATTAAATTTTCACCACCGTGAAAAATACGTCTACCATAAACGAAGTTTCCCGCGCTTTTTCCAAGGATTGAGGTCTATTTGAAAGTTTTAACCACGTAGTTTGTAACATAGATAATACACATAGTCACATAATATTAATCTTTGGATTTTTCAATAAAAGTTTCACGCATCTGAATTAAATCTAAGCACATTAAAATTATACTTCCATAAAAACAAGAACATGTAATCGCAGTTTTTAATGTGATGTGATTTATTGTGAATGCAACTTGTATTTTTTTAATTTGGCAAAGTCTTCTTCCGATACCATTGTTACCAGCGTAGTGTTTTTAATACACTCAATTACTATACAGGGTGTCCTACAATGGGTTTTTCACGCCGAAACATGGCTATAGTATCGACAATTTAGTTCACTTTAAAAATGTTAAAAACATTCTTACAAAAAACTAATTTAGGTACTAATTATTTTAACTGTTCGATGACAGCCCTGACAACAGAAGTACCGCTAGGCCGCTCATTCAGTTAAACGCGTCAAAACGAGATAGACCTTATCATGTTCGTTCAACTTATTTCAAACAATGACTACAAGCAAAATGCAGTTATCTTCTGAACCACAGATGTTTAGTTAGAGGTTAATGATGTTGTCAGAGGGAGATCCGAAGCTCAACAGTACATTATCCAGGGTGACACCAGAGTCACGAAAAGTATTAAGGGATGGACGAACTCATGGCCCACCCGATGTTAAGTGGTCACCAAACCCCACACATCGCATCAATGCCGCCGCCATCTCGAGGTATAACGGCTCTCTCACCTTTCAAAACGAAACGCATGACTGTTTCGTGGCATAAATATGCAGGGTAGTGGTGCCCACCCGNTTCGCGTCTCTTAGGCACATTCCAGAAGAGCTATTGAAATCTTCTGCGAGCTTTTTCCATGTTCCTTCTTTTAATTGATTGTTTACAACGTTTGTTGTTTTGTTTTCTAACACATTCGAATATCTTTTTACTAACGTCGTTAAAAGTTCCGTTTCGGCAGTCGTAAAATTCGCAACTCTTTTCTTATTTTCACTCATTTGGTTGCTTATATTAATAAATATATTTTATCAACAAAATTTTAAAAATCCCGATCAGTACCTACTATGTTTAAAATTGGAATAATTCTTTTTAACGTCACTGTCACGTATAATTATTGCCTTATTATTAAAAATGATTAAAAGAATGAATGGATAGTGAACGAAACTGATAATATTGCCATGAAAAAAGCACTGATCGAAGTTTAGTTGATCTCTCCACATTTTCGAATTGATATTACGACACAGGTTTAAGCCATCGATCAACTTTTTCCGTAGATTACGAACTCCATAGTTTAAACTACGATTGATATTACGGCCCTTAATATATTCGAATTGTCACTGTTTGTTTGAAGCCATAGAATTTTTTGTTTCAATTTTTCCTTATTAAGAAAGGCAAGGGAATCTAAGCCCATACAGTCTAGCCATAGAGTAAGATTATTTATGATAAAGCGCTTACGTAAAAGTGTATTATCCATGATAGGTAGATGCATATTTTTTTAAGGGATTTTATGACCTGGTAACTAAGATCTTTAAGGTCATGTCTTATTTTAATTTATATTCTTACTTTTATGAAAAATTATAATATAGAGTGAAATGAAATAAAATTAAGGTGATTTATTTGGGAAATTATTCAACAGGGATGAAATTAAACGAAATGAGATAGGATGATATGGGATGAAAATTAAATATATTATAATTTCAGTAAAATGGTGGACATTTACTGAGATTTATGCAGTGAACTTTTTGGAGGATCTCAAGAAGTTACGTCCAGTGGCTTCGTTTCATTTTCCCACATTTGTACACTTTCACAGATATTAAACAGTTAATAATCCACCGTTATTACACATTTAAATCTGAAGAAACACTAAATAGACAAAATAAAACAAATCACACAACTTCAGTTCTCGCGTTGCCGACAAAAAGTCGCGATAGATGCATGTTATAAGAAAGGATATAGATAATACTGTTGTCTTCTCGTCGAATCTTCTCAGTCGGTCGTGATTCCGATCCGGTCGTAGACTTTGCGAAGCACTGCTCTTGCTGCGGCTAGTGCTAAAAAATTCCGAGGTCCAATTTCAATTCCAGTTAGAGCCCATGAGTTCATCTACCCGTCTGCGTGTAGCTGGAGTAGCCCTTGTTAACAGCGAATAGAGAAAAAAAATACAGTGGGACAAAACAACAATATTTTTTTAAATAATTCATTCGATAGGCAAACAAAACCTGCTCACGCTAACAAATTTTTTGTTATGAGGTCGAAGCCATGTGAATTGTACGGTAAGTGTATAGAATGGAATGTAATTGAAAATTGATAAACATAATATTTATAGTGATGGCGCCTGCTGATGCCCTAGATACGTCCTTACGGATCCACCAGATACGCTCTTAGTGCTATTAGACGATTCTAGTTCTAACACTAGGGGCATAGCATAGGCTGCCGTAATCTTTGAACTCGCGAAATAGTTTAATGATGTGAAACATAGTCCACAACATCAGTTCACTCAGATCGGACACCTCTTAGGAAATTCCACACTGTTGGCAGCGTGCGTGTCCACTCACACGTTCTGGAACACGTCCGAAAGGCCTGTAACCAACCAGATATCCTTCCAAGAAAGAAATGTATTCAATGAAGTAAGATGAGAATATACCCAGAATACAAAAGACGCAAAGACGTAGAATATGAGGAAATGGAATAACTTTTTAGAAAATGGAGAAAATTTACGGGTCATTCAATGGACTTTTTGTAAGAACCTAACTTCGAAAGGAAGAAAATGAAACGTTACTTAACACTTTTAATTTTACTATGTAAATGGTGGTGAGTTCGCTACCATCTGGAAGTGTTTACCGGAACCCTTATACAACAGCAAATGAATACCGTCACCCGCCCTAAAATTTAAATTCGAAGTATTAATTGTATTCTATAACAGTTATCTCACCTTTCGAACCGAACTCTAAAGGACTCCCTCGTAGTAGAAATAAGCAGCAGGGTGATATCGTCTCGTGCGGGTTTACAATAATATGGATTTTCTTATGCAACGAGCATGAGAAGAGTCCGAACAAAGGGGGCTGCCAGGGTTTGTTTCGGGTTCAGCCAATCCATTGAACTCTCATTAAATTCCCATCAAATTTACTGAGGTTACATCATTTCAGATCATCCAACACCCGCTGTGTTGTATTATTTCACCGCATTTACTTGCATTACATTCCTTTTTTATTTCATTCTGTAGTCTATTTGATTTCATTATACTTCATGCTATTTTACTATACAAACAACACATATGGCTTTGGCATTTGTTTTGTAGTTGTGGCTATCATAGAATAAAAGACATTAAATTTGACAAACACTTGAACAGTGGTAGGGATATTTTCAAGATATACACCAGTTAGAGCGTCGGTCTTAAAAACCAAGTACAACCAACTACAACCAAACGTTTGAACTCAAACACTCGCTAGGTAGCAAGATCTTTCCTTGGTAGTTTCCCGAAAGCTATAACACTTTATAGTGATTAGTTTCTTTTGCTAGTGCATTAGGCAAATCAAACGAATAAGACATAAAAATTTAGCTGCAGACAGTATCAAATATATTTTAGCATGTAAAATGTTTAAAGATTCACTACGAGTCAAATTTATTTCGGAAATCACTAAACTAATTTTGTAGCCTACTATTTAGCGTAAATCCCAACCACGTTTCATGTAATAATCTGCCTGCCTCAAGGATTCGACTGTAACTCTTTGAGCATGAATGTATTAATAATATGTTCAGTTATTTAATTTGGGACTAAAGTTACTGCTACTGTTTTTTAGGCTCACCCAAAGAAGCGCATCGGCTCATTATTTATCTAGTCCGTAGCTCAGGCGCTAATACTATTGTTGGTAGTGCTTATTAAAGTATGACTTTAATATGTACCACCGTCTTATCTATTTATTTATTGTACGAAATATTGGAGTACTGTCACCTGAAAGATGCACGAAATATTTGTGTATTTTGGCTTGAAAAATAAATATATCACACTAATCTTATAGTTTCACCTTATCCAGAGGTGGCGCCCTCATTTATTTCACCTTGATATATTTCGGCCCTAATAACCACTTATATCAGATGTACTGGGTTACATTGCTAATAGAACTTGTCGGCTCGTCTATACAATAAAACAAATTAGCTAAGAAATAAAACAACAGTCGTTTTATAACGATTTATTGTACAAAACAATAATACATTAAAATTTACAGGTATGTTTAAATTTTTGGACTCAGGTCCCAAACACTGGACAATCATCAAAAATTATCCTTCCCTTACAGACACCATATTGCTCGTCGAGGCGTCAGCACTAATAGAAACAGACTCGGCTCTAGTTAAGCAAACTATAATATAATAGAATAAAAAAATAACAATAAATTAAATTAAGTGCTCTCAACTTAAGTACACATCGTCTATCGCACTGCTTTTGTCGACGGGCACCATGTAGTCTTTATTTAGAACAACGTAATATTATTATAACAAATCGATTAAACCTCCTAAACATACTGTATTATATACACATTATGAACAACATAAAGTCCTCTCTGATGGAGCTCAACGCTGGAGTGGCGGCTACGCTCTCCGACACGACATACACGGTACGGTCGCAACGGCGCGACGCGACGTACACACTAAAAGCCATTCGGTTATTACATCTGGAGACGAGAGCGGTAGAAGTAGCAGAGNCTAATACAATAAAACAAATTAGCTAAGAAATAAAACAACAGTCGTTTTATAACGATTTATTGTACAAAACAATAATACATTAAAATTTACAGGTATGTTTAAATTTTTGGACTCAGGTCCCAAACACTGGACAATCATCAAAAATTATCCTTCCCTTACAGACACCATATTGCTCGTCGAGGCGTCAGCACTAATAGAAACAGACTCGGCTCTAGTTAAGCAAACTATAATATAATAGAATAAAAAAATAACAATAAATTAAATTAAGTGCTCTCAACTTAAGTACACATCGTCTATCGCACTGCTTTTGTCGACGGGCACCATGTAGTCTTTATTTAGAACAACGTAATATTATTATAACAAATCGATTAAACCTCCTAAACATACTGTATTATATACACATTATGAACAACATAAAGTCCTCTCTGATGGAGCTCAACGCTGGAGTGGCGGCTACGCTCTCCGACACGACATACACGGTACGGTCGCAACGGCGCGACGCGACGTACACACTAAAAGCCATTCGGTTATTACATCTGGAGACGAGAGCGGTAGAAGTAGCAGAGAGAAGCGGGTGAGGAACTATGTATGGTGTCGTTTACCACTTGTCAATGACCACCTCGTTCGCTGGAAAACAACGAGAGCGTTAGTGTCGCCGGCGCTCGATCGGAGGCTGTGGTCCGAACTTACTGGGTCTTATGCAGATATCACAACCGTGTCGTTACGTGTGTAGTTTCACTGCGGGATCACAACAAACAAATAGTGTTCATGGAATATGTGCGTGCAGTGGCGCTGCGACGGTGTTCCGGCGCTTACAGCTTCCACGACGGCTGGGCTGGGGGCAGACAACACCACGTTAGTGCATGCGGGACTCGGGACTAGTCAGGTTAGGTCGGGTCGGGTCGGGTCGGGTTGGGTCGGGTAGGGTCGGGTCGGGTAGGGTAGGGCGAGGTTTTAAATGACACTCGTAACGGGTTTAGGGAAAGTTCTGCAATTATTTTTACATACCGATCGAAAGTTTTTCTTTTGAAATTTTTCATTTGGACCATAAAATTGTTTTGAATAAATGCAATTTTAATTAAATGCCAATTATTGGAATTTTCATATAGTTTTTTTTTTTGTAAAATACACAATATAAAAACAAAGCCGGTATAAATATGTAATTAAATTGTATTTAAGCTTGCAAAACTTTGGTTAGTACAAAACGTATTAGCAAAAACAAAAAGTGTTACTTTATTGTGAGGATTCTGAACACATCTGAAAGTGGAATGTTGTATGTGTGCGATGTAGGTAGGGTGTTTTTTAGTTTGGATTTTTAAAGGGAAATAATTAAAACATTAATTGTTCACTATTTTAATGAAAAGTAAAATAGTTTGTATAAACGACTGTACATTCAAATAAGTTAATCTGGTATTTTTTCTGGGTACAAGGACAAATCACAACAAAGTTTTGAGCATGCCCTCAAATTGTGCAGTGTATAGTGTTACATTTTCACATCATACCGCTGGCCGTAGATACCTGTAGTTGTGTTGAATGTGTATAAAGATATTGTAAGGCATTAATAAAATTATCTGTGTCGGCGAATACATTAACACTAAAGTTTTACTAAATTACTTAAATATCGAAAAGTTGTACAATCTTCTAGTAAAACTTTTGTGGCTATGTATAATTTAGCAAAAGATTTATATTTTAGATCTTTTTATTAGATAAAAAGAAATTGCACTCGGAAAATATCACCATGCAATGCACACATGCAAGATCACTTCATTTAATCACAAAAAAAATCTTATGTACGTACGGACCTTTCTACCTTACAAAAAACTTGATAAATGGACAAAATTCATATTTACTTATAATTATATAATGTCTCGTTTCTAAAATAGATGTTTACCCCTTAATCCACGAAAATTATGTTCGTACATACATTACGTAAACAGTTTATTTCAATACTACTCTCTATTTCCAAATTCGTAAATAATGGTACATCAGTTCATATTGAAATAAGGCTATTTTTTGCTGATTTGGCATTCAATAGCCCAGGTAGTGGCTGTAAGGCTTACACCTGTGCCACTTGATTGCATATCAATAATAATAAATATAACATTCATGGTTATTATTTTGTTGGTAAGGTTTATAAATTATTATAAGGCGAAAACAAAAGGTTATATGAAAAAGAAAAACGAAAATGCGTTAGGAATTGTTATAAAGCAGTCACAAGTGGAAGGACAATAGTTCTCGAATAAGACAGAACGCTGAGAAACATAACCACGTCCCTATCAATAACACGCTTGCTATAAATTATGCTAAACTTACATTGCAGCTTACTATATTCCTAGTAAGTTTCAATAACACGTCTGTAGTCCAAGAGGACAAGGTACTGAGTATGTGCGAGTCCTTTATTAACATGTTAATTTAAAAAAAGGGAGCTTCGTTTCATTTAAATATACAAAATGTACCTTCATAGATTTATTATCTAACTTATAAATACTTCTCCACAAAAACCATTTTTTGGTGTCGCAAGTAAGCAGAATGAAGATCTTCACAGCCACTTCACATCAAAAAATCGTGTAGCATGTATAATGTAATCGGTAAAAGTATGAAAAATATACTCGATGTATTCTCGTCTCTAAAAATGAGCTCCAAACTTTTTATTGTCTCGCACATAAATAATGCACTAGGAGCGAGAACGCTCCGTCGTTTACATCTATCTACACCTAAGCGACACAGAGAACACTAGAGACTAAACCGGAGTCCTTCGTCGCGACCGGGACCGTGCACTAGGGATGTCACTTCACACACGGGTGCGTCAGAATTAGCATTCCAAACTGTTAGATGACGGGTACTGTGGTGAGCGCAGCTCACAGTCCATGTGTTTCCACAGTAGAATTCGTCGCGCCACCCGCGCTCGGGCGGGCTCGGCTAGTGGCTCGGCCAGTGGCTCGGCCAGTGGCTCGGCCAGCGGCTCGACTGCACGCTAGGGGCCGCTCGAGCGGCGGGGGGCGCGGAATTCGGCGGGGGTATTAGGTGTCAACAAACGGGATGGCGCGACACGCGGGCGGGCCGGCTTATAGTGGTCCGTAGATGATGATGCCAAAGAAGACGGCCCACATGAGCACAATCCATTGCATGCCGTGGAGCCAGTCTAGGACAGTGCGCGTCTCACCATCGGAGATCTTGCGCGCGACGAATTTGAGCACTTCATCCAGCAGTACCACGGGTACTGAGAACTTCATTACGGTTACCCACTCGTCGAGCGACAGCGGCGTCACTTGGAACACGGCCTGTGTACATAATCATGTTAAGAAAATCCATAGTATGATAACAAGAAATCAATGAACCATAAATTGTGTCAGAAGTGTCTTTGAAGCTAAATTTAAAAAACAATGATTAATGTTGCAGAAGGTTAGGATCCCAGTTCTACAGGTGAGAAGAACAGGATGTTACTACTGCAGAAATAAACAGATCGGTGGTATTAGCCTGCGCGGCCTTACCGCGTGCTCTGCCAGATACGAAATCTCATCTTATCTTATCATTAAATCTATTTTATGATTCAAGACAATTTTCTGACATCTGAAACAACAAGTCACTCACCGAAAGAACCTCGACGTAGAGGATGACGAAATGAAGAGTGAAGGAGAGCGCCATGGAGCCGACGAGCCACAAGTTTGACCAGGGCGGCATGGTGACCAGAGACTGGTTCTCAGACAAGCTGTTCATGGCGTTTAACATCTCGATTGTGACCAGCACTGAGAGAGCCATCGTCATCGGGTGAGGGTCAGTGAACACTTTGCAGTCAACACCCTGTGAATATTTTATTTTTGTAATAAAGCATCATTTGAATATATTTTTTACTGCCTATTAGTTATATCATGACATCTTAATCTTTTATTTCGTTTCAAACATTTTCTATAATATTTTTTTTCAATTTGGTTCCCAGGTCTAATTTTGTTCTTTTACTAAATAATTGATTTTTACCTTAAATTCATCACCACCGCTGATACATTGTAAGTGATGAGTGAGTTGCCAGTATGTCATTTGAGGTCCGTACGGGGAGTACATGAACCACCAGGAGGCAGCGCCGACTGTGGCCGCACCTACGTAGCCACCGATAGCCATGTATCTGTAAATTTTAATGGCCATGAGGAACAGTGGACTCTAGGATATGATTACGCCCACTGTAGATATCACTTTTACCAAGTCTCAACCGATATAACTATTATATATTAGCTGACCCGGCAGACTTCGTAGTGCCTCAATCGATAAATAAAAGACCTAAACTTTTGTATAAAATAAACTTAAAACAAACAAACGGAATCCGTCCGATGGGGAACACGATCAAAGGAAAAACAAAATTGTTATTTTTATTTAATTCCGAGCATTTTCATATTTATCTACTATTTAAACCTTCTCTGGACTTCCACAAATAAATTCAAGACCAAAATTAGCCAAATCGGTTCAGCCGTTCTCGAGTTTTAGCGAGACTGACGAACAGCAATTCATTTTTATATAAAATATATAGATTTTCAACTGACCTGAAGAACAGCCATCCGGAGATGAGACCTTCGTCAGCCTTGCGAGGGGGCTTGTCCATGATGTCGAGATCGGGAGGATTGAATCCGAGGGCGGTAGCGGGCAGACCGTCAGTGACCAGGTTCACCCACAGCAGTTGGACGGGGATCAGAGCTTCGGGCAGACCCAGAGCGGCAGTCAAGAAGATCGAGACCACCTCACCGATGTTGGATGAGATCAGATAGCGGATGAACTGCTTCATGTTGTTGTAAATGGCACGACCTGGCAAAGTTTTATAATATTAATATTTGAAGTCGACCTGCAGTCTGGTGGGTGAATAAATCCACATTTTTTCTGTGGATCTCTTATATCAGCGATCGGGGAACTTTTTTAATTATTACCCCAAAATATTTTTGTGTAAGTTGATATTACCCCATGGCGAAGAACAAAAAAAACGAAATCGCTTCTTTTTAGCATCTTTCATATTATAGCCCCATGATAATTTCGAAAAATAATAATATTTGTTCGTTTCGTTTCATCAAGTTTGAAATCACAACGATTCTAAAGAAGTTTCACTTCAATATATACTTTTTACTCGCAAAAGTTTCATTTTTACCTCCCAAAATTTCATTTTACCCCATTTGGGGTAATTTACGTGGGGTTCCCCGACCGCTGCCTTATATGTAGATTAGTAAGTAGGGTGGAGAGATAGTCACTTGTTTCTACTCCGTGCCAACTGTTCCCCATGTTTAGAATTTAGGGGCAATTCTGGGCATTGGTTCTCTATTCACAAAATATTTTAATAGATATAAACCTTTTGAATTTTTTTTTCTTTTTTTGGCGTATTCAATATTTTGTGAATGAATTTAATCAAAAGAAAAAATATTTAGTGGCTAAATAAAGGATAACGTTACCTTCCTCAACAGCAGCGACGATGGAGGAGAAGTTGTCGTCGGCCAACACCATCTCGGCGGCGGACTTCGCGACGGCCGTGCCGGATCCCATGGCAATACCAATCTCGGCCTTCTTCAGAGCCGGTGCGTCATTCACACCGTCACCAGTCTAGGAAAAATAACAAAGATTAAACTCCATCGATACCTCACTCAAGTATCAATCAAATATAAAGATGAATAAATAAATAAATAATAATAAATATTTACTAACAATCACGCCACGTTAACTGGTCCCGTGATAAGTTCGTAAAGAACTTGTGTTACAGGTACCAGATAACGGATATAAATGTAAGATTTTTATTATACACATACATATATTTTAATATACATCCATAACCCTGGAAGACATTTATACTTATCATACAAATATCTTCCTTTGGCGGCATTCGAACCCGCGACCCCCTTGTATAGTGACCATGTCACTTACCACTACACCAGACGGCCGTTTACAATGGCATTTGATTATACTGATGAATATTTCCGTGGCGACCGAAAGGGAGTAAGTCCGCGAAAAGCTTACTAAATTGAATTACCCCATTATTTTATTACTCGTCGCTATCATAAAACACAATACTCTGTAGTATTGATCGAGATAACTTTAAAGTATTACAGTTTATAAACAGCAGTGCCCTAACGTAAACACAAAGCGTTTCTAATATGTGGTGCGAAATGTAAACATTAAATAATACCGGCGGACTAGCTTTCAATACACTATGAAGACATTGTTTGCGGTGTACACTTATTACGTTTTACTGATTTTAACAACTTTCAGTATATAGATACTAAATAGTTTTTTGCGTGTTTCGGTTCACTCTCGTTCGAGGCCTAATATGTTTTGGGTAAATACTGACCATGGCGGAGATCTCGTTCATGCTCTGCAGGTACTCTACGATCTTAGACTTGTGCGCGGGCTCCACACGCGAGAACAGGCGAGCCTTGGCGCATGCGCTGCGCTGCTCGGCGATGGGCAGGTCATCGAACTCGCGACCGGAGAAAGATTTGCCAGTGGTATCTTCGTCCTCTCCGAATACACCGATACGCCTAAAAACATTCAGATTGAGTATCGAGAAACAATAGAAAGAATGGATTAGAAAAGTCTAAATATTATACCTGCAGATGGCTTCGGCAGTGGACTTGTTGTCACCGGTGATGACGATTACGCGAATACCGGCAGCGCGACAACGAACGATCGAGTCGAAAACTTCTTTACGAGGGGGGTCCAACATGCCGACGACTCCGACGAACGTAAGGTTGACTTCGTAAGTGTAGAATTTGGTGGAGTCACCGAGATCCATTTCGTCGGGTTTGAGGGGGTTATCGGCCGTGGCCAGGGCCAAGCAACGCAGCGTGTCGCGACCAGTACCGTACTGGCGGGTCAGGTCCAAGATGCGGTTCTTCAGGGTCGTGGTCAGAGGAACCTTGCTGGTGCCGACGCGAGCGTGTGTGCAACGTTCGAGTACACCTTCGGGTGCTCCCTTGACAAATAGTTTGGGTCCGTTGCCGAGGCGCGAGGGTTTGAGGGGTGTGCAGTATGTCGACATAGATTTCCTGTCACGAGAGAACTCGAGAGTGAATTCTTTCTTCCACTTGGTCTCAATTTCTTGACGCACAACAATAGCAGAGGATCGGCGATCTAAGCCAGTCTTAGGAACATTGAAGGGATTCATTTTTTCAGCAAGAACAATCAGAGCAGTCTCGGTAGCTTCGCCGACCTTTTCGAACGCCTGTTTGAATTCGTTGAAATCAATAGCGGAGTCATTGCACATTACGCAGATGGTACCGATCTCGTGAAGAGCATCAAATTCGGCAGCCTTAACTTTCTGTCCTTTCAGATAAACGTCGCCGATTGGTTCATAAGTTGAGCCAGTGATTTCAAACTCGAGGAAGCTGCTGTCACCACCTTCGATCTTTTCAAAGATGAACATGCGCGATACGGACATTTGGTTAGTGGTCAGTGTGCCGGTCTTGTCGGAGCAGATGACGGATGTGCAGCCAAGGGTTTCGACCGACGGTAGAGACCTTACGATAGCGTTTTTCTTAGCCATTCTTCTGGTACCCAAAGCGAGACAAGTGGTGATGACGGCCGGAAGACCTTCAGGGATGGCAGCGACGGCTAAAGCGACGGCAATTTTGAAGTAGTAGACGGCGCCCTTGATCCAACTTCCACCGTGAGCGGGGTCGTTAAAGTGTCCGATGTTAATGGCCCATACAGCGACACAGATAACTGAGATTACTTTAGAGAGCTGCTCACCGAACTCATCAAGTTTCTGTTGGAGAGGAGTTTTGATTTCTTCGGTTTCTGACATTTCAGTACGGATCTTACCGATGGCAGTGTTGAGTCCAGTACCGATGACAATACCGCGAGCTTTACCGGCTGCGACATTAGTACCAGAGAAGAGGATGTTCTTCTTGTCTTGGTTCACGGCGCGGGGGTCAGGAATGGGGTCAGTGTGTTTGATTACGGAGACAGATTCACCAGTCAGGATAGACTGATCGATACGGATTGTAGTGGAGTAGATTTTGATAAGGCGAATGTCAGCAGGGATCTTGTCACCAACGGACACTTCAACAACGTCCCCGGGGACAATTTCCTTGGCACGGATTTTTTGTACTCCAGATTTGTCTCCTCTTATGACTTTACCCATTTCAGGTTCGTATTCTTTTAAAGCTTCGATGGCAGATTCGGCGTTTCTTTCCTAAATAAGAATTTGTCGGATATATTAATGCTTAAATTCTCTTCAATTAATGCACCGCTTGCAATTTAGAATGATAATCTTACCTGCCATACTCCTACTACAGCGTTAGCAATAAGAATTAGTAAAATAACGAAAGGTTCAACGAAGGCTGAGAATGCATCTTCGTGCTCTTCAAATAAAGCTAATACCTGAAAATTACACAAAACCAGTTAAAACACTACAAATCGATGGGTCAACTGATTTGATTTTTATTTAGTAACATAAACAATACTCACGAATGAAATAATAGCAGCTAACAGCAAAATCTTGACTAAGAGGTCGTCGAATTGTTCCAAGACTAACTGCCATATACTTTTGCCTAGAGTGAATTGGTGAGTTTATTAACATGTATTAATGTTAACATAGGGCATTGATTAAATCAAAGAGGTCATAATTAGAGTTTAGTTTAATTATGTCGTACATTTTTCTTTGCGCTAGGGTACTGTGTGGTTGTATTATTATTATTTATTACTACTTTACATATGCATAATCATAAAAATTGTTATAATGTTCCAAACGTTTCTTACCTTCCTCCGTAGGCAGTTCTGTAAGAGAGGAAAACCACAATTAGAGCTTTGAATATAACATCAAAGGAGATCATTTAGTCAGCGATAAACTTATCAGAACAGGCGTGTGATCCATCTCGCCAGTTACGATCGTACATAAATACTTTAGATTCGTTTGGGGAGCTAAATTTCAGACGAATTCAGAAGACATTCGACAAAAATTCGTTGCAAGCATGACTGTTTTTTTTTTTTATTGCTTAGATGGTTGGACGAGCTCACAGCACACCTGGTGTTAAGTGGTTACTGGAGCCCATGGACATCTACAACGTAAATGCGCCACCCACCTAGAGATATAAGTTCTAAGATCTCAGTATAGTTACAACGGCTGCCCCACCCTTCAAACCGAAACGCATTACTGCTTCACGGCAGAAATAAGCAGGGCTGTGGTACCTACCCGCGCGGACTCACAAGAGGTCCTACCACCAGTAAACCAGTATTTTTAATATTATATTTGATATAATTATATAACAGACTGGCTGTTTTCGGTAAAACAATAAAAACAATAACAACATGTGAATTTGATTTTTATATGAATATTTATTGCGTTTTCTCATTTTCGCGAAAATATTTGATCATAATATTGATATTTTTATGACATTAAACATGTAGTTCGGCGATAAACGAAACAGCGCTTGCCAGTGGCGAATTTTTCCATGAAAGAAGTGCGTGTTTCAATTCAATAGATAGCTAGCTTGCTTCAACCTTTATACAATTGTACTAATACTATTAAAATTAGGATCATTTGAGCTTTATATTTTTATAACGTTGTTGTTTTATTAATGTCCTATGCTTTGTAAATATATTTTTAATACCAAATATATAGGCGAGTTAATTTAAAAACTTAACTTGTAATTTCGTATTTATAATATATATATTTTAATTAAATAAGACTCGCTCGCCAACGAAAATATAAAAAAAAAAATTAACCGAACAGCCAAGAATATTAGTAATAAAGGTTCAATTCAAGCGAATAAATAACAATTCATCAAACCATAGGACACAAATGATCCTATAAACAAAATCTTCCCTTTCATTTATTCGATTGTTCACATTGAACAAGCTCAAGAAACAATTTGGTTTTGATAAAGATTTTTAATACATTTCAGTCATTACTCTACTATAGTAAATCAAATAAAGATTATTCTAGTTTTTCAAGTACGAATCATATTATCACTGTGCGAGATTCATGCGTCAATATTCATTTCAAGATCGGCTCACGTGAGCAAGAGCTTATACGTAGATAAAACACGATTTTGAATTTTGTTCCTTGATGCAGACTGCATTTAAAATGTTTAATTATTAAATTTTATATATAAGTTTCTTTGAATTTATTTCATGTAATCCATCATTTTATTATCATTACAGATAAGTAAATAGTTGTTTTATCATAAGTTTACCTTATGGCTAACTTGACATATTCCGTTTTTTAGCATATTATTACGTTTGGTATGAAGGATTACTGTAGATGTATTACGAAACGATACCCTATAGTATTATTATATAGTACAGAAACATTATTGCCGGAAGTGCCAATATATTTTAGCAATAGTTTACTTTATTTTAGTTAAGGCATAAAGGTTAGAATTGTTTAAAAATCTAATCAATAAACGACCTTTGATGGCTCTGGTTGGAAAGTTATAGCTGTAGTAACTATCACGTGATCATAACAACACGTACGTATTATGTTGTATGCTAAATGTTAAAAGTAAATATAGAAACGAAGGTTGATTATTTATCAGTTTAAATCTTTTAATGCAAGAATATATCACAGTTTAGTCTTGACAAATACAATTAAATGCCACAGCAATGTGTCATGATTATAAAAAAAAACCACATTTCTTATAAATGTTGTGATTTAAGTATGCATATTTATTATGATGAAAGGACTTGCACCGTCTGTTGATTGAACGGAACAAATCTATCTTAAATTTAATGAACACTGGTGGTAGGATCTTGTGAGTCCGCACGGGTAGGTACCACCGCCCTGTCTATTTCTGCTGTGAAACAGTTATGCGTTTCGGTTTTAAGGGTGGGGCAGCCGTTGTAACTATACTTGAGACCTTAGAACTTATATCTCAAGGTGGGAGGCGCATTTACGTTGTAGATGTCTATGGACTGCAGTAACTACTCAACACCAGGTGGGCTGAGATCGTCCACTAATTTAAGCAATAAAAATAAAAATTGGTTCGTCCAAGCACATTGTGCTAAGAGCTCCGCTTTTATAAAATGAGGGAGGTCCGACGATGGCTAGCTTTTAGACTATAAAGTAATCACCCATCTAAGCAATAATAAAAAAAGAACAATAATTAACCGAGTAGCGCTATGTACTATTACAACTAATAGACCACGTCATAAGTTTTGTGGTCTGACCTGTTCCATGTTCAGCTAATGCTGACGTCATCGCGGCTTTCGTAATGAGTTCACCAATGTTCCGGTTTCAATTGTCTCTCAATAAGCCGTAACGTATTAGTTCCTACAAACAACACTAATTACGTCCTAGTCAATCATATCATTGACTATCTAAACGTTTACTGCCTTGATCTCTGTTATTAGTGGAACTCGTGTGAAATCAATGTTATGGATTCTATTTGCGTACAGTTTGACTGCCAGCTGAGTCGTTAATAATGTAAGCAATTAGCTAGCGCGTCGATAACGCCATGTCAGCATCTGTGCAAATTATTAATAAAAATTAAAAGTAGCATTTGAAACACAGCGACCGCGACGCTTGGCGATATGCTTGTATCATTTCGAATACAATTACGTCACATAGATGCAGACGCGCGTCGTGAATGCTAATAGCGTTTAAACAATGAACCTCTCTTTTTTTAAACTAATATTTAATTGTTTTCTTTTTGTATATAACGAATGACATTGACAGGTAATTTCATATGCTATTCTGGCGTAAACGAATCTCTAGATCAGAATGTCATTCGGACTATACGAAGTATATAATTAGCTTAACATTTAATCATATCACAGATGTTTGATTTGAACAGATTAATGAAATATAAATTGCCCGGCGTGGAGTTATCTAGACGTCTTATCTCATTGTAAACAAAAAAAAAGAAAGACAGGTGAAAGTACGATTAGCAATAATAGCGTCGCCATGCTCCGTTGTTTTGTTCCATTTCATATACGAGGTCTTTGCAGTTTTTTTTTGTGATTTGCAGTGAAAGTTTAAAATGTTAAGAAGGTCGATATTCACCAGACTAACTTTTTTTTTTTTTATTAGATTTACTTCAACTTAAAGATCGTTACTATTTTTTTTTACTGGTTTTGTGAAAGAGCTAACGGAGTATTCGGTGTTAATTGGTTACCGGAGCTCATAGACCACATGTCAACGTGAATGCCGCAGGTCACATTGAGACGTGAGGTCGACACTAAAAATGAATTATTTAACAAATTCCTCGTTCAAACCTGAGCGCTTGATTTGCTCGCGATTAAAATCAGCACTTATCACCCGAGCACCAGTGGAAATATTATCTAAATTTCTAACATTTTAAAAAGAACAAACGCTCGTATTTATACCTCGGCAGTTAGCGGGGTGTTGCACAAAAACTATGCGCAGACTGCTTTCTATCGCGTTTTGGAAAATGCAGGAGCGCCACACGTACCGTAGCTTCAAGTCTTATTTTTATTCATATTTCTTTTATACGTTCTCCTCGGAATACTCATTCTTCTGTATTACTAGTGTATAGTAGTCATGTCTACCCATTTACCGCCGATGGATTCGACCACGCTGACTGTACTATATTTACGTCGCAGTGTCTTAAGAGTTTAATATCAAATAGGGAGCAGCTCTTCTATCCGTTTTAGATATTTTCAAAATATTTGTTTCCCACGTGTTTCAATTAGTGATTAACTAGTGATTTTAATCGATTCGCGAAAACCTCAAAAACTACTATCATGACGTTACACACACTATCCTCCTGTAGTGAATCAGAAATAAAATTATGTAACTGAATATACACATACATTATTACAATAAAAATGAAAACGGCACAGTGAATACGCGTCAGCCGCGTTCGTAGACGCAACCCGCCAACGTAGACCGTCCGAAATAAACTCTTGTATCTATATATAATATTTCAGGCAGTGGGTACTCGAAACCGTTTGCGGCAGTCGTCAGCATTCCAGATCTCCTGACTTGGATTTTTTGTTTTTTTTATTTTATTTCATTAATAAGACATTCCACCCTGAAACGTCCATTATCAGTGTCCGATATCCGTGCTGACATTTAATCGTAAAGAAATAGAAACTTACTTTTTCATTAAAACATATGTAATATTATCTCATTATTTATATGGTAGACTCGAATTTATTTACGTTGTATTAATACGCAGTGAATTTAGGCTGTTATCACATGCGACACACGTAATCCCGTAGGGCCTATACGAATAATATTCTATAAATAATATACAACCGGTTTATGTTTGAAACAGGTTTTATCGATTGTATTCTTATTTGATATATTTTAAAGACAATTATCGTTTTTAACATTAGGTTTTTTTTTGTTTTTGCAATACATAGTTTACTATGTAATAATTTAGTTATAAACTGCTACTTAAATCCTGTCACGTTTCGCTGCGACTAAATATGAAAAAAAATCAACGATTTGTTCTAATGCGATAATCCTGTTACTGATCATGTGTACGCCAGAAACCTTTCCCTGAAGTATAGAACAAAAGCAGCATAGGTTGAGAAAAAACAAAAAAAAAACTCATTTTTGCATAATAATTAATTAAAATTTATGCCGAACGTACACAATAATTAAGTATCTGTTCTCGTTTGAGGTTTTCCGTATTGTGACCGAGCCGCAAGTAGTGAACTGACGCGTGGTTTATGCGATGTTTCCCGATGTAAAATAATCGCTCGTTTTACGAAGCTGAAAAAATAAACATTCGCTAGTCTAGGTAGGTCTTGCGTTGCCTGCGTGTTTTAATCGTCAATGTTGCTTGTCCATCCATTACGGAGGTACAAATAATGATAGAAGAATGCAGACTACGGCAGTGGGTAGAAAATTATAGCTTTCTTTCGTTTATACATAAATTTAATGCTGCTTATAAATTCGTTTGTTTTGAGAATTTAAATTCATTGTCTTAAATCAAATTGATAGATAAGTTACTGGTTTGTTCGAAATGTTCGATTCTTTTTTTTTTTAATGTTATTGAAATATGATTTATATTATGCAATTTCTCTAAATCAGTTTGTTGATGCCGTGTTTTTTCGCCAATCATATTGGCAATTTTTTTGGCACATTTTTTTATCTGGTATTATTACTACGGCTATAATACATAATAGGAACATTACATTGATTTTCGACTTTTTCTAGTTTTAATTTTCTTATTTCATTTCCGGTGGTTTCAAAAACAGAAACGAAATATGTAAGTGGCTAGTATTTCTTAACAAATTAAAATAGTCCATTAATTTGTTGTGGTTAATATTTAACATATTTCAGTTTCTAAACGTACAATCTTACATGAATATATTAGAAATCGATATATTTTCCTACCTAAGTCTTAATAAAGGGCGAGGGACTTGTTGCGAATGAGCATTATACGTTAACGATACGTTGTCACGGCTGAAGGCATCTCCCCGGGCCGTAAGCTTGTGCACACGCACCATTGGTAGCCTATCCTCGCTGTGGATGCTGGCGGCTATACTAAAAATAGCCGAACACTGGACGCACGCATCATCCATCGATCAATTATTTCCCTGTAATACTGCACAAGCGCTGTCTGATTGATCCACAATGTGTGCTTCTAATGTAATTTAATAGGCATCCATTAAATATTTAAAGAATATCAACCGATCTAATTCGAAAATAGAGAAATCGAATAACGTTTACAAGTTAATGGCAAAAAAGACGAATGTGAAAAGCTTCCCGTCGATTTTTATTACACATTGTAAATAAATAGAACAAATAAAACTACAGAATTTATATCACTATAAACGTATCAAGGCGATAAAGTTATAAAACTGAGGCTATGCGTATTAAAATTTTTAAATGAAAATATCATTCACAACAATTAGATTCATGATAAACAAGTGAAGAGATTACACCGTGAGTCATTTGTGTTTCGATATGTCGTCGGAGGTCGTCCGCATAGCTAATATTTTTATTTCTTTGTTCTTAATCTAGTGTTTTGCTACTCTTGTTGTTTGATAAGAAATAATAGTAGAATGCGAAAGAAGTAGTAGAAACGAATACACCGAATTTTTATTTTTTATTAACTTAAAAAAGCAAAACAGCAACCTTTACCATGCCAATATATACATAGTAATATGTATTTGACATGCCACTCGTAAATACACTTATGTGTTCCCAATTTATGACTTGCCAAAAATCCATTTGACAAATGTGAGATCCTACAGTACTTTCTGACAAGAATAGTTTTTAGTTTTTTCTCGCATGTATTTTAGACATCTCGACTGTGATTTTAACTTGAAGATTTTAGTCAATAATCCATTGACAGATTTCCAGTAATTTGAGGCGAAATAACCATATATCCCTTTGCGTAAATGATATTAAAAGGCGTCAAAATTTTTTAGTTTTAATATGATATTTTAAACAGGCACTGTTAGGCAACAAGGATAATTAAGTGATACTATTAAATGCGATTACTTTCATGGTTGCTGTTTATCACGTGCGTTTTGGACTAATATCAATTATTCAACACGTCTGCCTCTGCAAATATACACACCGAATTTATTTACATTTTCTCTCCTTTCGAAAAGAATTCTTTAAATGTTTTTATAAGTGTATGGTGGCCCTGCTTAATTGCGAAGAATTTTAACTAATGGCCGTTGAAGTAATAAAATTAAATGAGCTTACGTATGTTACGAATAAAATAGATTAAATTAATTCACTGAGATGAATACCTATATCATGATATTTTAACACAATAAAAAGAACAGGTAAAAAATACTATGAAGAAACAAGGTATATGTTTAGCAATGTTGTATTAAGTTTTATCACTGTTATTAAGTCAGTGAACTTCTTAGAAGGTTTTTCTTGACTTTGATCTTTATAAATGGGAAACAAAGTCATAAGAATTGATATTGCCTTTGATGACACACATTATTACTAGGTATGGTGAGTTACGTAAATTGAGACCTTAGGTCGGTAGTAGCTGTAAATTTATTAAACTAATAAGATACTGGTCAAACATCAAGCCTTCTTGGATATTTTGTTGGTGAATGAACTCTGAAGGTCATTGTCCTTCCGAGAAGCGGGTCTCATTCCTATGGATAGGTATTTACAACGCAAAACTGCTAGTAACAAAAGTGTTTATGAAAATAGTCGAAAATACTTTTTATATAAGAGAAGAGGCGACTGATATTCAGGGTCACATTTCATAAAAATACTTAAAATTCCATTTTTCATATTAAATTGTATTTACGCATCGCGTCATTCTGACGTCAAACTTAATGATTCTATAAAGGTAAATTAATCAACTTTATGTGTTTAATCTTATATTAAATTTTAACAACTAAGTAAAATGTATTTAAACTGTGGATTGTGTAATAAAGGGTATCAATACCCTTGAGACTTCTATTTTTAAATATTCTTTGTCAACAGTAATGATTCATGGCCAAGTGTAGTTATCTGGCAAAACATCAAATTTTACTTTAGTAACCATTTGAATTTTAAAAATGTAATGTATTTACTGCCTCTCTCTCACTGACCGCTTTCTGTTTAAATTTTCCACAGTAATTTCAAGAATATTACAAATGCTTGTCTTATGTAAACTTTGTTATTAGATATTACATAGATATCCTTAAGTACTATTTTTTTTCAGCATTAAAACAAAACACGACTTGAGCTAGTTTAGTGCATTAGTGACTGTCGTCAAATCATTGACAGAAAATGTATATCAAAGTTTCAACTTGACACATTGTACTTGAGATTTTTAATGTCATTAATTCTTTTTTAATGTTGGCTTAATCCTAAGTTAAAATAAAATCAAGATATTGGAATGCAGCTTATCATTAATATTAAATGTTTGTTTTCCTTGCATTGGAAATATAAACGATCAAATCTGCATGTGATACTAAACCAGAGAAGTTGATTAGATTTGAACTTTAAAATGTAATTTATGAATATTTTATTGAATATTTTACTGAATATAATTCCATTCTGATGTTTTTGTCCTGTCCAACCAGTTATTGATTATCAACAAGACATAAACTTTGTTTGTTTATTTGATGATTGATTCTAAATGATTCTAAAGTTCACTAACAAATTGTTACAGTATTCCTAAGATTATAACTTACTTTAATGATTTTCCCTTTCATAAACAAAAAAGTTCTAATAATGTTTTGATTTTAGAATGTTAATGGACAGCAATACCAACTTTTGATCAGATTATTTCTAACTGATTCCACTTTCCACGACAATTGAAAGATGATTAAAGTGTAAATGGAATTTGAAGGGAAGAGCACAGATCCATGATTCACTTTCAATACCTAATCTGGTTGGGATAGTGAGGCCTAGGATCTAGGGCTGCAGTTAGGAGTGCGTTCTGAAAATTTTTAGCAGTTTTAATAACAAATTTTGTTTTTAGTTGGTGCAACTCTAAAAACGCTTATTTTTTTTTACTAACCCTGACATAAAATGTAAGTCGTGCTTATAAAGTAGCTACTGTTCTCCATTTTCAGAAATCACTTAGCAGTGAGCTATCAGTAAATCGGCTTTGAATGTTAAAAACAAAGTAAGAATTGTTGGTGCTTGCTGCAACGATTACATTTTTGATTGTAATTTTTCAATTTTAGTTGGTGTAATAGAATTCTAACCTTAACTAATTGGTATAATTCACAATGATTGAATGAATGAAAAATCACAATGAACTTTTTCACAAAAAAAAATTCACAATGATGGTTATTATTGAGAAAAAAATACTTTAATATTTTTAAAATGTACAGAAAATTTCAATATAATCTTTCATTATATATCTGTTCTGATAAGTTTGTAACTGAAATAAATAAATAAAATATAGATTTGCATGTGAATTAGAATAAAACTTACCATTGGGTCCATATTTTTCTTGGTTCCTTTTTATTTGGTCTGGACTAAGGCCTTTGTCTGGGTCTGTGCCAAAATATTTTAAGACTTCTTCCACGGATTTCGTGTGAGCGTCCTCCATGGTGGAATTACTATGTTGCCGTCAGTTCTAGAAGGTAAGAAGAGAACATAGGTNAAAATATAGATTTGCATGTGAATTAGAATAAAACTTACCATTGGGTCCATATTTTTCTTGGTTCCTTTTTATTTGGTCTGGACTAAGGCCTTTGTCTGGGTCTGTGCCAAAATATTTTAAGACTTCTTCCACGGATTTCGTGTGAGCGTCCTCCATGGTGGAATTACTATGTTGCCGTCAGTTCTAGAAGGTAAGAAGAGAACATAGGTTAGAAATGACGAGTCATCATTAAAAGTTGTTAACAATTTTAGGTTAGGTTATATTTTGAAATATATAATAACACGTAAGTTAAATCTATTTAACGCATAAAAATTAAGCTGTGAATAGAATTTAATATAAAATTGTTCACAAAACTATAAAAACGGAATCACTGATATTAAGTATTACTTTGGTATAAATCTGCTGGATTAATAGGTCACTGCTGTTAGAAACGTTAAAAATTTTGGGTGTGCCATATTTTATTTTATCTTGAATTATCTTTAGTAATTCAATTTTAATTTAGCAATAAAAGTGCACATTGAGAATAATAAGGGACTTCCTACTCCGTAGGCACAATCTGATTACTACACCACTCACCAAGAAGTTATTTAAATACATGAGAAGGACAGTTTTCAAATAATCGTTCACTTAATTAATAACGTCAAAAGTAATTGATTATTCAAATTAAAGCAAATTTTTGTACTAATCTAATACTTTTTCTCGTAAATATATATCATAAGCGACAAGAACACGTATCAAATGCAGCCGTCATTTTTTACAAACTGACGTGACGTAGCAGAAGTAATCATCACTAGCGCCACCTTTTGGGTATTTTTAGAATGTGACATGTCACATCACCTTCCTTTTAAATATGTTTTTTTTGATCAGTGAATGTAAAAAATATGAAATTTAGATGTATGTAAACAGTAACTAATTTTGTTATTATGAACTATAACTTTTCTCCAAAAAAGTTGTTGATTTAATTTACGACTGTGCATCAATGTGGAGCCATGCTATAGGTTGAACGTGTACCACGTGACTAAAAGCAGTGAAAAGCTATTTCGGTGCCAAAGGCGCCTACAAATTGCGGTATTTTTAAAAATCCGAAATTTACTTCGCGTTATGTAACACTTATACACTTATGAAATTCACAAACTTCCTTCAGGCAACTGTTAAGGCACTGAATGAACACTTCGCATTACACTCACGGTCGATTTGTTTTATATTGGCAATGAGGAACTTACTGAACTATTTTTCCGACAGCGTCGGGAAGGAAAGAAGAAATAAGAGTGGCGCGGGAGATGTTTTCCCGCCGCGCCCCGAGTATCGACTCCCGGGCCAAGAGCGACGATTTTAGAGCGGCGCGGGCGCGGTGGCGGGACACTAGGAGATTGCTTTAATTATTTTGGCAACAGTACCCGATGGCACAGTCGAGCCGTTTTCCAGGGTTGCATGTCGCGCACCGTCCGCCGTCCTATGATGATCTTTTTATAGCGGGTGCTACCCAGCTCGAGTCCCGGTACCAGCTGTCTCTTAACTTTTGTTTACTTTACCATCACGTTAATTTTATATCTTAGGTGATTTTAAAAGGCAGGTACATTTATTCGACACTTTTTATGTACGTCCCTTAAGTTTTAAAGTAAGTGTGTTTTGATTATGAACTTGATCGAACATGATTTGACCGTGACAAGAAACCACTGTCTGCGAATGTANCCCAGCTCGAGTCCCGGTACCAGCTGTCTCTTAACTTTTGTTTACTTTACCATCACGTTAATTTTATATCTTAGGTGATTTTAAAAGGCAGGTACATTTATTCGACACTTTTTATGTACGTCCCTTAAGTTTTAAAGTAAGTGTGTTTTGATTATGAACTTGATCGAACATGATTTGACCGTGACAAGAAACCACTGTCTGCGAATGTATAAGATCGAGGACATGAACTTGAGTTTTTTGTAGGGAACTTTTTTTTGTTTTGCCTGTATTATTATAACTCATCAAGTCGTATCAATTTTGTATTAAACATTGCATTCTAAGATTATGTAATCAATTGGGTATTCTAAATTCATTGAAGACAATCGATTATAGAAGATTATTAATATTAAGGTCAAGATGATAGTCCGTGCAGTGTTAATAGTTATGCGACCACAGTCTTTTCAAGTTAGTCAGGTCTTGTTTTCTTGTATTTCTCTCCACATAAGTCCTATCTTAACAGTACTAAAGAATTTATGGTGAAAAGGTGTTACGTAAGACCTCATGAGTGATCATCAACCTGCCTATACGACCGCGAAGTATTCACGCATTTTGGTTGAAAGTGCGGGATAGTTGTGCTATGCATTAATTCTTTAGCAATAGAGAATTCGTAAATCTCTGTCTATCAAATATGTTACAACAAACTATAATTACACTACAATAAATGTACATATTTAATATACCTAGTAATAAATTACAAATACATATTATGCTGGACGAGTTGTAATCACGATTTAAATGTTTTTTATGGATAGCGACGAAAGTTTAAAACAAGTAATTTTAAAATAACGAAAACAAGCAAATCACTTTGAAAAAAATGTGATCAATCCCCACCCAGTTAAATAAAACCAAGAAGTTTAAGGACGATTTAATTGTGTTTTAAAATAGTGCATGTAGATTTCATTGTGTGATCTAGGTTGACAGTTAAACGTCATTGAAGTGTTTTGATGCTGAGCTTGGCAGAGATTTTAATTTTGGTCGTATGACGCTGATCGATAGTGAGAAGGATTTTTCTAATAAAATAGGTACGGTCTTTCAATATTAAAAATACTGTAGTGATTTTCAACGTTACAAATTTCCTTCCTTAAAGGTATTCGTTTTATGAAATGAAGTTTTAAGGGTTATATACGACCTACGATGATTATGACAAAAAAAAAAAATTTGGTAAGGAGAGATTTTTAAAATGGCAATTTTTTTTTGTACCGAGAATGGACCCTTCAATTTACTAGTCTATATCTAGCTAGAAATCTACCGAATCTATCTAAAGCCAACCAATCTACACTATCAATTAATAAGATGGTTTTAGTTAATTTATGAATTGAATCTGAATATTTTATCAAGGTGCTAGTCCATAGGATTTTAATGTAGACTTTTTATTAAAAACATCCAACTAGCAAATACAACTCTCATTTTTAAATGAAAAACATAAAATTTTAAGACGTAAACACAAGATTCAGATTGATTTAGATAATAACTATTCTTCATGACCTTCATGCCTTTGCGATTCGTAAGACCTGAGCTTGTGATTGAAGACGAGAGATTTCAAACTATCGTAATAAATTTTTATTATTTATAGATAAGTAAGGATTGAAAATTAATTTACTTAAGAATATTTTTTTATAGGATTAGCTCGTGAATATTAAGAATTTATTGCATTATAACATATTGAATGATATATAAATACATTTAAATATCTATCAATCAAGTTTATCATTAAATATTTTAAACATTCATTTTATTTATTACAATTTATTGCAATCATACTTGTTTTAAAAACTCGAAACTTTCTTGAGCTGACGAATTGGAACCAAACATAAACAAATCTTTAAATTCCGTATCCAAAAGGCCAGGAATTGTCCTTATAGCTATTTCACTCTGAGACTACACCACGATAATCGTAATTCTAAGCAGCTTGAGATAAACAGAGGTAAGTCGAAATTACGTTTCAAAAAATTTGATTTGCGCCTGATTGCGATTTGATGAGTGAAATGAAGAAGAATGACAAAAAATGAGTACACGTTATGGTGCAGATTTCCAAATTAGTTTTATTTATAATAATTTAAAGAGTAGAGAGATATAACTGTTTAAAAAAACATGGTATTCTCCAAAATTTCAATATCCTTTTATAGTTTGTAAATTTTGAACAAAAAACGACTCTAGTAATTCTCATTTAAATTACTTTGAACAAATAATCTTGATATTTATGAACGTATCTGTATCGTACTCAATTCTTATAAAGTTACTTAAAAATTTAATTTTTTATTTTAGAGTGAGATAAGTAAATATAATTTTAAACTAAAATTATCGTAAAATCCTGAATAAGAATGGAGCATCAATAAATATCAATGGTAACGGCTTGATGCTAAGCCACGGATTTCACGTTAAGTCCAGAAATAATTAATTGCAAAACTTAATGTAGATCAAACAATATAATCTACATGAAGGAAAACGATGAAAATAATTTAAAAGACGCCGTAAAATGTTTGCCATCTAAAATAGAATAGGATCTGGCCCGTCTTTCATCGGACTCGTCGGAATGATTTGCACATGTTTATTCCTGATATAAACGTTTTAACTAGTATCTTCCCGTAATACTAATAAATACGTGAATATACAATATCGATATATTACGTACCTACTAGCGACCCGCTCTCGCTTCGCTTCGGAAACTGTAATTTATTATTGATTTCTCCACTATTTAATGGATGTTATTATACATATAAACCTTCCTCTTTAATCACTCTATCTATTAAAAAAAACCGCATCAAAATCCGTTGCGTATATTTAAAGATTTAAGCATATACAGGGATATAGGGACAGAGAAAGCGACTTTGTTTTATACTATGTAGTGATTACACATAGGTGAACCGGGTAATCATATTTCTGAGTTATGAAGTACGTCGAAGAAATAAAATTTCATTTAATTGGATTCGTTTCATTTAGTTAACTATGTTTTCTAAAATAGCAGATTCAAAATAGTTGCTTTTATTGTGTTTATTTTTTTAAGCTCGTTTGTCCGTAGGTAATGGAAGTGAGTGCAATAGCGCCAACCTTTTTATCCCTTATGAAGTACTTACATATAAACAAGGTAAATGGCATGCTATCAAATTGGATGTTCATCTGTCACGTCTTATAAAAATAATTTAAAATTAATCCGACGTTTTGCAGGGGTTCAAAATCATGTTCAAAGATTCCGTTACAAACATACATACGTCTGAAGCTAATAAAAGCGTATTAAAAAGTACATTCCTGGCGATCCCTTCTATATTGTATATTTTTATTTCACTAAAGAACCTATCATGCTTCATCAAAACATTTTTTGTACATGGTCCTTTAGAAGCGAGTGGGCATGTCCATGTTATTACCAAGTAATTATTGTTACGATGATATTGAGACTACGCCAGGTGATAAATTCGTATAACATGATTTTATGGCTCGTAAATTACTTAATATCAAAAGATCATTTCGTAAAGAAAAATGTTTTCGTTTTTTTTTTAAGTTCCATTTGTCAATTTTTATCTTTTGTAGTGTTTGCCAGATTTAAAATAGCTCTAAAATGCTTAATGTATGTGGTTTGAAATTAAATTGATAAGTATAGATTTTTTCGACCACTTTATATTGTACATACTCTTACGCTTACTCTGTACCTATGGTGTTAAATAAAGTGTTATATTATTATTATTACATACATTGATACAGTTATTATTGATTTTAGCCTATATTTCAATTAGACCATTGAAAACTTGATAAAGGGAAACCTTAATCACCATAAACTTTCACGAAATGGTATGTTATACACGTTACTGTTTGCTACATTGCTTTAGTAATTCAAATCAACATTATGTATATTTAGATTTACCTAATGCTTTACGTGACAAAAGTAAGGTTACAAACACAATGGCAAAGTTTAATTTTCCGTAATCCATAAAAAATATATCAAGAACGAGGTTCAATAAGCTATAGGCTCCGTCAATAAAGGCGACCGTTCGTTTTATGAACCGATTAAAAATCACTCTAGTTTGACTCGCGTACTATTTCCGTTATTTTACAGCCCATTAATTAATACATTACATATTTCAGATATTTGTGTAGTAAGCTTGTTATAATTAATTTTACTAGTCATATCGTAGTCGTTCGGATGCTCTAATTATAAATTCTGTTTTAGTTGCTTTAGCACTGAAATTAAATGATTGAATTCAAAACTTGGACTATTTAATAAATTTGAAGCATAATATTATAATTATATAATACATTGAATAATATTTGGTACCACTATTGTCAACGACAGTACAAATTGGTATCTTTTTGAGTTCTGGAAGTAAGCGCCGAAATGACCTTTGCTCTTTACCATACTTTTTGGATCGCATATATTTTTGTAATGTGCACATTAAAGAGAAATTTGCTGACACGCGTATTACACGCATTGAGCCCTCGACCTGAAAGTTCAAAGCTTATAGTTCTGGAGACCAAATAAACTAAAATTTTGACAACGTCAATTGTGTATGTTATAAGCGTGGTACGAATGGCTATAATATAAAAAATTTCATTTGCCAATTATTAATCGAATTCCTTTGTATAGTAGTTTTTTTTTATTGCCCTTTTAGGCAGACGAGCATACGGCCCACCTGATGGTGAGTGGTTACCGTCGCCCATGGACTTCAGCAATGCCAGGGGTAGAGCCAAGCCGCTGCCTACCGTGTAAATCCTATATGATATACCTTCGCGGAAATATATTAAGCGGAGGTAGTTATACAAGAAGACAGTTTAGAATGCAAAGTAGTTAAGTGAAAAAAAGAAGCTTTATGCCGAGTTTATTGAATAAACGACAAATGCCTTTTAGTTTAAATTAATAAACTAGGATTCAAATCTGAAAATCTATCTATGCAATTCTGCAGCTGACTGCATATTTTAGTGCTCGCGATTCCTGATATTTTTATGTTAATATTATCGTAATCAATAAGTGTATTTTTGCTTTTTGCACTGTACGTACGTGGATGTGTGAATTGTCAAGGTGCAGGGTGAATGGTCACGTATGGCGCGAAAAGTATTTGTTTTAATGGCAAATCCAAGAAACAGCAATATACTAAACAAAAGGTACAGATGTGTTTGAAAAATCCTTTATATAGGCATCCTCCGGCAACCATGTTGCTAGGGAGGGGACAGACAGACAATTGGGTTTGTGAGACGATAATGACACCTTTCAACTATAACTCTGCATTGCTCCTTCAATTTGCCTTCCTCAGAGGGAGGCCGGGGTTCGGCTGACACTACCGTTTCCACTCAATATGGTTAGTCATGCAAATGAACATTGTTTATTGTATGATGGGACAGTGGATATTCTTAATTCCTTTAAAAACGATTTGGTTTAGTGACTTTTACTCAATAATGTCATCATCGGTTCATCGTATTAACATACGATTGGGACTTCGATTTCATGTCTCAGGGGAACGGTGCTATTAATTTTGTACTGGCACCTAAACGCTCCGGTAACCACTGCGAAACCCATATCCCATTTTGTATAATATTTGCTTGTCTGATAATGTATGGCGATAAAAAGTTGGAATAATTATGCTCTCTCCAATAATAATTGATGATGATTTTTTAAGGTATGTTTATTTTTTTAATTTAAAATAGGATACAAAAAAAAAACGATTTGCCGAATTTTTGCTTATGATATAAAAAAAATCACATTCGATATTTTATTCGGAATTGTGTGACGCGCGTTCAACGAAAGATAAAGATCGCCTCGAAGGCTTTCTGATTTTCGTCACGAAATCGCGCAGCTCTACCACCGCATTCTGATCTATAAATAGTAACTGAAGATCTGTAATGTTTTCCAGAAATTTTATGTTTTAATGCTGTGATCATGAAGGCGGGGTATTCGCGGTTCTGCCGTTTGTTGTTATTGGCACGGCTTTAAAGACTAACTTCGATTAAGTCCTGCTGATTCATAAGCAGCTTGTGTGTTTTTCCTATCGGTAATTATGTCGATTTTATTTAGAATCGTTGTCTATTCTTGATTCGTGTTGTTATAGAGAAGCACTTAGACTGGCACTGTTGAATATACTTAACAATATCGCATACGTTTGACTGGTACGCTTTTAAAATTCCTAGATAATGTAACGAGCATACGCACGAATATATTTCGATAACGAATATAGTTCGCGCGCATACAAAGATCTTTGTAAGGCTATTCGTCATCTGCAAATAAACGGTCGAAGGTAATAATCGAAATAGAATTATTGTATGCGTGTACAAGTGTGTCGTAATAGTCAGTTTTGGCATAACTATACTGCGGCAGTTGGCGGGACATCCGAGGATCTAGATCGAAGATGTTGGACATGCTCAGGAAGGTCGGTATCAAAGCCAAACAAGTGATTTATAACAATATCGAAAATCGCCCTCGAGATTGCTTTGATAAAACAAATGTATTCGGTATTATTATTGAATATGGGCTCTATATTAGATATCAGCATTAATCTATTTTACTTTTGTATTCTTATACACGCTGTCGAGGAATCTATCTTCTATCTTATACTTTTAAACGAGCAATTCTTGTATATATATATAATCTGAATCTCCGAAACAGCTCCAACGATTTTCATAAAATTTAGTATACAGGGGATTTCGGGGGCGATAAATCGATCTAGCTACGATTTATTTCCAGAAAATGTTGTTTTATTCGTGTTTTCAATAATCAACTTTATCGATAATCAACTTTATGACTCTTCGCGACATCTATTGGCGAATAATAATACTATTTTTCTTAATTGAGGGCAACTAACCGTTTTAAAGATACAACAAGATGGCGTTAACAAAAAAAAAAGCAAAGCTCGGTCATCATCTAGTATATATAAAAATGAATTGCTGTTCGTTAGTCTCGCTAAAACTTGAGAACGGCTGGACCGATTTGGCTAATTTTGATCTTGAATTATTTGTGGAAGTCCAGAGAAGGTTTAAAAGGTAGATGATAAATATGAAAATGCTCGGAATTATATAAAAAGAAATAATTTTGTTTTTCCTTTGATGTATCCCCCGTCGGACGGATTTCTTTTGTTTGTTTTAAGTTTATTTTATACAAAAGCTCAGGTCTTTTATTTATCGATTGAGGCACTACGAAGTCTGCCAGCTAGTATGGGATAAATTTATCGCAAACTTTTTAGCTCGTCAATGATCTCAATTTTTAATTAAATTTAGAATTGAGATAGTAATCTCAACAAAAATTATAGCCTTAAATTATTTACTCATAATTTACACGGCACCGATCTAGACTTGAAATCTCTTTGATCTCGATTTTTAGCTTGAAGTATGCAGTGACGTCTGCCGGTAAATGATCAATTTAAATTCTGAAAAACTACAATATATAATATAATACGTCTGGTCTATATTGACGTCATAGTATATTAGGTGCTTTGTTAGAATATTCGTGGTTTTATAATCTGAAATGAGGAGTATTTTTACAGCTGGCAGTTACTGCATAAAGTAAACATTACTATCGCGATTCAAAGTATAAGCTAACCATTTGTATTATTAGAAAAGTAACGGTATTTTATTTAACGATCAGTTTTTCTCAGAACAACTCAATAATTCAACTGTCTATTAGATAGAATAAGTGGGAAAGTTTCAGATATATCAGATGTTGAATTTCATCCGAGACCATTTAATTTTATGGTCATGTAAATGTTGAATTATTAAACTGATACAATTCTTGTTTCCTTTATCAATATGTAATTTTGTGAGCCTCTATAAAATATTAGAAGAAAACATTATTGTGGAAAGGCGTATAACGTTCATAGCCTTGTTTCTCAAAGTTTAGTTTAAAAAGCTTTCTTTAAACTAAAACAGTTCATATACCTACATTAATTCAATACTAGATTTGTAGAACATCGATTGGTGCGAAATGCGCCATTACACACGCGAATACGAATTGAATTATATGAATTTTATTCGCGTCCTTTTGTTATAAATATAATAACTTCTCAATTTTCTTTGTTCAACTATTTAATCATCATTAAGAGATTAGTGTATTTTACTATTGACATGTTGATCAAAATAGATAAGTGCAAAGTAGGTCAACATAAAACACATTATTGTCAGGTTCTGTTATATTGTTTTTTTATGAGAATAGTTTTACTTGCTACTAAGAGATGATGTTGGCAAATGACGTACTAAAAATATATGGCGACTCGTTTCCTCTCGATTATAAGATTGAAATTTTGATCCTTGATGATGTATTGTATTAATTATAACTACATACAATAAAGTGCGCGTAATACGGGCAAATATTAATAGTAAGGTGTTGGTAGTCTTGGAAATTTACTTTTGTGATATTAGTCTTCAACTAAATAAATAATTTAATTTTAAATTTCCCACAGCTAGTCCATGGAATCCACGGAAATTGAAGAAGAAAATAAATTGATTCGTGTCGTTCTCAATATCAGTGCTATGATCAATTCAGTTTAGCTAATTATAAAGCTGTCTGTTAACACATTGTAATTTGATACATATGTTTAGATGGCGCTAGGTATGACGGTTTGCGTGATAAGACGTTATTTATCTTTTGAACATTTGTAATTCTGGATTTGTGCTTTCTGGAGTTAGACAAGAAAATCGTAAAACCGTGACATACATTAAGAGATATAAATATTTTCGTTACGTCACGGACTGAGGTGCTTCAATTTTAAAATGCAAATTTTAACGTGTGAGTTCTAATGAGACTGTCACTCGATTCATCGATTTCACTCCAGACAGCACTGGCTTCCATCACAACCTTATCACCGTCCGATATCTACATAGCAAGCTTTCAAAACAAATACACGAGTAGTACACTAAGGTCCGTTTTTAAAGTCCAAAAATCACATTCCCTTGCTTTATGGTAACACTGAACAGTCACTGCACTATTCACAATCCGCTGGCAACACCTTCGCGTAGCTTAAATGAACTTACCGTTTCACTTATAGCTTGGTCCCGGTAACTGGTTATTGAAAATACATAGATTGTATTTTTTTTAGGTATATAAGTATTATCGAGAGAGGTTAGCGCGCCCCATGAGGACAGCGTCGTGATTGTGGCGTTCCGGGCGCGGGAGCAGACACCCGCCTGTTTTATAAGTTCCGTAGTGGGCAGCGGGCCGGCTGCCAGCGATCGAATTCTCACTGGCATACAAATTTCAAAACCACGATCTGATAAATTAAACAAACGTGTTAACTCACAGCAGTAGAGCTTATAATCCCGTGTTTATGAATTCGCCGAATGCAAATAAACTTTATCAGTTCCGGGCTTACTGATAACGGTTTGATATTATCTGAATACCTATGCAATTAGTAAGATAGTTCGGTCTCGATCAACAATTAAGCACTGATTAAGGATTACGTTTTTATTTATATTATAATACAAAAAAACGTATCAATTGTTCTACGAGATGGCTACGACGTAGCAAATTATTATTATATTGTATTACTATTTTTATTAAACCAATCTAAAAAAGATTACAAGTAAAATTTACTGGTGGTAGGACCTCTTGTGAGTCCGCGCGGGTAGGTACCACCGCCCTGCCTATTTCTGCCGTGAAGCAGTAATGCGTTTCGGTTTGAAGGGTGGGGCAGCCGTTGTAACTATACTTGAGACCTTAAAACTTATATCTCAAGGTGGGTGGCGAATTTACGTCGTAGATGTCTATGGGCTCCAGTAACCACTCAACACCAGGTGGGCTGTGAGCTCGTCCTCCCATCTATCAATAAAAAAAAAAAATACTTGCGAAATATTCTAAATTTTTTAAGTTTTGCTTTGCCAACATTTTACAGTACTTGCTAACGATACTTGGTAAGTACAGGGGATTTTAGACTGATAATTTTATGACTAACATATGGTTTATTAATATGAAAAATTGTAAATCTCATTAATCGAGATAAAATATGCTTAACCGATGTTATAATTGTCATAAATAAATTGATTTTTTAAGAAAAGGTTCACATTTTGCTGTCCTACGTCGTAGCAGGATGGCTACGATGTTTATAAAAATATGGTTAAAACTCGAAAACATTCGAGAGCATTCTACTGCTTTATTTAATGTTTGTTAATTAATAATGAAGATAGATCTCATCCCGACTAAAGTTCATGAATACCCGTAAATCGTGCGGGTAGTAAGAAGTCAGCAAAAATAATGCAGGGCTGCTTTAACAATCCGTAAATATATTTCCGAGGCTTTAAAAAAATATTTATTTTGTTCAGAGTTAAACTTTTCAGCGCAAATATTTAACACTACTGTCTTTATACATGCTGAATTGCGTAGCTTCTGACGCAATGCCCTTAATAGTGTTCAGTGCTATTGTACTGACCTAATAGGTAATGTTACGGTTTCCGTATGCGTCTTGACATTGGTAAGTCAAAGTATGCGTTTGGCAATGTTAACAAAGAATCAAGCATTAGTTTGGCAAGTATCATTCCGGTCTGCTGTATGATCGCTGGCATGCAGTGTCCGAACACCAGACATATGCGTGCGCACTTCACGTCTGTCAAGATCACTATTAATCTTCGCCACCGGTTGAAAACTTCCAGTACAATGTATTGTATACGTATATTGTCGCTAGGTAACAGCAGATTGTCAAACTGTATTTATAATATTTTAAAAAATACTTACTCATTTTTACCGTGAAAAGTTTGAGAAACGTAATTTTTTTATGTACATGACGCGTACTTTAGAATGGTATTGGAAAAAAAGGTATCGAGGTAATTGATTGGACGAATTAAGGTTTCATTTGATTGAAAACTCAAACGAAACGATTTCAAAAATACAAAACTTCTAAAACATGCCGTACACTCTCGAATTAAAGTGTAATGTCCTTCAAATGCTTTTGTGAAAATTTCGAATGATTGCTTTTTTTTCTCACAATCTAATTGCGTTTCCATTAAGCCACATAACCGTATATTTTGGAATGTTTTCATGTTGAACTGTCGCCAAAACGTGATGCATTAACAATACTGTTATAAATCACTTGTAATGTTGTCGGTTACAATATAGCAATATTTTTGCCGTCTTAGTACGACTGTCAATATTTATAGGGTTTGTCACTGTGATAAAATGCTTTCGAACATATTGGACGAACGTCACTATTTAGTTACTCAACAACATGTCGTTTTCATTTTTTTTAAGTTATCTGCACAGTTTTTTGGGTATGTGTAGCATAAGTGACTTAGAGGTAATTATTAAGTTTTTAATTTTTAAATTATTTGCTGAAAATTGAGGAGATACAATTGATAGTTCGACAGAAATTGAATCACAGACCGAATGATACTATGTATTTTTAGTTTCTGCTCATCATATATCTGATATTCAAATATTCTTTAATGTATATTTTTTATTGCTTGCATGGGTGAACGATCCCATGGCCCACCTGTTGTTAAGGGGTTACCGGAGATCATAGACACCAACAACGTAAATACCTTCACACGCCATAAAATATGAGTTCTAACGTCTCAATTTTTATAGTACAACATCTGACCCACCCTACAAACCAAAAAGCATTACTGCTTTACGCCAGAAATAGGCGGTGCGGCGGTACCTACCCCTGCGGGCTCGCAATACATCCTGCCACTAGTAATTAAGTAATTAAAAATATTGCGGCTTTGATTTTTATTACACGACGTTGTTCCTTAATCGTGGAAGTACGTATTTCATTAGAAAAGTGCTACCTGCTTGCGGGATTCGAACACCGGTATAGTTGCTTGATACGATTGGCTACGTCTTATCCCTTAGGCCAAGAAGTCTTTTTATTACAAATTGTTATTACAGTCTATTGGTTTTTTGTTATCGCGAGGGGCTATCAGGCTTAAACTGTATTCTCTTAGAACGAAAAAAAGCTCGATATATTAATAGAGTTCTAGTGATCGTGGCGCGCTCGATAACTCCCCGGTAATCGCATTTTCTGCAACAATAAGTGCGTTAGATACAGCTGTAAATAATGTTTAGCTTTTATCGGTATACAAGGGTCGGCAGGTGATTCCTGGACGTGAGCCAACTAGCCCACGCACATCGTTCGCCTACTAAACGTTACCTCTTTATACAATTTTGAAGCGTATCGTATTTCTTTTGAGTACAAATTTCCGTGAACCGCTCTGTTCAAATCTTGAAATTGATGTCCAAATCTCTGGTGGCATCTGCCTTGAGGTATATGTATTTTTATTTTATCGCGTTTATCGCAGGGCCATCGAGAGATGTTCTGAATGATAAATCATCGCGATATTTTTATGTTTAGTTTCATGATAGGTATTTTTATCTATCTTTGTTAATTTTGGAGATGCAATTAATAAAAAAAACATACCGGTGTGGTTACCGGAGCTCATATCTGAAGTCTAAAAATGCGCTCATCCTAAGACATGCGTGTTATGGTATAAAACGTATATAAAATTATTACTGGCTAAGTTATAATTACTAGTGGTAAGACCTCTTGTGAGTCCGGACGGGTAGGTACCACCACCTTGCCTATTTCTGCCCTGAAGCAGTAATGCGTTTCGGTCTGAAGGGTGGGGCAGCCGTTGTAACTATACTGAAGATCTTAGAACTTATATCTCAAGGTGGGTGGCGTATTTAAGTTGTAGATGTCTATGGGCTCCAGTAAACACTTAACATCAGGTGGGCTGTGAGCTCGTTCACCCATCTAAGCAATAAAAAAATATATATACAGTATAGGATGGTGAATTGGCCCACCTATGTAGATCAATGAAAAGGTCATTTAAACAACATTGGATATTTTAAATCTGTTTTACTGTTTAGAAATACAAAAGTATAAAAAACAATGTTATTGATGTTTCGTATTAGAAGGCCGCTTAATTAGAAAAAAAAAACTGCTAATAACCGAGTTCTTCTCGAATTCGGTGTCGTTTTAACCCATGGCGCGACACGCGTCGCTGAGCGTACGACAGTGACACTAAAGGTTTCAATTTGATACTTTTGTTTTGTAGAATGTCACGCACTTGGAGATTGTTATAGCTTTTTAGTCCGTATAATTATTAATCGTATTTTTTTAATCATTAACACAAACTTTAATGACTACTCCATTGTTTATTCTAGGTGCACGGTTTCAGTTTGTTGGGTTTTTTTTATTTTTTATTTTTTACTGCTTAGATGGGTGGAAGAGCTCACAGCCCACCTGATGTTAAGTGATTACTGGAGCCCATAGACATCTACAACGTAAATGCGCCACCCACCTTGAGATATAAGTTCTAAGGTCTCAGTATAGTTACAACGGCTGCCCCGCCCTTCAAACCGATACGCATTACTGCTTCACGGCAGAAATAGGCAGGGTGGTGGTACCCAACCGCGCGGACTCACAAGATGTCCTACCACCAGTAATTATGCAAAGTACAATTTTGCGGGTTTCATTTTTATTACACGATGTTATTCCTTCACCGTGGAAGTCAATCGTGAACATTTGGGTATGATCACTACCCAATAATCAGTGTTTAGCAACTAGTTGTTAGTTGAGTAAGTGACGGTTTATTTACAACAAGCAGTGAACGATACCTGTTGATGCCTAGTCATAAGTTTGGATCTGAGATTCACGGAGAAGGAACTCAGTCTAAGGTCGGTTTGCCGCGACCCTGAATATATCTAGATTTGTAGCATATATTTTTGATGTAGCAACGGAACATTAACTTCGTTTGAAATAAATAAGCTCGAAACAAACGTACCTACGTCAAAAAAATTTACGACGGCATCAATATGATTTTATATTCATATTTTTGTACGGTTTTCATGTGTGATTTTTTTATTTGTTTTCGACAAATCCCGTTACGCTTAAAGGCAATCGACGTAATCTGAGAAATTATGAGTCAACTATACGTCACGGAAACAAAGCTACCGACAAAAAAAATGGTATAAATCTTTACTTTCTAGTCTATCGTCTTTTTATTTTTGGTTCATTGCACAAAAATAAAAATACTAGTAATAAGAAAAATTGTGCAAAGGCACAACTCAGCTATGAGTTTTCAGACAGCAAACCACAAATGCTTAGATCATCGAAATCGTCCAACCGCTTAGAAGTTGAATGACAATGCAAATAAAAAATAATTATTATATATTAGTGTAATCTGCTCTGCTATGACTATTAATAATTGTATGAAAAATGTCGATTTCTCGAATCTACAACAAAGAGGTTCTCTGGATTACCAACAACAACGATTAAGATGTAAGTGTATCAAGTTACATCTAATATTAAGATGTAACTGTATCAAGTCACATCTTAATCGCACGAGTAGTTTAGGAAGGCCTAAATGATTGTATGCATATAGGTATGCCTGCATATAACCTATGCAATAGGTTGGGGAAAAGTCTTTTCGCATTATAGTATGTATGAACTTGTAATAAAATCCCTTTGGCTATACTATTTGTATCTGACTGGTTTTGGTATCATTAAAAATTTAAATTTTAAAGAAGTTAATTCCAAATTCAAATGAGGAAAATGTGTGATTTTTATTTATTTTACGTGCTGTCAAGATGAGTGAATCTAATGAAGAAATTCGATACATTTTAAAATTTTACTACCAAAAAGGTAAAAATACAACGCAAGTCGCGAAAAAAATTTGCGATATTTATGGACCTAGTGCAGTGTCTGTGAGGGTAGCACAAATTTGGTTTAAGCGTTTTTAATCTGGAAATTTTGATGTTAAAGATGCACGTCGCTCTGGTCGCCCTATTACGGATAAAATGGATGTCATTTTTGAAAAAGTGGAGCAAGATCGGCATATCAGTAGTTACGACGTAGCTAAAGAGCTGGGAATTGACCACAAAACAGTTTTGGCGCATTTGAAAAAAACTGGGTACACAAAAAAGCTCGATATTTGGGCACCTCACGAGCTCACTGAAAGAATCCTAATGAACCGTGTACTCATTTGTGATTCTTTATTATGACGTAATGAAACCGAATCATTTTTGAAGAAGCTGATAACTGGGGATGAGAAGTGGATCACGTACGACAACAACGTGTGAAAAAAGTCGTGGTCAAAGGCCGGTCAGGCTTCACAGACTGCGGCGAATCCCAGGTTAACTCGCAAGAAGGTTATGCTGTATGTGTGATGAGATTGGAAGGGCACTATTCATTATGAGCTGTTACCACCAGGCAGGACCATCGATTCTGAACTTTACTGCGAACAACTGATGAAATTAAAACAAGAAGTTGACAGAAAGCAGCCGGAATTAATCAACAGAAGGGTGTGGTTTTTCATCATGATAACACTAGACCTCACACATCATTAGCCAGTCAGAAAAAATTAAGGGAGCTTGGTTGGGAGGTGTTAATGCATCCGCTGTATAGTCTTGACCTTGCACCTTGAGAGTTCCACTTGTTTTGGTCTTTTCAGAATTCTTTAGGCAGTTTGAGGTTAACATCACGAGTGGACTGCCAAAACCAATTGTCGCGGTGTTTTGATCAGAAGCCCCAAAATTTCTATAGCAATGGGATCATGTCCCTACCTACAAGATGGCAAAAAGTTATCGAACAAAATGGTACCAATATACTTTAGTTAATTGTAAATAAACTATATTGAAAAATGTTGTGAATTTTCTTAAAAAAGGCGAAGAAACTTTTTCGCCAACCTATTATATACATATCCTTCAAATCCTCCTTCAAAAGGAGTTTCAACAATCACTTTCTGTCTCAATAATCAATTTCTTTCTTTTGTATAGCTATCTCATATATAAATAAATATCTATGTATGTCTGTATGTATAAATATATAACATAAATGGATACAAGTTTATACATACAAGTAAATACATACTAAGTTTAGACAGCTTAATTTTTTTTTTAATTGTTTCTTTGATTCGTTCTGATTTTGAATCTGTTGTATGCCAATGCAACAAGATCTGCAAAATAATATTATGTGTGTACGTAATCCACATTAAGGTTGTCGGTATTTATTGTGTTCTCATGTGTTTTTTTTTTTGGGGCATGTAATTAGCGAAATATATTAAAGTACTTTGAAAGCTCTCGACATCTGTATGCATTTTCTCGGGTCAAGAGCCGAATTATGTGTTCTAAATAGTTTGTTTTATTTGTTTTTAATTGTGAAAACAAGTTGGACGTTGTCGTGTTTTCGTTACGAAATAAAATTAGTTGGCTTGGGTTGGTTTTACATTAAATTAAATGTTAATATATTGACGTCAGTCAGTTTGAATAGTGTTTGATGATGCGTAAATGTACTACTCGCGGCAGGGTCGTGATTTAAGTATTATATGTACCTACTAGTGGTCCCGCAGTAGTCGAAATTCGACTATAATTAATTGAAATTATAAGTTTCAACATTATTATGGTCCGATTGTTACAGATTTCGCCAAGACTACACTAATACACTAACTAAACTACACAAGACAAATACTCGTAATATTAAAGATAAACAATACTAACCTATTCTCAATTTGACTACAGACTTTAAGCAATAAGAAAAGTTTGACAATAAACAAAGAGTATACTTAGTCTGGCCATAAATACTGTTACAATTAAAAATAAACAAAATATCTATTGCAAATAACATTTATTACTTTTACAGTGTGTTAGTTTAATACATAAATATAAAACAATTTAAAGTATAAAAAGCTTATTCGAAGTGGTCTGCATTGGCTGCAATACAGTCCTTTAAACGTTATGCCAGTTATCAATAGAAGCACTCACTCTTTCCATGGGAAAAAATTTCACTACCAATCGTACGGATCGTTTTAGGGACTCCAAATTATCATGGCGTTTAGAGCAAGCCGTACTCTCTAAAACTGACCATAAATCATAATCCAGCGGATTAAGATCGGGACTAGACGACGGCCAGTCTTCAGCTCTGATGAAGTCCGAAACGTTCGTTTCCAACCAAGACTGCGTAGACCGAGCTTTATGACCTGGCGCCGAGTCTTGCTGGAAGGACCATTCTNTTATCATGGCGTTTAGAGCAAGCCGTACTCTCTAAAACTGACCATAAATCATAATCCAGCGGATTAAGATCGGGACTAGACGACGGCCAGTCTTCAGCTCTGATGAAGTCCGAAACGTTCGTTTCCAACCAAGACTGCGTAGACCGAGCTTTATGACCTGGCGCCGAGTCTTGCTGGAAGGACCATTCTTGATTATTGAACGTGGTGTTGTTAAGGGGCTTCACTACCTTCTCAAGAATGGTATCTTGATACACTTGTGCCGATGTTTTGATACCTTTTTCACAAAAGTATGGCTCAGTCACTCCTTCACAGCTAATGCCACACCAAACCATCACTGAAGTCGGATAGTGCCCACGTTGCACTCTGTCGACTAATTGGGAAGCTTTCTTAGAGCTTTGAGCATAAATAAGGTCATTTTGTTTGTCAAAATGTTGCTCAATTGTAAATTTTTTCTCATCCGTAAACAAAAATTTTCTATGACCTCCCTTTGCGTACCGCTTCAGTAGTTGTTTCGATGTTACCACCCTATTCTCTTTTAAATTGTCAGTTAAGAAATGACCAGTACGTCTCTTATAGGCTGCAAGTCCTAAGTCATCTTTTAAAATACGCGCCATGGTTCTAGGTGCTATCTTCATCTCCCGAGATAAAATCTTTTGCTTTCGGACAGGATTTCTACGAATTCTTTCCCTTACTGCTTTGACCACCTTTTTTGTACGAACACTACGTGGACGGCCAAATCTTTTTCTGTCACAAACAGAGGCTATTTATAGCCCGGTACACAAACATTTTACTAATACCAAGCGTATGGAGAGTTTTAAAAATTGCATTTGGCTCCATAACTACTTTGTGTAATGCAATCACAGCGATTCGGTTCTCTTTATCACTCCACTCCATTTTAATTTCGCAAAATGTTGTACAATGTATTGAGCCACAATGAGAAAACTCAATGAGCAATCATAGAAAAATGATAGATTCCAAATTCAAATGTAATATTTTGTTTATTTTTAATTGTAACAGTATTTATGGCCAGACTAAGTATATACAATTGTGTGTGTGTCAAATACATGGTAGTGTGTGTAATGTTTTCTTTATTGATTTAATGTGTCTTTTATGCATTATTAAAAAAAAAAATTAGCATTGTGCACTTCTTCTCTATATTCTCTATAAGTGTAGAAAATTTCATACTCCTCCGTCCGCGCAATTTTCGTAAAAAGGGATACAAAGTAAAAACTTTAAACGTGAAACAAAAGTTTCACGTATTAATATAAAGATTAATATTATTAAATATTTGGTCTGCGATTTAGGCAGTCGTTACTGCATTTTTTAACAGAATCAACATTTAAGAAAGGGTAAATACGATTGACAGTTAAGTTTGTTTCGTCTTGTCAAAAATTAAGAGGGCAAATCAAACAGCAGTAAATTTTACGAGATGTAGACCGACGCCCACAGATCGAGCGCGTATGACCGTTCTTATAATATCGACCGCAACCTAAGAGACGCGTAAAACAATGATTAATTTGAAAAAAACAAAAAAAATGTTGGCAAGTGTCCATGCAGAAATTCTCGTGACGGGTCGCAGTAAGATTTGTTGGAAATAAAATGACCTGATGTGTGATTTTGTTGCGTGTTGACACTGTCACTACGGGCCTGGTCCTTGCAGAATTAGTGTGGCTCCATATCTCTGCTCTTCCATTTCTATCGAATATGCATAATGGCTTCCAGTTTAAAGGATGATTAAGTGAGAATATGCGAGTAAGCTGTTTTGTTGTTTTTATTTATTTATATTTTATTGCTTAGATAGGTGGACGAGCTCACAGCCCATCAGGTGTTAAGTGGTTACTGGAGCCCATAGACATCTACAACGTAAATGCACCACCCACCTTGAGATATACGTTCTAAGCGCTCAGGTATACTCGCCTGCGGGATTCGAACACCGTTGGTTGCATCGCTAGTTACGAATGCACCGGGCGTTTTATCCTTTAGACCACGACGATTTTTGTTGTTGGGTGATCTAATAGTGATGTGATTGATTTTGAGAAATATAATATAATATTATACTCTTCTTTCGTAATAAACGAGCTACCCGTATCACGAAAGAAGAGTAAGCTATGCCGATGCTATGTATATGTCGGCGTAACGTCACTATTTACAACTAAAAAGAATAAAATTTAACTGTTTCCTTAATGTTACGCATGTCAATAGCTGTTTGAGACGGTATTTAATAGAATTTATAACTAAGCTACACCCACTTTCTACTATAATTACGAGTGACTATTGTCACACAAAACATTCCGACTCGAGCAGCCGACTGGGAAGGAGCTCTCTGTTTTTATCGTTGTACATTCGAAATACAATAAACGGAATTCATTGGAAAAGTGAGTCTTGATTACTATCACTATGGAAGGTAATGATAATGATGAAGAGAATGGCGTCAGCGATCCTGACGTCATCATTTTAAAAACACAATGGAACCAGCCTGAATCCGTCATATCTGTAATCATTCTTATATGCATATATCCGTCAAAATGAAATTAAATAAGTTATATAGCTGTAATGTTGGTTCCTGGCAGGCATGCTTTTTTAGAATCCTAATACTTTTTAAACATCGTCAATATTGAAATCGATAACTTGGCACATGTTTAAATTTTGAAAATATCGTCGGTACAAGGTTTAAGAGTATAAAATCGTCTCGAGAAGGTTGGTTTTTGGGAGATTGTAACTTAATAAAATTATAATATTGTAAAGGTACAAAAGGAAACAATTAAAAATGTGTGCAGTTCACACGTGGTAGAATTAAGGCTTCAGTTGGTATCATAATGCACTGATGACATTTTCTCGTAGGCTAGGCTATGATAAATGTATATGTTTGTCTCTTTTTAGTGCCACTTTGCGAGTATCATTTCCATTTAGTGGTACAGTGCAGTAAATAAATTGGAGAAGTTTTAACTTAAAAAAATACGATTTAAAAGCTTAATTTAATGGCTGATATTTCTATGGAGATCACATTAATAAAGTAATAAATGCTCCACATTTAATTACCACAAGCTAGGAATTTACCCTCTGTAATGGAAGCTGGAAATAGAAACAGGATTAGAAAATTTATAGGCATACCTCAAAAATCGAACCCCGTGGAATATTAGACACCACCGACAGGGCTAATGTTGAAAAACGCGGGAAACCTTTGAATTTGGCGGGCGCGGTTTTTGTTTGAATTTGTTGAAAAATATTTTTTTTTAATCTATTAAGTGATCAGAATAGTTAAAACTTGTATATATTTGTAATTTTTATTATTATTTAAATTTTTTTGTATTTTATTCTTTTTTTCTTCGAGTTGGGGTAAGTTTTTTATATTTATATGAACGAGCCTCCGGANTCACGTAGAAGTAGCGAATGGTAATTAAATCTAAGCCAAAAATAAAACAGGGCCAAAATCGTTTGACAGTGCATGTAAATTCGATCCGCGTGCGTCAACGTTCCATTAAATCCGGAAGAAAAATTAAAATTCAGCTTTCCAACTAATTTAATTTTAGCCAAAAGATTAATATTAATTGAAATAGTGCCAACGTGAAAAACTAACTGATTAAGTAACGGTTCCGTGGAATCATTCCGTAGACAAAAAAGTGAGTGACAGATTTTGAAAACAATTGAAACACAAGAACATTGGATAGCAACATAATTCTGCAGTTTTATTTTCAACACAAGTATATTTACACATTAATTACGTTGTCCGTTATATGCTGTGCTACGGTATTTATGTCAACTTTAATTTTGATGTTGATGATGACATTTGCTTACGCAAAAAATGTGTTGTTATAAGTTTTTTGATGCTGACGTGAATAAAAGCTGCCTCGAAATTTTCACGTTTGACATCCAATATTACGAATATATAATACAATTTCAAATATCTGTGAAAGTCAATTCGATGTCTATGGGCCCCACATAGTTAAGTGAGCTTGTCGGCTCCTCTAAAGTTCTAAACCATTAAAAGCGGCATTGTCATTTGGTCAGAAGGCACCGGCTTCGCTATGCACTCGGCACCGCGGAAGTACATGAGCAACAGTGACAATTCACCATCAAAGGGACTGTACGCACGTCTGCAAGCAGTGCTAACAAAAAATCTAAAAAAAATTGAAAAAAGTAGTTCCGTATTACTGCTATGAAAGATTTACACATTCTACTTTAAAGGGTAGGACCATTGTTATTTCAATAGAATTGAGACTTCAAACATCATGTCTACAAGTGCACAGCTAACAATGATTATGGACAACGGCATCTTTTTAACACAAGCTGGGCTTTGAGCACACCTATACTAAAGAAATTTGTATTAAGCAATAGAATCTATACACATTCATATGTAATATGAAAAGTGAATTTCAAATCTTTGAGATTAGTTTCTGTCCGTTGTAATACGTAGCTTACGTGATTTCTGCGTCAGCTCTACGTCATTGTGAAATATTAAGTGCCAACCCAGTATCAGCTCTGCTTTTATTGAACTAAAGTAAATAAGAAAGTAACTAAAACATTAACTCGTGATTAAAAACCAAAAATAAGAGTATATCTTGCTATGAAGATCGTAATTAATTATAATAATGGTAAAATTTGGGAACGATAATTTAACTTCAGTGCAAAAATTCAAAACACGTATTAAGTGGTAATTATTTGATTAATTTTGTCAAAACTTCTGTGAACTTTTAAAGAAGTCTGGACCATTGTGTAAATTCTACTATAATCACAACACCCGGATGCGGATAATCGCAATTAATAGTAAAGTACCTATCTAAAATTTGTTACCGTAAAAAAGTAAACCCCGCAATTTGTTTAAAATTGTGTATTTACCAGAGGTAGGGAATATCGTAAGCTCGGATAGTGAGGCACTACCATCTTGCTTATTTCTACTGTAAAACTATCAGACGTTCCGTTTTCAGTGAAAAAACATGAAAATATTACGCAATTGAGTATACGACCTCATGACCCATGGTAGGGTGGCGTTCAAGCTATGCCCTCTGTGAGTGACGATAGGCACTTAGCACTACACAGGCTTAAAGCCTGTCTACTTATTCAAAGCAAAAATTTGTGAAAAGAAGAATTCAAATACGTCTTACATATTCTCAATATAATCCGAGTAATACGTTGAGAGAGCGGGCATAAATCTGTGGATGTGCAGTTTGGTATAAGACTAAAATATCTAAATATTATGCAGATATTACATTATGTACGATCACCTTGAGTGCAAAATTAGATAGTTGTATATCTGAGCAAGTGCTACTCATTGGTGTGAAATATTTTTAGTGCGTATGTTACGGCTAATGTTCGTATTCGCTGATACCCTGATAAACAACGTTGGCCGTCTGAAGCTAGATTAGTAATGGTTTTCATTTCCAACAAACTTTCCAAAATTTACAATTGTAATCAATCTTATAAGAATTAGTGCGAACATTCACTCATTTTAATTTGCTGCATCCTGCAGTTAGTTTTGTAAAGTCTATGGTCTTATAAGTGAGTATTGTATTCATTGGCACAAGGACGCAAGGCTTAAAATCTGAGGTAGGTATCAATTATTTTAATAGCTTACCTAAAAAGTGCTCACAAATGATTACTACTTTGCAGGTATCACATTGTGTAATGAAATCTATGTGCATAATTATGTTACCACCATTGCACCTCTTTGTGTCAAGAAGTGTCAAGAAATGAATGTCAAGAAATGAATGCCGCTACTGACACTTTGTGTCAGTAGCGGCATTCATTTTGCGATTGTGTAGCCACTGAAAACAAAGTGTACCATGTCGGTCATCAATCTAAACACGATCGCCCAAAAACAAACTACTTATATTATTGAGGTATCACTCTTATGTTTCCAAGTAGGCAGCAATACTCAGGTTCTGGTGTTTTTGATAATTTCTGTATAACAATTAGCTTGTGATCTTGACTATCCATTTATGTTAATAAAATTAACTTTCCAATTAGCTTTTTTGTTAGAAATGTAAGCCAGAATAAGCCCCAGAGACTATTAGTGTTATCAAAGAAAACAGTATTCGCGATATCTGTTCCCTTGATCGTATAAGAGGATTAAATCAATAACTTACGTTTTTGATATCTAATCCATCTTTTTGGAACAACCATCACTCATTCAGAATATGGGACGAAGCAGACGGTGCGTCTGGAAGGAAACTACGCAGCTCGATCAAAGTTATAAAACATCCTCTTAAATATCGCCTGTTTGTTGTTTTTATTTCCAGTGTTTTTGTTTCTTAAGTCTTTATAAGCTACCCGACTTGTTTCAGAATTTATAGATTGCATTTCATTTATTCAACGGTTGCTTCTGTCTACTTTATATAAATCATACGCTGTTTGTCGGTAAGCGCAACTGTCGAAAATAGATGAATCGGTTTGAAGTTAATTTTACATGTTTTTCTTAGGCCAAGTAAGGTTTTTTACAAATCCTCCTCCTCCTTGCGTCGTATTCCTCATTGCTGAGGGTCCTGATCACCCTTTTGTATCACCTTTGCATGCACGATTTTTTTTTTTTTTTATTGCCTTTGTAGGCAGACGAGCATACGGCCCACCTGATGGTGAGTGGTTACCGTCGCCCATGGACTTCAGCAATGTCAGGGGCAGAGCCAAGCCGCTGCCTACCGCTAAATACTCTCCACAAGCCTCGTTTGAAGAAGGACATGTCATAGCGCTCGGGAAACACCGTGGAGGGGAGCTCATTCCATAGCCGGATGGTACGTGGCAAAAAAGATCTCTGGAAACGCACTGTGGATGACCGCAGTGGCTCTAGGTAGTATTGATGCACTCTACTCCGGTGGCGGGCGGTGCGATGGTAAAAACGAGATGCCGGTATCATCTCGAACAATTCCTCAGAGCACTCCCCATGGAACATACGGTACAAAATACAGAGGGAACCGAAGTCCCTCCGCAGACCTAGAGGTTCCAAACGATCCGTGAGAATGGGATTATCGACAATCCGAACGGCCCTCCTCTGTATGGAGTCAAATGGAAGAAGCTGGTATTTGGGAGCCCCGGCCCAGAGGTGGGAGCAGTACTCCACGCGAGGCCGGACTTGTGCTTTATAAAGCAAAAGTCTTTGTCCAGGCGTGAAGTACCGCTTCGCTCTGTTGAGGACTCCCAGCATTTTGGACGCCAACTTGGCTTTGCCTTCCAAATGACTCCGAAACTGGACATCGCTCGAAATATCGACCCCAAGTATCCCCATCTATTCTTGTCTCTGGCGGTGTGGAGGGCGTTGTGAAACGTGGAATCAAGGGCGGTGCGAATCTGGTCAGACCAACGTATTGGACTACGCTCCCGAGGTCTTTTCCTCTCTACCTTTATCAGTCACGAAGAGCCTCTCGAGATTGCTACCATCCTTCCGTGCAATGTGACCGAAGTATTCAAGGAGTATTTACAAATACAAATCACAAATTGATTATAGATAAATTCATTGATACTGGGCAAGATAAGAATTACCTATTCTTATCCTGCCCAAATATCTAACTATTCGATATCGCTTTGACGACAGTTCTTAATTTTGTCTCCGTAAATAAAATCTGTGTGCTTCACCCGCGGTAGAAGTGACACCTTCAGAAGCATTCGACCTCATTCTCTTGCAAACAAAATCTCTTAATTTCATAGAGTTTCAAATCATAGCCGCGCTTACTTTAGAATTTTTTACTTCAAAAACGAACGTTCCATGTTACAGGTACCGGAATTACACATACCACACAGCCCCAGGTATTTTTTGATAGATATTCATATGATTAAAATTGGAATGGCGAATTGACGATTTTGGAATTTACACGAGCGGGCTCGCAATGTACCCGCCTTAAGCCGTACTGCCTACTTATTATGGATATAATTTACACTACCTACCAGTAACTTAATATAATAATTTCATGCTTACAAAAGATTTGCACGATGTAGAAATAACATCATATAAGAATATGAAACCCGTACTGGTGCATATTGTGAGTACACACGGGGCTCTACCATGGTTCGGCTTATTTCTTTCTTGTTGTTCCTGAGATTGAGGAACTCGCAACGTACATATGAGTCGACTATTATCAAAGCCGGCAATCTGACTTTTGGACAATGATTGGTAAATCAGAAAAACGAATTATTGACTTTGTATTCCATTGGCAGTCACAAAACTCTTCGGAACGACATCTTAGATAAATACAGGTTAACTATTAACCTTTATTTAGTGCAGGTTTTGAACCGTATTCTTTGAAGGAGACGATTATATTCAAATAAATCTGTATTGACATATCAATAAATTTTTTTTGTCCAAATGCACAGATTGCCACCTTTGATAATAGACGACTCATATATCTGTTAGTAAAAAATACATGAATATATAGTCCGGGACAAGTCACGCACGATCTTCTGGTCCCGAACTATGATTCCCTGATGATGAACCAGAGATTGATATACCTATGTACATAATTATATACGTTTTAATAAATATATTTATAAATATTTAATACCTAGAAAAAGAGCAGACAAAGTAGTTCATAATGCGAATGTTTGTCTGATGTAGCAACCCTTGGCCCAGCAGTCAGGGGCGCCTCTACGGCACCATTTGCGTCATTATTTTCAAAGGGTGAGTTTGCATTTTTTAATTGACTAAATCATCCAACATGATAGAAAGGAAAAGCACGATTTTGAACAAGATGGTTTCATAAAACTGAATCGCTATAAAAACTTTTAACCGTATAAAACAACTAAATTACAAGATTGAGAATCGTTTAAAAATCTAGCTATTTGCCCGTACAGTTTTTCACGCGACCGTAATATATATAAATATCTCAACGGGCTGGCATCCGCCGCCAAGGTCCCAGGTGACCGCCACTCGTTTATAAATACATCGACCACGCTCAATGGGCGATTTATAGCCTTCATTACAGCATTAAGCGCTAGTAAATTGCTTATGGCTTGTGGGTAATTAATAGCGTTCGTTTTATATGATGTTTAGGGCTTGAAAGAGTGCACAAAAGGACCGTCCTGCTGATTTTGACGCCGCGCTTTGTCATCGATACGTCCCGTGTACTCGTTGTTCATTTCGTATTTAAGAACAAGATTATAAGGCATTTTACTAAACAACTTTGTTGCTAATGTGACTTAAAAAAAAAAAAAAAACCGGATCATTAAGGACTAAAAGAGGTTTTTTTCTATGAAGATAAACTAGTAGTCCAGTAATGCCAGAGAAACAGGTAGACCGCTGCGAACCGTAAAGAGCAAATTAATTAGCCCTCAGAAACAGCCGACTGTGTTTCTCGCCGGATCTTCACAGTAAGTAGGTCGCGTTTCCGATCCGGTGATAGATTCAGCGAAGCACTGCTCTTGCTAGGGCTAGTGTTAGCAAATTCGTTAGGTTAGAGCCTCGTGAGCTCACCTGCTGGCCCAATGAATCTAACTATAGTATAACTCCTCGAGGCTACTAGAATAGGTACAGAAAAAAAACACCGTAAAGTAAATACTTTTCTTAAACTTTATTTGAAGAGGGACGTGTGAGTGACATGTGAGTTCTTGATTTAAGAAAGGAGAGTCGTTATTCAACCTTATCTCTAAAGAGGGGTAGTAAAATTTGCGAAGTAATTTCTTCTACGGGCTTTGGCGACCTAATAAGATCAAGTGTGTTGTAAGATTGCACGGACATACATGCTTAGATATTTTAATAATCGAAACAGAGAAATTTGATCCAATTTTAAATCTAAATTGTCTAAATATTGCAATCTATACTTACTTCGGTTGTACGGCGTTTTTAGCGATGATTTTTGTTGAAATATGATAGAATACCTTAGTAGATAGACGAGTATATATATGACCTAGCTGATGGGAAGTGATAGTCGGTACTCTCAGATATCAGCATCGATAGCGGCATAGCCAAGCCATCGCTTCCCACTGAGAACTCTTTTCAAGCTTTGTTTGGAGGTTATATCATAGTGCTTATGGAACATCGTGGAGAAGAGTTCATCCCAGAGCCAGGATGCAAAAGATATCTCAATAGCAACGAGCTGTGGATGAGCGCAGTGTTTACACGTATTATACTCGTGCTTCGGTCGCAGATGAGGCAATGTCAAATGGAGATAATGGGTTAATTTCAAACGCAGAAAAAAGCCAAATCGCAACCCACAAAATCTGTGAATTATATAGACAATCCGAACGGCCCTTTTCGAGATCGAGGAAAGTGATATTTGGAAACTCCGGCCGAGATACGGGAACGAAGGTACTCAGATCTGTGGTTTGTAAAACACAAGGCTTCGCTTAGGCATGATGTACCGCTTTGTCCTGTTGAGTATTTTCAACATTGAAGAAGCCCACCTTAGAAATGACCGCGATATTTAATACCGCTAGAAATGATCGATAATCACATGAATCGCAATACTCTATGGAAATCTCGAACTCCCGGGGCTCCCGCCATGCCCTACGCTATATTATGTTAATAACGCTGTAGGCTTATTTTACAGTTAGGTATTTTATGAAGAATAGACTTGTGACCTCATCGAAACGTACGACATACGTAAAATAATGAATTCGTTAATACGGTCCCGTTTAAGCTCTTAAGTATAAGGCTATTTGCATACTGCATTGGAATACCACTCATAATGTGATAAGATTTAAGGTCCCATCATTGTCGTCATGTCATCGCAAACAACCATTAATTGAAAAAAAATCAATCGTGTTTTTATACATACTGTTGTGTCCGTCCGGATTCAGCCGCATTATTCTAAGTTCCCGTACATCTAGTCACTTGACACGCATTCACAGCTTATTGATTGTTCTCGATAACAAAACAGCCATGGTTAAACAACGAAACAGCTAAAAACTGTACCGTGATGAAAAGTGTTTCGCGGTACGGTCCAATCATAACACATTACAACGTTGTAAAGTTTACTTAAATCATCCATGTACATACAATGTTTATAAATGAATTATGTTATTGGCATATGCAATGATACCGACGTAAATGATCAATTCATTTCAAATATTTATTCCGACTACGTTTTATTAGTAACCGATAGTAATAAATTGGATTACAGCAATTTTAATGATCGGTGTAATGACTGAGCACTCAAATTTTCAAATATAAACAAACATACTGATTTGTTTTGTTTTATCACTCGTTCCTAAGTGGGATTATAACTAAATGGGAATTAGAGTATAAATGAATCTAGGTTTATTTTGTGTTACATGATATTATGATGAGTTAGAGTCTTGATATTTTGAACATAAATAATAAAAATAGCCGAGAATAAGATGACTAAAAGGGAATGCAGATATAAAGAAGCAGGGCTTGCGTAGTTTTTTGGAGGCTTTAAATAAATAAAGTAATTTTGTAAGTTTATATATAGTATCTAAAATGTACTAGACGCTGATTTTCTTGCGGTAATATACCTATATAATATAAAACAGTCAGGGATAATTAATTATTTATATAACAGCATAATTTTTTTTCTTACTAGAACTGTGAAAAAGAAGCCCTACCATTCAGCTAATTCTTGCCGAAAAGCAATAATTTCGATTAATATTTTTTCTTTATTATAGTTTAGCAAACGGGCTCATGGTCAATTTGGTATAAAGTGGAGTACATCAGGATAAAGGCGAAGACTTCATTGTATTGAATAATGGCCTCTGTAACCCATCAAATTGGAATGGATGACTGACTTGCGGTTGAAGAATGAAATATACGGGTTGTGCCTACCCGTTCTGGCTTACCTTCTGGCTTTCGATTTTGTGTAGCACTGTTCAGTTTTCTAAAATCGACGCTATGAAAATTCGTAAATAATATAACAGTAGCTCAATGCATAAACTATGCGTAAATTTTAGAAAATCAATGCATTTGCATAAATATACTTCCTGTTTATAATAATAAAATAAAAGTAAACACAACGAACAAGAAAGTTGAAAGCAATAAAATAAATTGTATTCTCAAAATTTCAAACTCACAAACAATTTTGTAAGGACGTTTTTGTTTAACAGCCAAAACGGAATTACAATGTAAAGTACGTGACTGTATTATTAGAACGTATACTTCTAAAATACACCACGTTCTTATGAAAATCATAAATGACACTACAATTTACAATCTGCTCATAAACAGCTGTACATGGTTATTAAGAGCTGTACTTAATGTTTACATATTACAATTTACAAGTGCAATATGCACTGCCAAGTCCGGAGAAAATTAATCATACCAAAAACTCTACTATTATTATTTTTATCGTGAATTTGTGCTCACGATTCATCTATTTTTATTGCTGTAGACGAATTCTGGTGGTAGGACCTCTCGTGAGTCCGCACGGGTGGTACCACTACCCTGCCTATTTATGCCGTGAAGCAGTAATGCGTTTCAGTTTGAAGGGTAGGGTAGCCGTCTGTAATTATACTGAGACCTTAGAACTCACATTTCAAGGTGGGTGGCAGCATTTACATTGTAGATGTCTATGGGGTCCGGTAACCACTTAACGTCAGGTGGGCCGTTCAAACCGACAAAAAAGTGGCTTCACAATAGATTGAGGTCCAGCAGTTAACAAGTGCGGGCTATCGAAGACAATTGTGAGATATCCTTTTCATTACAGGTCATAAAAATGCACGGATTAGTCTAATCATTTATCAAGCCATGTTGGCGCAGTATTAGTCTCTCGACGCTCTGTTCTTATGTACCTATGTTATTATCTCATTTACTTTTTAAACTTAACTTTACTTTTTTACTTTTACTACTTAAACTCGTTTGCAGCAGATCACGTATATCACATAGTTTTAAAATAAGAATAAATGTTTTCTATCAGGGGTTTCATGGTTGTGAGTAATCACATACTAATAATATTGTTCGGGTATCGAAAACACTAAGTTGACTTTCACACTTTAAAAACGCGGTTCGTCTGAATCACGGAGAATACTTAGTATTTTCGTTGGTAGTAAATGACACTAAAAAAGAGAGATCTGTTATCACCTTATGAAAGGTCGTTTTAGTTTAGCGAACGCGAAATTAAGCGCACCCTTCAATTCTAGAGGCGGTGAAAGATGGCGGTCTTGACACGACGACAAGGCACGGTCTTGAGTTGATGCGACAAAAAATGTGATAGCACGAAATATAATATAAAAATGTGATAGTCTGATATATTAATGATACTATACGAATTTTTATTTTTTTATATTACTTAGATAGGTGGACGAGCTCACAGCCCACCTGGTGTTAAGTGATTACTGGAGCCCATAGACATCCACAACGTAAATGCGCCACCCACCTTGAGATACAAATTCTAAGGTCTCAAGTATAGTTACAACGGCTGCCCTACCCTTCAAATCGAAACGCATTACTGCTTCACGGCAGAAATATGCAGGATGGTGGTACCCACCCGTGCGGACTCACAAGAGGTCCTACCACCAGTAATTACGCAAATAGTAGTATATAATACAGACTACGTTGAAAAACTGGTACGCAAATTTCATTACTTATCACAGCAGCGTTAATGTGATAATCGTGTTAAAGAACAATAGAACAATGAGATAATTTAGATATGCTTTTTTTGTTTTGATAAATTTCTTGATTTTCTACGGTTTTTTTTTGTAATACCAAGGAAATGATTGTTCAGTTATTCGGGTACGAAGTTGTTATTATTGTTGCTCATGGAATCGGCAATCTTGGGTGGCGTTAACCATAAGTTTGATGAAACAATTAGATAACGTAGTGAGAATAAATTAAAAAGGAAATGTGTAGTCTAATCTGTATTATCTATATATATATATATATAAAAATGAATTGCTGTTCGTTAGTCTCGCTAAAACTCGAGAACAGCTGGACCGATTTGGATAATTTTGGTCTTTAATTATTTGTGGAAGTCCAGAGAAGGTTTAAATTTTGTTTTTCCTTTGATGTGTCCCCCCCCCCCGTCGGACGAATTTCTTTTGTTTGTTTTAGGTTTATTTTATACAAAAGTTTAGGTATTTTATTTATCGATTGAGGCACTACGGAGTCTGCCGGGTCAGCTAGTTTTTAAATTTTTTCTTTATTGCATAGACCTGTGTGTTTCTCAGTGAAACGTTTATTCCTGAAAAACTGCTGCCTGTAGCAACGCATTTCCCAGTGGACAGTTTCCCCGGGCCCGAAATAAAACAATGTAAAGTTTCAGGAATAGCCATGGTCGGAAATAGAGTGAGTGCGGACGGTGACGTGTCCTTGGCGGCGGCTGGCGCGTATTGCTCAAAATATGTCATTAGCAGAGCGCCGCTGGACGTCGCTCCGGGAATCTTGGAAAGACGACGGCTGCATCGCTTAAACATTCACTAAGGTTTTCTAAAGATGTTTTCGTTAAATACCTAATCTATACTAATTTTAAAATCTACAGTGGTTTTTACGGATGTTCCGTCATAGCTACTGAACCATGCATCTGATTGACTTGAAACTGGGTATCCATAATATAGGCAATATTTATATGAGTATTGGACCAGTTGCGGGGGCGTTAATGATGAGAATATTTGTGGGGGTGAGAAATACTAATGTTAATTTTAAATGCCCAGCGAAGCGGACGAGTACAGCTAGTATCTTATAAAAACTTTTGTGAAAATATCTGTGCAGTTATAAAATAATGTAATTTATTCAGTCATTAAGCGATAATTCTAAATTTTGCGTCTTCCGGTTGGACCGTTGGATAGTACAAATGTCACAAATTTTGCTCCAAGAATATAAAAATATAACTGTTTAAATACTGAATAAAACTATAAACTGTGCAAGTGAATCGTATAATAAGGACTAATAGTGCAAATAAAGTGGTAAAAAACTTGTGTATTTTGCTCCGAACAAAATAAGTGCAAAAATATTTGTAATAACATAACCTATAAATAATAGTTGACTTTGGCATTTTATAACAGTGCTACCAACATCAGAGATAAGAACATCACGTTTCGTTACACGCAATCTATTGTTTTAGTATTGGAATTATAAAAATATAAAAAAAAAAACGTTTTGTTATTATAATCTGAATTCATAAATTTAAAATGGACGAGCAAATGCAATTACTATTTTCAAAAATAAAACAAGAAATGGATAAACAAACAACAACCCTAACAGATTCAATCACAAAAGCGGTATTGAAAAAAATGGATGATAAGTTAACACCAATTATAGAAGAAAATTTATTTCTAAAGAATGAAGTAGAGAAATTAAATGAGAAAGTGAAACGCCTAGAATTTGGAAAAAAGGAGAATAATTTAATACTCTACGGCTTCGAGGAATCGAATGAACATATTAACATAGTGGAAATGGTATCAAAAACTTTAAGCGATTCGGGTATCGAAGTGCATAAAACAGATATTAACAAAGCGTTTAGAATTGGTAAAGTAAAAGAAAAAGCACGCCCAATTTTAATTAATATGCTAAACGCATGGAAGAGAGATGAGATTTTGCGAAATAAGAAAAAGCTGCCAAAAAATATTTATGTTAAAGAGGATTTCAGTAAAGAAGTTTTAGAAAGAAGGAAAGAACTAATACCGCAGTTAAAGGAAGAACGAAAAAAGGGACGTATAGCATACATAAAATACGACAAACTAGTTGTTGAAGGTGAAGCAAGTGGGATGCGAGATAAAAGGAAGAGAGACCAATCTGCCTCACCAAAGACAAAGAATGACACTGAAAACGCCCCGACAAAAGTAAACAAAATAAATGCCTTCGAAAAGATGTATAGGAGCAGGGCTCACTCAACATCCCATATAAATAAAGAATAGCAATCAACACACACCGGAAACCGGAAGATCAGAACAAATGATCGAAAAAATATTAATAAGACAAACAAAACAACAACACCTCTCCCAAGCCGGCTGGTCACCGTGGGAGATATCGACCAATCCCTTCCAGCTCTAATAAAGGAAAATACCAATAAAACCAAAACACTAAAGATAAAAGAAAATACGAAACTATATATTTGTACATTAAACTGCTTAACACTGAGAACACAAGAGAGACTTACCGAATTAGAGTTAGCTCTTTCAAAAATAAAATGGGACATAATAGGTTTAAGTGAAGTAAGAAGATTAGGTGAGAGCATTGAAGATAGAAAGGAATATGTCTTATACTATAAAGGGGAAACAAAGGGAAGTTACGGTGTCGGCTTCATGATTAAAAAACG